>VWZV01000567.1:216140-385367 GCA_013397155.1 Irena cyanogastra
GCGCTTTTGGCCCGGCCCTGGCCCAGCCCAGCCCCACCACGTGCACACTCACCGCTTGCCCCGGCTCTGCTGGGCCAGTGTTACCTGCGGGGGCCTTTTCTAGCTGCCCCCATTGTGACATGCTGTCCCTGATGTCACACGTGCCAGAGGCATCACAGCTGGGCCTGCCCTGCCCTTCGTCCCCAGCCCAGCTCAGGGGTTCTGAGTGGGCCCAGCAATGAAATCCCTGGTGCCCACGAAGTGTAGCCCCTCTGGGAGGGAATGGGCCCCAGGGGCTCCCTTCACAAAGCAGGCAGAAGGCCCCTGGCATTTTGTCAAACAGAAAGGATTTTAACGAATTATTTTGATAAAGATGCATAATATTGACTCTGAAACACCAGAGGTGCTTTTGTGGTGGCGCTGGATTTTCTCAGAGAGGAGTGGGTGAGGGTGGGTCAATTTTTCCTACTGGACTCTTCCTAGATCCAGTCTCTCCAAGATCTCTGTGTAACCTTCCCATTATTGGACATCAGAGATAAGGAACTGTAGCCAAAGCACCTTCAGCTTCCTTCAGATCAAGAAGCAGCAGAGGGGAGGTTCTGGCACAGATTTTGAGTTGCTTTGCACATGAGTTGCGGCCATGTGTTATTAGGGAATGGCAACTCCTGTTGAGCCTGAACGCTCGGGCAGGATTTGGAATCTGGTGTCAAAGTGCATTCATGTGTGTGGCATCGTGTTTTTAAGTGTTTTGAAGTGTTTTTGGTTGTTTCGTGCAGAAGTTAGGTGTTTAATGTTAGTTAGTTTGAAAATGGTTCGTTCCTTTGTACTCCCCCATTTGTTCCCCTCACAGTGGTTTGCTCCAAGTTGTTTTTCACTAAGTTTTCCCGCCATCTACCTGTCAATCTATCCTCTCCTCCCCAAATTTCCTAAAATACCCCTGTCAATCCCAGTTGGTGCTACCCCCATCCCTGTCAATCACCCTTGCCCTGCCCAAGTCCTTCTTGAACCTCCCCTATCATTCACCCTGATCCCGGTCTTGATTTGTCCCCTAAGCTTCACCCCTCCTCTAAGATTTCCCATTTGTCACTTGTCGTTCCTCGTTCCTCCCCTAACGAGGCCCCATTGGTTGCTCTGTACTCCAACCCCCTGCTGCCGATATGTTAAAACCTTTTATTTGCTTCTGCCCCCGTTTAGAGGGAATAAAGCTCCTCTGAACAGCAGGCACTTAGCTCCTCTCTTGGTTTTTGCCCCGGATCCTCACGTCAGTCGCTTCTTGCCATCCCTTAGAACCCACGTTATAGTAGCTCGCTGGCTGGCAGCCCCAGGGTGCCTTCTCCAGCCGGGCTGTCCATCGCCCTTCTGCCGGCCGAGAAGAAAGTGAGCTACAGTGTGCTCCATGTTGCATGGGACACCCGTGTGCAGGAATACAGAACAACTTCTCTCAGAAGGGATCTGCTGTGGCAAGGTTCCTCTTGTTTTCTTCTCCATGGAGCAGTTTGGCTGCAGAGTATGGGCAGATGTAACCTCGGCATCGTCCTCTTCATCCTTGGGTTCCCTTTGCAGAGCCTCATCCCCTGTGTTCTGTCAGGGCCCCTGGGGAGGTGGGATATTCCCAGAGGAGAGGAGCCTGCAGTGTCCCCATTCCCCCTGTCCCTTATGTCCATGTGTTCCAGTGGGTGCAGAGAGGACGGGGATTCTTGCCTGCCTCGCATCCTGTCTGCCTGTGGGGCCTGTCCCAGGGCAGCTGGGCTGTGATTCCTGTCCTGTGTCCCCTTGTCCCTGATGTCCCCACTGCCCTGCTGTCATGGCCTATGCAGCGTTTCACACTCTACACAGCCGTGGTGGCTCCTGGGCTCTGCAGGGACCTCAGTGACAGTCTGAGTTCTGGCACTCCTTGTTTTTTTGCATTTAGCACATCCTGCACAGCAGAGGATGGAGCACAGTACCAAAGAAACAGGTGCTAGAGGGGAGGAAAGGAGCCTCTGCATGGCCCAGGGTGCTGTGCTGCCCCTCTGTCAGGAAATCTAGCAGCTAACACCTGAGTCCAAGGTGGGCATTCACAGACATAGCGTTTGTTCAAACAATGCCTTTATGGGATATTGGCACTGACTGCAGCTCCAAGAGTGAACACAGTCTCCAAAGACAGGAGGGAAGTCAGTGTCATTTTCAAATCACAATAACATATTTTGAACATTTAAATTCAGAAATTTTGACCATAGTCAATCTCATCTAAGCAACTATTTTATATTATTTATTGTCATATATAAATATTATTTAATACAATAATTATTTTATCATGAAGATTATTTAAAATTCACTGTTTATGAGAATAATATAGCATATCTCAATTCTGTTTAATTAGTATAATTTATATTATTTTTGACAAATAAAAGTAATTATATAAAATAAACAATAACTTCTGTTACTGATTTATTACTTGTTATGACCGTTATGATGATAGTTGGCTAATGTATTGTTTTATATTAAAGTTATTAAAATTGGGAAAATACTGCTAAATATAGTTATTTTAGAGTAAAGTATTTCAAATACTAAAAATATTTCAAAACTGTTTAAGAATTTAAATCAATCTTCAGTAATTTGGGATGGTCTTCCTTCAAATGATGGCATCATTGAGCAAATGCAAAGCTTTTGCATGGAAAAATAGAAATAGACACAGTTATTCTAGATACAGTTAATACAGATGCAGTTAATGTAGATGCAATGAAGAGCGACAGCACTGAGGGGCAGGGTCTGGCAGGAGCCCTGAGCTGTGCCCCGGCGCAGGGCTGTGCTCGGCAGCAAGCGCAGCTCTGTGCGCTGGCTGCTCACAAAGATGTGCGGCTGGCCTTGGCCAGCCCAAAGAGCACCTGCAGCAGGAAGCTTTTCTGCACACAGGCCACTGCCTGTGCTCCTCCAAAAGCCTGCCCAGCCTGCCTTCACCATCTTGTTTGCATCCTTGTTCATTCTAATCAGCCTGGCCATTTCCTTCTTCATTTCCTTCATGGCCTTGCGCATTTGCTCCATCTCTTTGTAATTCTTCTTAAGGAGCCGCATTCTCTACTAGATTTCCATCTTCCTCTTTCTGGCCTCATCTGCAGCTCGCTGAGCCGCTGCTCTCTGCCTCCTGGCTGCCCTCCTTCTCCTGAGCCACAAGTCCGCAGGCAGCAGCAGCCCTTGAGCGATGTTCCACCAGTGCTACAGCTGCTGCAAGGCAGCCATGAGCCAGGGTGCCCAGCCAGATTCAGGTGGCTCTGGGGGGGCCTGTTTCAGCTCTGGTAGATGGTGCTGCACATCCCCATGAGATCCATTCGCTATGGGCTTTGGGAATGGGAAGATGAGCAGCACAACCAGAGCCAGGACGGATCTGTCCACCATGGTCTGCAGGAGGAGAGAGACAAGGGTTTCAGTGGGTCTACCAAGGCAGCTTGTGGTGGCTGAATCGAGGCCCGGAGGCGCAGGGATGTGATGTGAGGGCAGGAGGCAGAGGGCCCCAGACAGCTGTCAGGCAGCAGGGCCTGTCCCAGTGGGCCAGCAGCAGCCGCATGCCCTGCCCAAGGCGCTGGCACGAGGGGCTGGCCCTGGATGCTGGGGGGCAATGCAGGCCCGGATGCGGCACTTTTGGCCCGGCCCTGGCCCAGCACGTGTGCACTCACTGCTTGCCCAGGTTGGGCTGGGCCAGTGTTACCTGCAGGGGCCTTATCTAGCTGCCCCCATTGTGACATGCTGTCCCTGATGTCACACGTGCCAGAGGCATCACAGCTGGGCCTGCCCTGCCCTTCGTCCCCAGCCCAGCTCAGGGGTTCTGAGTGGGCCCAGCAATGAAAGCCCTGGCACCCACCAAGTGCAGCCCCTCTGGCAAGGAATGGGCCCCAGGGGCTCCCTTCACAAACCAGGAAGAAGCCCCCACTGACCAGTTTTGAAAGAGAAAAATTATAATCAATAATACTGAATATGATACATAATATCAAGTATGAAAGCACCAGAGATTCTTTATTAATCTTTTAATTCTTCTATGAGGGTGCCTTGGTTGAGGGTGGGTCAGTTTTTCCTGCTTGACTATTTCTGGATCCATTCCCTCCAACATCCTCCTGAAACCTTCCTCCTATTAGACATCAGTGATAAAGAACTTTAGCCAAACTACTTCTAGTATCCTTCAGATCAAGAACATGCAGAGGGACAGTTCTGGCAGTGAATTTGAGCTGCTTTGCACAGGAGTCGCTCCACTGTGGTAGCAGGGCCTTGCTGCTTGTTTTGTGCTTTGGATGAAGAGAATCTTCCTTGTGTTCCCATTGAACACATGGAGAATACAACAGCAGTGCCTCTTGCCCGTTCCCTGCCCAGCCAGACCTGCCAGCCCGGGTGAAATGCCCAGCATGGATTTTGAGTACAAAGGGATTGCAGAGCAAAAAGCATCTGTGCAGCTGCCATGGTCTTCAGCCAGAGGCCACTGAGAGGAGGCCACTGCTGCTCTTGTCAGAGGGCTGCTGTGCAAGGATGTCCCTTGCCCTGCTGAGTCCATCTGCCTATCTTTTTGCCTGTGGTCTGAGGTCAAGTGGGTGGAATCTCTTCCCGACAGACCCAGCTGCTCCCCGGTAGATGCACAGACATGGAATCCAAAACCCTGAGTATCCCCTGAGTAGCCAGGCATTCAGCTGTTTAGTTTGTCCTGGCCCATATCAGGGGTTGGAATGAGGTGGTTTTTAAGATTCCTTCTGACCCAAACCATTCCAGGATTTTATGATTTCCCCATGACTGACTTTTGTCTCCTCAAAAGACCTCCTGTGGTAGTGGCCGTAGAGAGCAACAGAGTTTCCCAGGCATTGTCCTGGGAAAAGCTACGAGAAGCTCAGAGGAAGAATGGTAAACAATAGTTATCTTAACTTGCTGCACCTGGTGTTTGTGAACATGTGGAATGTGTTTACCCAAGGGGTGGTTTCTTAATTAGCCAATGGTGATGGTGTTTTAATTAGAGGACCAGTTAGGTCTACGTGTATCATAACTGTCTATAAAACCAATGGGTTTCTTAATAAAGATGGATTGATGGATCAGCATTCTGTGAGTCATAGATTCAATGCTAATTATTACCCAGCTGGGGGCCTCTTGCTGTGACAACTTCCTATCTCTTCTCTTCCCCTCCCCACCTGTGGAGAGCACATTCTGATGCTGCTGGTGGCGTTGGGACAGGTTGGGGGATACTCTTCCTGCCATCCCATGGGTGTAAGCATGACTCCTCTCTGAAGTCTTTGTCCCTGAATCAGTGCCTTCAAATAACAGTTATCTCCCCTCCTTCCTTTTCCATTCAGCACTTGAGTAGACACAACATTTCTCATCGTTTTCCACAGAACAGCACAGGTCCCAGTTCCCATATTGTGGAGCCCTCTGCCATAAATCAGCCTGATAGGTTTATTCTCTACGTAATGGGAAATTATGACAAATGCAGCTGTATAATCTAGTTAGTAACTCAACATAATGACTGCTTCTGGGGTGATTTATGGGTTTTGTCATATGTGAGCTTTCAGAACTTTAGAGATTACATTTTTCACACTTTTTTTGTTGGAATCTCAGTTTATTAGACTTTACTGCAGCATTAATCACTTGCAGTACAACCCTGGACTTCACAAATGTATCACATCAGCATGAAAAAGGCAGAGAAAACAAGAACTGTTGTGAATTAATGAGCCGGGTAACACATGTCTCACAACCAGTGATGAAACAACCTGTGTTCTTCTTCAAGCCTCAACAGAAAGTCCCAAAGTCTGCCTATTTAAATTTTTTTTTCACAAAACACAGGCAGCAGCAAAGAACTGAAACAACACAGGCAGCAGCAAAGAACTGAAACAGCATAGCCAGGCTTGAAACCTGAAAGATCTGCAAGGCTGAGTCTATCCTAGTTAATGGTGAAATGATGTGTGAATCTGTCCTAGATGTTCAAATAAAGAAGATTGATTCACAGCTATAATATGGCTTATAAGCAAAACACTGGGATTATATAGGAGAAATGCATGTGTCATGAAACAACCAATAAATCAGAGAGACAGTTCCAAGCTCTACTGTGAAGGTCTGGGAAATGTTCAGAGTTGCCATCTATGGAGTTTGGTGCAGGATAAACTGGAACAAAAGGCCATCATTGCCCAAACTGCTTTGGCTGTTTTTTGGGGCTGTTTTTTTTTTTTTTTTTTTTTTTTTTTGGTCAGATAATGCTTTATAATACTCCAAGAAATATGTTGAAAAGGTCACCATGATCCATCAGACACAAGCAGGGGGGCTGGGGTTGTTGTAACACGTTCCTTGCACTGGGAGGGTAGACAGAGGGAAGATCTGTTTTGGGGTAAGTCAGCATGGATCAGGGAGGTGGCTCAAACCTGGGCTGGCCAAAGCCTTAGAATCACAAAATATTGTGGGTTGGAAAGGACCCACAAGGAACATCAAGTCCAACTCCTGGTCCTGCAGAGGACATTTCCCCAAGTGTGCCTTGGCACGTGCTGGTGGGCAGGAGCACACAGCTGGCTGTGGTTTTGGGTGGATGGGTAAGATGGCCTGTAGGTGGTGAGGAGCATCCCTGTTCCCTGAGCTGCTAAAGAGCTGCAGACACTGATAACTGGTAAGGACACCTGCCAGGGGCGTGACTTGGGGCTTGTGATCTGGTGTCTCCTTTCTGCTGCTGCTTTCTGCTAAAGATAGTTTGGCCTGTTGCCAAACTCTTGTTGCTGAGGTGATGAATGGCTGGTGAGATTCCCTCCCTGTTTTTGTCTGCATAACTTTTTATGGTCAGCACCAGGAAGGACTGGCCCAGAATGAAGGGATTTGGGGTCACAGTGCTGAGGCTGAGACAGACAGCCAGGCAGAACAGCTCCTCCTGGCTGATGCAAACATTAGCCCTGTGCTGGCCAGGCCAATGATCCATAGTTATGGATCCATAGTTATGGTGGTGTTGGGTATTCACTGGGAGAAGAGGAAGTGTAAAATGAAGCTCCGAGAGTTGGTTGGTATCCTGGAAGCTGGTCAGACCCCACCTGACCATGGTGGTTGTTTGGCCAGCTGAGGTGATGGAATTTATTGGGCTGTGCAAGGACAGTCGTCTGTGGAAACATGAAGGGCTTTCAGGGGGGATGAAATACAGCCTCATAGTAGAAACAGCTGGGCTCTATTCCAGCTGTGAATCTTTGCTCTCAGGAGCAACAGATTTCATCTCTCATTAAACCAGAACTTGTCTTTTATGATTATGATTATTATGATTGCTATTATTATTTTCGGGAACATAAAGGACCTTTCTTGTTTATTTTATTAGCATTTTAAAATCATCTTTGTTTAGGTAGTGCAGGACACCCATTGCATGAGAAGCATGAAACATTAGATGTCATCAGAGTGTGGCACCTGCAATGAGATGAAACTGCTGAATCTCCTTTTGGAGATGTGGGAGTCACAGGCTCAGGTTCTTTAGTGACTAGCAGGAGAAGGGAGAAAGGCATTGCACAGACACAGAAGGTGACAGACGTCATGGCCAGAGCTTCCCTGTTGGGTAAAAGCAACTCTGCTTGTACAGATTTCGATTTTTAAAACACAAAATGAGGCAAAGCCATGCCCCTGTGTTTCCTACCTTTGGCTTGATACAGGCTGGGACAGACTGTTTCCATGGATATGTTGCACCCATTCCAGACTTCAGGCACCAGTGCTGGTCCTCAGCAGATAAAACTCTGCTTTGTAGGAGGCATCACCACCTCGAATGGAATTTGGAGCTGAAGTGTTTGGTTTTGAGGCCTGGGCAGAAACAGCCCTGCTGAGCAGCCAAGGGCTGGAGGCAGGGCTGGGAGAATTACCGGTGTCCTGCTGGGAAAATGTGGTGGCAAGAGGGTGAAGGCAAGCATGGAAACAAATCTGGTTTTGAGGGAACACTTTGGTCATTTGGAGTGAGATGGTCAATATAGAAAAAGTGGAGACCTCAGTGGATAAACCCCAGCAAGTGCCATCCTCTACAGGCCTTGGATGATGTCAGCAGAATTTCTGTGGAAACCCAGGGATGAGGCAAGCAAGGAGAGCATCCCAGTGACTACAAAGGTGCAGGTGCTCACTCCAGTATCACCTTGAGCCCAGGGGACCAGAGTGCTCCAGCAAAGCCTCACCTGTGCCTGCTTCTGTGCACAGCCAGAGGCAGGGGCTGGACAAAGTCTTGGACCAGCTCAGCTCTGTCTAACCCAGCTGTACCTGGCCGAGAATAGGGTCCAACCCCAGGCTCAGACTGTGTGATGTGGGAGAGATTTAACCTTGATCATCACAAACACACTCTATGCTTTACATCCAGAAATGGATGGAGGATGAAGGATATGGACATGGGAGAAAACACAAAAAATCCACCATGCAGCACGAGACCTTTAGGTCTAAGCAGTGTGGAAAGGATAAATCCAGCTCAGGGCTTCTCAATCTGTGCCTGTTGGTCTTCAGGAGGAGAGTCAGGGTGAGGAAGGGGAGTGGGAGAAGATCTTCATGTGCTGCCCTGGTGGCTGCTGGTGCAGGAAGTGATGGATGCTCATTCGCAGCCCTCCCTCAGTGGCAGGAGCCCAGTGGTGTTCCAGCACTCCAGCACAGGCAGGGAGGTCCTGGCTGCTTTGGGCAGCTGCCTGATTTCCCTGTGCCTTGAGCTGTCCCGGCTGGATGCTCTCAGCTCCGACATGGTCTGGAGGAGAGAAAACAAGAGACATTCCTGCTGTGTGAGGGGAGCACGGGGAGCAGAGCTGTCCCACAGCACCGTACGTCACGTCCCGCTGACAGATCCTGGCTGCAGCAAAGAGGCTGCAACCCAAAAATAGCCCCTTCCCTCACGCATGAAATGAATAGATCGGAAGGTCTACGTGCACCCACACCTCTGTGCCCTGTGCTGTGTCCCAGCAGAGGAGCTCAGCACCAGGAAAGGGGTGCTCCCTGTGGCCCCCCAGGAATGGGGGTTGGTGTGGCAAGGCTGGTGCAAAGATGCCAGCCTGGCCTGGTCCTGCATCTTCCCACTGTATGTCCCAGCTCTTGGCCTGCAGCACTACGTGCATCTCCCATCTTCCACCACCTCTGGGGCCTGTCCTCATCATCTCAGAGAGCTTCTCCTCCTGGAAGGTGTTTCTAGTAAGTCCCATGTGATGTTTTACCCATATTTTTGGCTTCACACTGCCAGAGGGCAGGGCTAGATTAGATTTTAGGAAGAAACTCTTCCCTGTGAGGGTGGGGAGGCCCTGGCATAGGTTGCCCAGAGAGGCTGTGGCTGCCCCATCCCTGGAAGTATTTCAGGCCAGGCTGGATGGGGCTTGGAGCAACCTGGGATAGTGGAAGGTGTCCCTGCCCATGGTAAGGGGTTGGAACGAGATAATCCTTCCAACCCAAATCATTCCATGATTATAATCTTAAATTTTTATGATTTTCTATTGTAGCACAGAGCAAAATGTCCCCATTAGGCTTGCTGGCATCTTCCTGTTGCTGTGCTGAAAGCCTGTTCCTGATCTCCTTCTTCCCTTCATCTTCCTTGGAGGAAAACTGTCTTTCATTTCATGCTGGAGAAAATGGAGACCACTTTTCATCCCCAGCCTTGAACACTGGGGAGTGAAATATAGGTGGTGGACTAACGCCATTAAAATTTCTTTGTCCCTGTGCCTGTATCTCCATGTCTGCTCCCAGCCCAGGAGTGTTGCGTTTCCTCCTGGGTAGCAGTGCCCAGAGGGTGGAAAATTGGGGTGAATTGTGGAAAAGGCTCCGTTTGCAGCTCAAGTTGACGGCTCTGCTCTGAGGTCAAGGACCTGCTGCTTTTGCCAGCAAAAAGAGCCCAGATGTTTTTCAGTTTACACAGGCGAGCTCGCTGAAGGCAGGTTAGCACTGTCATGCTGCACGTTTGGGAAGGACCCCTTCTTCTCCAAGTCCCTGGCATAAAATATACTCTGTGAAACAGGAGGTCAGAGTGCTGAAGTGATTTAAGAGCCTTTGCTCTGACTCAAGGATTTTGAAGGGGTCTTCGTGTTTGTTGTGTTTCTGGATTCTAATATCAATGAGAGAATTAAATCATTATATTAAAACATCAAAACACTAATGCTTTGTTTTCATTGGCATGAATCAAAATGATCTAACTCAAAAGCCATGAAATATCAGTCTTTTTTTTTTGCTGATGAATAATAAGATCTCTGGCTGCATGTGATAGTAAATTTAATAATGTCAGTGATTTGAAAGGTTTGAGTCCTAAACGTGAAGAAATGTGTTTTCTCCTCCACCCTCTACTTTTTTTCTCCCTTCCCCCTGCACTACTGTCAGGAAGTTTTGTGGTAAATAAGCCAAAATGTGTAGATTAGAGCCCATCTCATGTACCAGGTGAGTGCCAAACTCCACATACCCAGCACAAACCTCCATCTCCCAGGTGGTCTGAATTTGCTTATAGCTGGGTCCTGTAAGCAGATTTAATATTTCATAAGCACTGCTCCATCTCATGCCTATATTATTGACACCACATGGAAGTCAGGAAATTGGTTCTTTCTGGGAACAGTTTGCAGAAATATGCAGCCTGTCAGCTCCTTTCTCATGGGGTGCATTAACAGAGGGGCTCGCAATTACAAGTAATGAACCTTCTCCAGATGTCTGCAGCGACTCAGCTCCAACTTCATCTTCGACGGATGAGATGGACTTGACAAGATGGATTATTTGTGGATATAATGTAACAACTTTGCAAAAGGTGGAACTCCCAATTATTGCAAGGCAAGGTGAAGTATTCAGTAGAAGCGAGAACGCCGAGGTTTATTCACTGGATAAACAACAACCCAAAAGGAAAGAAGCTGTGCCATTTCCCCCCTCTTGAAACCACCAATGTTCCCATGCTGTTTTAATTCTTCCTCTTTACGATACCGTTTATGTTACACACATTAAAGTTAAGTCATGTCTTTAATAAGATGGAAACTGGAAGTGAGATTTTGAAGAAAAAGGAGCTCGGAGTCCTAAATTTACTCTGCACTTGGAGGGAACAAAAAAAACAACAGAAAGGATGGGATATACCAAAGAAAGCAATTTTAATTGTCATCTTCCATGGAAAATTGAATCCAGTCGTTCCCCACCGCTGTGAGTGCCAACGTACTGTGCTATATATGGCTGGGTGCTTATTTTAGCAGTTCAGCTGCACAGAAAAAGTGCAACCAAAGTGAGATTTCTTGGTAAAGTTCTGCCTGCAAATGATGCATGGGGTATTCTGAGTTGTAAATTTAAAAGCAGGTATTTCAAGGCCTGCGCCAGATAATTGGGACAAATCTCTTTCACTTTGGGTTTGACTAAGAGCGATAATTTCATGCTAATGCCTTCTTAAGGAATATTTGTCAGGTGTGGATAAAGAGATGCTGAATTATCTTTCAAATCTGAGGTCTCCTGGTACCCGAGTTGTAAGACTGGGATATCCTTGGAGAGGTATTTGTAGATCTTTTCGGGCTGAGCTGCAGGTTTGTTTGATGTGGATCTTCAAGATAAAATTACTGTGCTCCAGATGTTCCAGTTTAAATGTTTGTACATAGGGATTTCCTTGGTTGTTGAAGAGAGGAGACTCAAAACAGACTCGATCATTCATGCATCTACTCCTAGCACATGTTTTGCTATGTTGAGGAGGCAAATGTCAAGAGGAGCTTTTATAAACAGGCCTTTCTTTCTCAGAGCATGGTTTGTTTACCAGGTAATGTGCAGAGCAGGCTTCTGCAGTGCTAACAGCAAACTGTTGATTTAAACTATCACTCCTCTCCCACCAGCTCCAAAAATCTTCCTTTCTGGTCAGGATGAGAAAATAAAAGGAGAAATTCTGCTCCCTACCTGTTGCCTGCCAAGAGTGAGATGTGCTCTGCCTGCATCCCCACTGGCGGTTGCTGCATCTTCTGCAGTGCCTTTTTCCAGATGTGGGAAAGACTGAGCTCTGGGGATGCTGGGCACAGATCAGCCCCAGGTGGTGTTGGTCCATGAAACCCTATTCCCATCCCTGCTGCAATTGGGCTCTTTTGCCCCCTCAGGGTTTCCTGGGGCTCAGGACATTAATGCTTTCTCAACAAGAACTCACTCAATATTGTTCCTGCAGGACACAAACTCAGTTGGCACTTGGGAGTTTTGTCGCAATTTAGGAAGGAGCAGAGACCTTTCCCATGTGGTTTAGTGCCAGGGAGGAGACAGTGGGCTTGCTTCCCTACCATGACTCTTCATGGGTGTCCTGAGCAATTTGGGACACTAACATGTCTCCAGGCAGCAGCAAACATCTGTGCAGACAAATGACTTCAAAGGGTGGCTGATAATTATCAAAAGGAAGAGCCAGCTCTTTGTAAATAATAAGAAAAGACAACCCAGTGCAGGACGGGGTTTATCCTGATGCCAATTTTGGTGGCACTACATGTAGCAGTAGGGGAGCAGGGCAGATCCCCTCTTTTGGGTATCTGCAGAAGTCAGTGTAGGGGGTTGTGCTGCTTAAGGGGGAGCCAGGGGCTGGATCAGCAGTTCCTATTCTCATCTGGTCATTTGGGTTGGCCTTGACATCCCAAGTATGGCTTTGTCAGCCTGAGATGCAGAAGAGGGGTTTAATTCTTCACTTCCATGTATCCACAAGCCCTGGTTTTGACAATAATTCAGAAATTTGGGGAAGAACAGACAAATTAATTAATCAGTGTAGCAAAGCAGATGCAGAGACAGGGAAATGAGCACCAGGGTGGTGGGAAGGAGCCCTACTCTGAGGCTGGTCTAATCCTCTGTGCCCCTCGGCAATGTGGGGAAGGGGCTGTAAAGCCCTGGTTGAGCTGAAAGCACGAAGCAACTGCAGTTCCTATCTTCCGAGGGAAGTGAGCCCTGCAAGGAATTGCAGAAGACAGCCCTGCAGCACCATACTCCCCTCTCCCTCCTTCTCCAGGCGCACAGCCCAGCGGTGGCCACAGAGCACGGTGACCCTGCTGCCTGCGGCCACCTGCACCCGACACAGGTGGCGATCTCCAGCCGGAGCATCTGGGGCTCAGGCTGCCTCTTTCCGGGACCTCATCCCTCTCCATCCATGGTGGTGATCTGGGATGATCCTGCGGCCGCGCAGCGCAGCATCTGCCCGCGACAGGAGCAGCGCTGCCGGCCCCGGGCTGTGAGCGGGCGGCCTCGGCGGATGTTTCCCAAGCGGTTCGAGGCGTTTGTAGTGAGAAAGGAATGTTCTTCCTGTCCCGCCCCATCCCCTTTCAAAGCCCTGCGTTTCCCAGCCAGCCATATGATTCCCTTCCCAATAGATTCTTCCCCTCAGCTGTATGTCACTATTTTAGGGGTTTCTCTAGCCTGTAGTAACATAGGATGTCTTTAGGGAAACATTTCCTTGCAAGACTCACCGGAGAAGAGCTCATCTCCTTGCCCAAGTGAGGGATTCACCTGCAAAGTGCATGCAGACACTTCTGTGACCGTTTTGGATACAGCTCTTGGAAGAGGTTTCCCAGAGAAGCTGTGGATGCCCCTGGATCCCTGGAAGTGTGCAAGGCCAGGCTGGAAGGAGCTTGGAGCAACCTGGGATAGTCGAAGGTGGTGGACATGATCTTTAAGGTCCCTTCCCCCTCAAACCTGGGATTCTGTGATTTGTTCCTGCTTGGGCATGTCCATGTGGACACCTGAGACCTTGGGCTTTCATTCCACCCTCTCCCACTGGAGTGGCAGGAAATGTGCTGGCTTGGTGGTCTTTTAAGTGCTGCTGAAATCCAGGCACAGCAGCCCTCATCCTGAAGAAAGGCAAGACAGTTTTGTTTTCGTGTTACTGCTGCCAGATTTTGGACCCTCATTCTCTGCAGCCAGAAGAAGAAACCCTTCACCCAGTATTGAGTGGCCAGCACGGAAGGAAGCAGAGCAGCTGAGTGCTGGTGCCTGTCCTCTGCAAGGTGACACGCTGTGCAGGGTGACAGCCCTGCCCCAGTCCTTGCCAGCCAGTCCCTGGTCAGCTGCTCTGGG
This sequence comes from Irena cyanogastra, assembly GCA_013397155.1. NCBI lineage: Eukaryota > Metazoa > Chordata > Aves > Passeriformes > Irenidae > Irena > Irena cyanogastra. Next base: position 230,061 of record VWZV01000567.1, read on the forward strand.
CATTGCCACAAGCTCCTGGAGTTTGGTCGAAGGTTTGTTGCAGTGCTATGGATGTCAAATCCTGCCTAGACAATGGCTTAATAAACTGAAGACCTAAGAAGAACTTAGGAAAAAACCAAAGAAATGAAGAAATAAAGAAAAAACAAGAAGCTCAAGAAGGGTTTTAGCTCAGAGAAGTAATCTTTCCAAAGCTGGGCAAGGAAAGCTTCTTGATGCTGCAGGATCTTAGACTTACTTGTGGATGATAAGATGCATTTTTGTTTTGTTTAATTCTGACTTTTGCTTTCAGCATGCTGTGATTTTTAAACCAAAAATACGCTAGAAACTGAGCTGCACTTTTGCTATCCTGCACAGGCTCTCCCCAAATCCTCTCTACAACATCGCTCTGCAGCTCTCAGTACTGCTGTTTAGGCACAGAAACATTTAGGGTGTGCAGGTGCTGACAAAAACAGTGGGAAAGTCACAGGCTAGGCTCCAAAATCTTGAAAGCTCTGTTCTACAGTGATCACAGTGACCTTACATGGGTGAGAGAGAGGAGGTTTGAACCTCTTCAAAATATCCACTCCAACTGCAGCTTCCCGAAGAGGAAGATCTTCCCTGGGAGACTCCCACAGGGTGAAATACTCTCGCCGCAGCTGAGGGCAGAGGTTGTGTTTAAACAGGAGGGTGAGGAGCAGGCTCACTCAGCCATCCCATATGCATGAAAAGCAGCTTCAGACCTTCTTGCCTGATTTTTCAGCAGCTCACGGGGCCATGGAGTTGCTGGATGTGTTTTTGTGACCTCCCTCACCCAGAGCATGAGCCCTCTGCACATTTGGCAGAGAGAGCAAGTGACCAAGGCATCTGGTGGATCTTCAGGGTGAGCTTTGAGAGCAAAGCCCTTGGACACACACACACAGAAGTGGTGCCTGCCAGCAAAAACCTTGGATTTTTTTTTTAGTATGGGAAGATACATCTCAGAATTGCCTCATTCCCACAACCTCAGCACAAACTCAGAGCAACACAGGGGAGTACTCTGAAAAAGAGTGGGCTTTGCATTTTTGACACCTCTCAAAGCTCATGTAAAGGATTCCCTGGGGAATGTACTGCTGGCTCCATCCATACTGACTGCAGAGTCACTCCTGGCATTGCCACAGCTTGCTTTGTCCGAGTGTGGATGTCTGTGGCTTTTATGTCCCAAAGGGGACAGTCCTCCACTCCATAGCTGTGTTTTCTTCACTGAGTGGATTATTTGCTTCACTGCTGAGGTGAAAACCAGTGTGCATGCAAAACAGGCAAAATTGATTTTGGGGATAGAATCAGACAGGAAATTATGGGGTGGAAAAATGGCAGAAATAGGCAGAAAACCAGCTTGGCAGTGTTAATGTAATTCTTAGGGCTAAGAACCAGCAGGTGACAAACAGGTGCAATTTTTCTGGGATCAAAGGATCTGTCCCACTTCAAATAGCATAGAAAACTTGCCTATGGTCTCCATGGGCTGTGCCTCTCTCCCTTTAAGCCATCCATGTGGGAGACTGACACCACGAAGGACAGTCCCAGGTGTCTGTGTACCTCGTGTCACTGTCCTTGGCTGGCCAGCGGTCCCCATTGTGGCCTGGCGTGTGGCACAGGGGGCTCAGACCCCGGCATGGCCGCGCAGCCAGAGCAGCAGGATTCCCAGCGCCCCGTCCTGGAACACTTTGTCCTTGGATGCCGCTCTCGGTGCGAGGACAAAGACCTACGAGCCAACATAAATCATCGTTTGAAGTCTGCAATGACAGCATGGAGAAACGCTAATGGGATCATTTAATAAAATCCACATTGTTTCCTTCGGGAAGCTGTACAAACAGCGCTATCAGGAGCTGCCTCAGCCAGCCCTTGAAGGCCAGCAGTGCGTGCTGTTCGGATCGTGCTCCTTGCACGTGGAGGGAGGCAGGGAGCTGGATCGAAGGGTTGATTAATCAAACGGTAGTTTGGCTCTGGGATGGCCCACATGGAAGCTGGGATGCTGCACAAACACACCCTTCCCTTCGGCGGTGAGCTGGCCACCTCCTCAGGCCCAGCTGTAGGTGAGGGATGCACACAGGAATGTGTGACGCCTCTTGTTTGCATTCACCCCCACATCCAGGGAGGACCCTGTGTCCCTCTGGGGCTGGTCCTGGCTGAGAATCCCCCTCGCTGCTCTTTCTGGGAAAAGCAGCTCACTTAATCCCTGCCAGCTTCATCTCTTCCTGCCCACTGTTGTTTGGGGACTGCCAACCCCCTGTGCCTACTTGATATGTTTGGAGTAAGGCTGGATGTGGACATGTTCATGGAATTGCAGAATTCCAGAGGGGTTCAGGTTGGAAGGGATCTTAAAGCTCATCCAGTCCCACCCCCTGCCACAGGCAGGGACACCTTCCACTATCCCAGATTGCTCCAAGCCCATCCAGCCTGACATTGGACATTTCCAGAGATGGGGCAGCCATGACATCCACATCCACAAATATAATAAGTTTTGGCCTTGAGCCAGCACCTAAATCCATTCCTCCTTCATTTATTTAATCATAAGATGCATTGTGATCCAGAGGAATCAAGGACTTCTCAACACCTACCCTTATGTATGAGTTCTTGGAGTCATGTGACTGAGAATTTCAGTGTTTGTTTAAAAACTTTTCTCAGATAAGGTGTGAAGCCTGAGATCACTTTCAAGACTCAAAATTTTGCTATCAAGACCAGAAAATTAGCTTTTAAAAAATGCCGTGGTTTGAGCGAGTTTCAGGGAGTTTCAGGTGCGAAGTCCACAGCTCCATCAGTGCAAACCCTTCCCTTCTTCTAAGAATATCTTCCCCCCCTTTTCCTCCTTTCTCACCTTAAAGAAGTAGCTGAGGAAGCTGGAGCCAGTGCTGCTGTTGCCATCACTGCTCCTGGAATTTCCTTGGCAAGTATGGCTTTTCTGCCATTTCTGTCCCTGCTGACTTCATCCTTTCAGCCCCTCTCCTACTTCTGGAGGTCTTGGTGGACTCCATCCTCCAAAACCTCCACTGGCCTTAAAGGAAATCTAACATTTCTTCCTGTGAGTCCTCAGTTGAAACCTTGTGGCCATTGCACCTTCAAGTGAGACCAAAACCCTCAATTTATATCACTTCAACTTATTTCTGACTCCCATAATTTATCTTGCATTGATGACTGCCCATTCTGAATCATGGATCTATTGCTGTGACATTCAGTATATTAAGCTACACTCTGATTCCCAAGGGGTCTCCTGACTTTCTGTGGTGTTTGGGTTTGGACTCTGTCCTGGGGCAGTTTTCATCAGATTTGGACCCGGGGGGGCTGGACACTGGAACAGACTCCCCAGGGAATGGTCACAGCCCCTGTGAATTCAAGGAGTGTCTGGACAAGGCTCTCAGACATGTGGTGGGATGTCCTGAGCAGGGCCATGAGTCAGACTCATGATTCTTGTGAGTCCCTTCCAGCTCAGGATATTCTCAGATTTGTTGGAGTCCGTCAAGGATATGGACAGGACACCTCAGGGTGGATCCCTTTCTCTGCTCTCTGGTATTCTGCTGTTTCCTGGCTATCTCCAAGAAAATTGCTCTGCACTAATCTTTTTTTTATCAGTTGCAGCAGCTTGCTGGGTTTTCTTCTGAGTCTTCCAGATGTCTTTGATCAACCATGCAAAACACTTTTTATTTTCTCCTGAGCTTTCCTTTTCTCTTGAATAAAAAGTGCAGCCATGCTTGCTTAAGAGGCTTTCTTGAGACAGTACCACCTTCCTTTCTATCTTATGGATCATGTTTTGCTTTTTAATTTCACCAAGGTGAGACCTTGTTTGGACAGGGTCAGGTGATTTCTACATTTGGGTCCAGTGGGGCTGGGATTTCCAGCCCTAAGCTCCTTGGACTCTGGTATCAAAAATTGATCATAACATCACATAGTAGAAAAATTTAAAAAAAGAAAAAAAAATCACTTCCTGGGTCCATCATTAGACATAAATCCAGGGGATTTAGACAATGCTGTAAGCAAGGTGGAGGTTGTTTCTGCCCTGCTCCACCTCCCCAGAGCTCTGGGAACAGCACATGGCAGAATAAGCTGATCTTTTTGAGAATTTGCTGGTTGGTTTATTAACTGTTTGGCAGCCTTCATCTGCCCAAAATGACACTGTAACTTAGAAGAGCATAAAGAAAAACAGAAGAGAGAAAGAAAAATCTTTGTTGAATCTAATTAGTTGAATCTAATCAAGGGCTACAAACACAACCATACTTGAATTATAACTGCGTCATTATTTCTTGACTGTAGGGCAGAGTTAAAGAAAGAATATCCTGAATGAACACACCCTGGACTGGTTTGGATTTCTTTCCCATTGCAATTTAATTCTGATTTTTCTGACCCTAGCTCCTGGGGCTTGGGATGAGTCCAGCATCTCTGTAATGGTGTTACTCCACCTGCAGCTTCCACTTCAGCCTGGATCTCTGTTTAAGACTGCTTTTTTTCAAAATTGCAACAAAAATATGGAGTCACAGAATGGTTTGGCTTTCAAAGGACCATAAAGATCGTCATGTTATAATCCCCCTACCATGGTCAAGGGTGCCACCCACTTGATCAAGTTGCTCAAATTCCAAAGACCCCCTCCAGGACCAGACCCCACTTGGAAGAACGGGCACACCTGCTCCTTTCAGTGCCCTCTCTTTGCTCCATCCCTCTGCTGTCCCGGTGACTTGGATCCCATTGCACCATGCACATCCCCACCTGTCACTAAATCCCACTGTGTGCCTCTGCTCTGGGTAAAAGTGGCAGCAGAGGGGTCAGTAGAGCTAAGACTGAGGTCTTAGGATTCATTTAGGCCTGTGTCTAGGTTCGAGGACTGAATAAGTCACACAGAGATCTGTCACACTGTGATCCAAGAATCTAATTTTTGGATACATAGAAGAACCTTCCTCATGATGAGAAGAGCCAACCATCAGAACGAGTGACCCAAGGAGGCTGTGCAGTCTCCATCCTTGGAAGTTTTTAAGACTGACTGGATAAAAATCTGTGTTGAGCTCAGAGGTCGGATTAGGGACCTCCTGATGCTCCTTTCAGCCCGAGTAGACTTGTTTTGATCAGGTAATGGGTTGGACTTAATGATCTTCAGATGTTTTCCAACCTAAAAGGTTTTGTGTTTCCACAATTTTCCAGACCATGTGGCCACCTACAGTTGATGGGCCCTGTGAGACCTTCAGCTTGGTCCCTAAATGTGGTGGAGTCCAGCTCAGCAAGTGCATGAACTTCATCTTGTGCCCTGGTCCCAGCTTGGAACTTCCCTGGGCATCTGTGCCTAGAGATCAGGGTTCCCCACCAGTGGTGGCCATCCCATCACTCCTCTTTCACAGCTGTCTAAGGCCAGGACAGGCCTGAAGGGAAGAGCAGAATCCAAGGGGTCTCCACATCCCAGGGCTGAAGGTAGTCCTTAAGATGTGTTGGCATGGCATGGATGGGATGATTGGAAAACATGGATGGGATGAGCACAGCCTCAAAAATCAAGGCAGTGTAGCATCCATAGCATCTCTCTGGGATTTGGGTACAACTGCACCAGGGAAGGAAACAAGGCCTGGGAGAATTCTCACCCTCTTGGGCCAAATCTTTTTGGGTTTTGAAGCAAAAAACTGGTTTGAGTTGGATGGGACCTTAAGACTATCTTGTTCCAACCCTGTGCCATGGGCAGGGACACATTCCACTAAACCAGGTTGCTCCAAGGAATGTTTGATGGGAATCCATGACATTATGGATGTCAATGGTGTCTTCCCTCCCTCAGCAGGAGCATTGCCCTGGAACACTCAGACCTTCAGGGATTGCTCCCACATTGCTGAAAGTGCCAAAGCTCAGCACAAGCAGCAAAAAGAGCCAAAACCCCTTCAATCAGAGAGGACCCTGCTGATAAGAACAGACCCTGTCTGGGGCTGGGGTGCACTGCAGGAGAGTGGAGGGTATCGTGGGCTGAAGAGGAGCCAGCAGTGCTCTGCCTTTTGTGAGCAAAACACACATCTTGCAGGCTTGCAGGAAGACATGCAAAGTTATCCATCTGCTCCGCACAGCTCCAGGAAGACCTCGGCTGGATATTGAATCCAGCTTTTGGCACCACACTTGAGAAAAGATGTGGAGTCCTTGGAGAGGATCCAGAGGGGAAGAACAAAGGGGAACAGGGCTCTAGAAAACATGACCTGCGAGGAGGCACTGAGAAATTTGGGGTTGTTTAGTCTAGAGAGGAGAAAACGGAGGGAAAATATGAAAACAGCCTTCAAGTATTTTGGATTTCCCCACTGGATGGGAGATAGGAAGCAGTTTCCCTGTGTCTGCTGGGGCCAGCAGATAAAGTGATTAGGCTAAGGGCAAGGGTGACTGAGGTCAGACTTTGGGAAACATTTTCCAAGGGCGAGAACCAGGATTCCTGGTATGGGAGGAGGTGGAAACTCCATCACTGGAGGTTTTCAAGAGCAAGTTATTTGGCCGTTTGTCTGGACAGACTGGTGGTTGAGAAGACCTGCAGGGATCGGACCTCCTGAAGTCTCTGACCAATGCTGTCCCACGTGAATTCCCTCTTGCTTTGTCCATGGGGACTTCTAAACATGCCGGGGAATTATCCTATCCTCTGGAAATCACATCAACAGCTTCTTCCACTTCTCACATTAAGTGCTACCCCAGCAGCTCTGAAGAAGGAGTGAGGACAGGGCTTCCCAAAGCACCAGTCCTTGGGCCACCTGCAGTCAACATCTCCAGGCAGGAATGCTGAGGCTTGCAGGGGAGCTGGACGCTGCAGAGACGGGTGTTGGAGGAAAACAGTCGTGTCAGGAGCGGGAGGTGCTGTGGGTGGTTTCATTGTAGTTGCTTTTGTAATTTATGGCTGGTGAGCCTGGAGTCTGGGAGGAGTGTTCCTTTTTATGCTCTTTTGAATAAATCCAAATAAATAATTCAGGGAGAATCTCTTAGGCAACCAGGGCTCGGCCAGCATATAGCTGTTAAGATTAATATCTGCCTCTTGGACTGCGCCAGAGGACCAGAGAGGGAGCTGGCAGGGATCTCAAAGCACTTTGTAGAATGTGTTGGAAATTCTGGCGAGTTGTATGGTGCTCCGGTGGGATCTGAGGCGTTGGGCAAAACCGGTCCCAGTGGAGGGTGAAATATGGGACGTTCCAGCTCAGAGTGTTTTCCTTCAGCAAAAGCTATGAGCATTTTTAAAAGCAGAGGACATCCCAGCTGGGAAAGTCACACTGCTTTGCTCAACCCTTGAAATGCCACCATTATGTGAGGTGAGGGGGAACATCATCCCCCTCTGTCCCTTTGGATGTGCTGGGAAGGAGAGGGAGAGATAAACCAGGTGGTCCCAGGCTCACTGCATCCCCACCATGGTTTTAGCGGATGGAGGAGGACACCAAGGGTTGAGCAGAACAGCCAAAAGACCAAATTCTTTTGGAGGGGAATAGGGTGCCGCCAGTAAAATGTCACTGCCCAGCTGAAGCAGTGACAGAATAATGGATAAGGGTGAGCCCCGAGGAAATTTTGGATCTTGAATGCTCTCAGGCGCTGTGTTCAATAATTTTATGACACGGGTGTTCAGGGGAGTTTCTCCCGGAAACATTTGTTTTATAAATGGCTCATTTTCTAATTACATTCTGCAGGGCTGAGCAGCAACAAGAAAAAGGAAGAGGAAAAAAAGAAAAAAATAAAGGGAGGGCCACAAGTACTGCCAAAGCTGACTTGACGCACGCTTGCTGCAGCTTTCACTTTGATGTGAATGAGAAACATCCCTTGAACGCAAGTGATGGCCCTGGAGGGAGATCTCCCACACAGGGAACCCCGCACCTGTGGGACCAGGAGCAGTGGGGTGGCCGAGATGGCTTTAACAGGGAGTGCCCATGGTAGGGGGCCCTCGCTGCAGGCAGTCACGGCGCTCTCCACAGGCTTCCCAGCGAGCCTGGTTCCCTCCCACACAAACCATCTTCTTGATTGAAGAGGGCATTTGCAAATGAATCCCATCGTGGGGCGGTGAAGGAAGAGTTAACCACTTCCTTCCAAAGAAACCAAGGAAAAGGCCACCGTTTCCTGACATGGGGCAAGATGAGCCGAGCCGAGCAGCAGGGGATGGCGGGGAGACCTTCGCCCATCCCCTTCAAAGGAGCAGGGAGAGGTTAGAGCTGTGCTGGCCCCAACCACCTCCTTCCAGCCCTTAACAGAGGAGTTTTTGGCTCGGTGCCGTGAGCCCAGGTATCCCGCAAAGTGGGGAAAGAGCAGCTTTAAAGGATGGGGGGCAGAAGGGAGGTGAAGGATGCGACCCGTCTTCCCGCTGGAAGGGAATCTGGTGGCCACATGTATCCGCGTCCTCCGGCTTGATGATGATGATGAAAGATGTCATGCTAGGAAACTCTGGAGATCAGAGGCACGCGGACCACATACCGGCATTTCAACACGAGAACACAGCTCCCAGCGCCTGCCCAACCTCGGAATTTGCACCTTGTAACACTAGGAATGGACATCTGTAGACGAAAGGAAACCCCTGGTGTACACACGGGTTTTATGGAGCTAAGGGGGGGCTCTTTCATCCCTCCAACGCTGCCCTGCTGCCAGCTCTTCCCTGTTGGATGAGAAATCCAAGTTCTAGCAGCACTGGTGTGTGTGTGTTTGTGTGTGTGCCTACGTGCATGGGTGCACGCGTGTGTTATTCTGGGATTAGGAATCTTTTCCAGGCTCAACAACAAAGGGTGGCACATGGCAGCTATTGTCCTCGCTCAGCCAGGGTGAAGTCGAGGGAGGTCACAGATGTCCTGACCATATTTAGCTCTCAGAACAGGATTCATTTAGTTTAGCTGAATTTTTTTCTTCTACTTCTTTTCTTCTTCTTTTTTTTTTTTTTTTTTTCTCTCTGAGGAAGAAATTGCTGGCTGGCTGACAGGAAATGCAAGTCATAAGTTTCAGGACCAGTAAAGTTGTTGCTCATCCTGGAGAAAGTCTCAAGAAATGGCTGCTTCTCAGGGGAAGGGCAAGATCCTGGTGCTCACTGGAGCCAGTCTGGTTCACTGGTCACCTCTGATAATGAGGGAGCTGTTTCATACAAAGCCAGGGATTTTGGCTGGGCCCTTTCTGAGCAAGCACTGCCATCTCCTCCTGACCTTCCATTCATATGGGGGGACAGCATTCCCTAGAGCAATTCCTTCTACCAACTGTTTGCAAGCCTGCCCCCTTAATGAAAATATGAGGGAGGAAAAAATAATCCCCAACCCAGTGACCCTCCTCCTCTTTGCCAGATGAGCTGTTCCTCAGAAACACCTGTCTGGTAAATTAGAGTGGGAATTGTAAACGCCAAGCACAGCATATTTTCCTTCGCCACCAATATATTGAAGTTGCATATGGTGCCCTGGGGGAAAGGAGATTGTTTCAAGTCAGATTTTCAAATCGTGAGCAAATCCTTGGGAGAGAGATTCGCTGATTTACAGAGGAGCTTGAGAACACATCACCATCCCATGCTTCCAGTGAGGAAAACACAGAGCAGGAGCTGGGGGTATTTACCAGGACCAGGACCAGGACCAGGATCACCTTTCTGGCCAGGTCAGTGCAGAAGAGGATGGTACCAAACAAACAGAGGCTGGAATTAGAACTGGGGTGCTTTCCAACTCAAACTTCACACATGTGAATTTTAATCATTATGAATTAAAAACCAGGAGGGGTCCCCTCTGCATTCACATGTTTGGGTTTAAGGCCAGGGAATGGATTCAGCCACGTGCAAATTGCCAGCCCTGGTGGGAAGGGAAGTAGCAGAGAAACCAAGGGGTGGTTTAATGTTCCCTTTTTTGTCCTCTTTTCCCTGTCCCCATAAGAGATAAGTCTGACCAACCCCACCATCCCAGAGATGGGAATTTCCATCAGAAGCCCTTAACACACACACATGCACACACGTAAAGGCAAAGTGACCGAGGCTTTTGGATCATTCCTGAATAAATGTTAATGCAAATAAAAAGCATTTAGGTAAGTGTTTTGTCGTTGGGTCCCTTCCTGGCTGGAGTAAGTGATTGTTCCAGATTTATGCACTACGTGTTGTTTTTCTTGGCACTTTATGCAGTGCCGTGGTCTCCAAAGGCTTGCAATTTTAGGGATACTTTTTTGATATTTAAACAGAGCATTTTGGCTGAATTCCACACAGTGCCTACAGTCACAGATGCTAAAACTTCTTTCCAGTGACTGCTACTGATCAGGCAACACCTTGGTGCTTAACATCTTGCCCTGGAGTTGACCCAGGGACCAATGGATCCCCATTCCTGCATGCTGAGGTTGTGGCTTCCCCAAAAAATTGTGTGGGTAAGTCCAGTAAAGCTGGAGCAGCTGGAAAGCCTCTGCCTCTAACAGGTACTGGCAGCAAGAATTTAATAAAAAATAATAATTATTCAATTTAAAAAATTGTTATAGGTTATTCAGTGAAAAGGAGGGTAAATACCTGTATATGTATTTTTATATATCAAGTGAGAATATTAATTTCTTTCTGATATTGGCAGGGTTCAGTGGAAGGGAATAATTGAAAGGCAACATGGAAATGTAGAGCCTAGAGTCATCTAAGCTGGAAGAGCCCTTCAAGGTCAATAAGTCCAACAATTAACCCAGCATGACCTGGCCCACCACTAAACCATATCCTTAAGTAATAATATAGTAATAATAATGCAATAACATAATAGAATCTATTGGAAAGTATTATAATAATGCATAATAAATAATATATAATAATATGTACAGTGTAATAAATGTAGAGAGGAACCAAGAGAAGGACAGGTACTTTCAGTTATTTGGAAAAATGGTGTAGCAGATTATTTTTTAGATTTTAATTTGTTAAAAGAACTTTATGTGTCAAGTTCAGGCATTTATATCCCTGCCAGAGCCTCCAAGGGGAAGGAGCAAACACGGATGCTGCTCCCACCTATCCCAGCTCCCAGGGCCAGGCCAGGCTGCTCCATCCACTCATTACCAGCCCTGCTAATTTTATTCCTGATTATTTATGTTTTTTCATGAGCGGCCATTAAATGTTCATTTGTTAAAGGCTTAACACATTCCATTACACCACAAAATTTATATTTGTAACAAAACGATGTCTCAGAGTGATTCAGAATTAAATTAATGTGACATGGGCCATTTATCAATATGGCAGCTGGGCTGCTCGGGAACCAGGGATGATTTAGTGGCCTGGATGTGTGCAAACCTATGGGCTCTGCCCTGGTATTTCTCTCATACTGCAGAGAAACTGATAAAATAATCCTCCAAAGTACCTCGACATATGGTTTAGATCATCAAAGAGAAAAATACTTGTAAAAGCACAAAGAAGGAAACCAATAAACATGTACATCTTACCAGTTAACTCCCTCTGTAGGAAATGTAAACCATGAAGGATGGTGGGGTTTGAGTCAAATTCTGTCATTTGTGTATTTTTTTAATTACAGTAACATGCTGGCTTAAATTACAGCATGTCCATGCAGACAATGGCAGTGCAGGGAGGAGGCAGGAGCTGGTGCAGATCAGCAGCTGATTTACACCAGCAAATGACTATTCCAAACCTGGAATAGAATGGTTTGGATTGGGAGGCACTTTTAGAGGTCATCTGGTCCAAACCTGTGTGGCTTTGTCACTCTCCCAGGCCTCACTGAGTTGTTTTTACTAAAACAAGAAATTTGTGCCACAGTGCTAAGTTTTGCAGTCTTTTTATATTTTTAAATAAGCACGGTTTCCTTCTCTGTAAGATTTAATGTTTCTTTTTAGAGGGGAGCAAGGCTAAATTCAACCTGTGTAGTGGCAGATTCACATCAACACTTGTCATGCATTTTATCAGGTTCCTAGTTTTTTAAAGAAATTGGAAATCTTCATATTCTTGTGATTTGCTCTACCACGTATCAGACTTTAGGTAGTGATACAGACTAAGCATATCAAAGTTATTTTTAAAAAATAGATCCATTTTGGCTACACAGCAGTAAGTCAGCAACCTGTTTTCAACTGTGCTATGAAGTAAAAATAAAACTCTCCTTGCATTTATTCTCATATTCCAGCACCAAATTAAAGCAGGAAATTAAGTGAAGCACATCAAGACACCTGAGTCACTACTACAGCACACTTGAATTAATAATATCCTGAATTTTCCAAAATAAACTGGATGATTGGCAAACATTTACCAAATTGCAAGTGTCAGACAATGTTCATAGTACAGATGAGTTCAGGAGCAGATAAATCTTTCTTCTGCTGGAATTCTCCTTATTTCCCCATATCTTTTTAGCCACATGGAAATTATTCTTACTTTTGAATTTCAGTGTGTTGGAAGATCTTTGCCATGACATGTTTCAAACACTTTTTACTCTTTTGAAGGAGTATCTAGAGTTCTTCATGGTTAAATCAGCCATTTCCCAATGATTATTCTCTGGATTCTTTTATATTTTATCATGTCAAACTTTTTGGTTATAGCAGTGCAGGAGTTATTTATGGCTTCCCTGAACTCTCTCCATTTCCTAGAAGACAATGTCTGTCACCTGCAGCAAGCAGAGAAATTTATGGAGCTCATCCCAAGCTCCATTTGTGATGATGTCACTCTCTCTAAATGGAATGACTCCTCCACCTATTGTCAATATTTCAAGTGGGAAGTACCAAGCTCAACCTTAAATGGATTCCACTTGGATTTCTTTCTCATCGATCACATAGATAAGCTCCATCATTTTGTTGTCCCACAGTCTCAGTCTTCTGGAATAAAGAGATGGGATTTCTTCCAGCTGTGTTCTGCACATGTCAGTCTGAGCTCAGCCAAGAAATTCCACCTTTGCACCCCTCCACTGCACCCCAAATCCCAGCACAGATCCAGGATGTGAGCCCTGACCTCACAGGGACCCCACCACACGTTTTAGCCTGGAGAAAAGGAGGCTCAGGGGGGACTCTGTGGCTCTGCCCAGCTCCTGACAGGAGGGGACAGCTGGGGGGGATCAGGCTCTGCTCCCAGGGAACAGGGACAGGACAAGAAGAAACGGCCTCAATTTGTGCCAGGGGAAGTTTAGATTGGATATTAGGAAAAAAATTGTCATGGAAAGGGTTGTAAAACATTAAAACAGACCAGGCAGTGTTGCAGTCACCGTCCCTGGAAGTGTTCAGAACACGTGTGGATGTGGCACTTGAGGACATGGTTTAATTGTGAACATGGGGGTGCTGCTGCATCGATGGCTGGACTTGATTATCCTACAGGTTTTTTCCAACCTTAACAATTCTATGAGTCTGACTCTTGTCTGCTCATTTTCAGCAGGTTTATTTGCATCTGGTAACTAAAGACACTGCTTTTACATCACCCTTGTCTTTGATTTTATTATGGAATCCCAGAATGGATTGTGTTGAAAAGGACCTTAAATCCCATCCAGTCCCACCTCTGCCATGGCAGGGACACCTTCCACTGTCCCAGGCTGCTCCAAGCCCTGTCCAGCCTGGCCTTGGATACTCCCAGGGATCCAGGAGCAGCCACAGCCTCTCTGGGCACTCCACCAGCTTCTCCCCACCCTCACAGGGAGAATATGTAACCTGCTGGTCTCTGAAGGAGATGGGAAATTCTTGGGCAATGAAAGGAAATGAGTGAAACGTTTTTCAGCAGGAACATACAGATCTGCCATCAAATCTACTGAAAACCACAGCTTTTATTTACCCAGGATAACACTTAGAGACCCCAAACCAAGGCATAGAGCAGAGCTTGGCAGCACAGCTTCTACACTTACTGATTTCACACCAAAATGAGGAAAATCCATTAGCAGCTGGAAATCCTCCTGACCCGGGGATTTCACCTACAATTAGAGAAAGCCGACAACTGTGTTAACCATCTGCTATTTCTTTTCTAAGGACGATCAAACACTGGAGAAAAATGCTCCTTTTGTAAAGTGTTGTCGGGGGAACAAGTGCATGACGTGGGTCCATATTTATCTAGGAAAGCAAATAAACTGCTCGTCTTGCAAAGGGAATTAGCTGGAAACTCCCAAGGACAGAAATCATGTGTGAAGTCAGCTGCAAGCCCCGTTTCGGGGTGTTCATGGCCTCAGTGTGTTGCTGTTGTGTTTTCCTTCAGCACACACCTGATGGGAACAACGTCATTCAAACGCTCTGCAGTTGCTTGTTCTCCAGCCAGGCCCCCACGTCAGGACGTGCACCTCAAAGTCTTTAAATCCTCAGTGCCTTCTCGTGTTTTAATTTTTGCTTTCTGCTCTTATCTTGGGGCAATTTGCTTTAGTAATGTATTTTTCTGAACAAAATTCACACAGCATTCCATGGCTGCCAGTGCTTAACCACGGTGCTGTAAGAAAACTGGTGAACACTTGCTGGAAGAAGAAGGAGAGCATATGTTTGGTTTTTTTAACACAAACACCAGATTTTTCATAAATTCTTTTTTCTTTTTCTTTTCTCTTTTTTTTTTAATTGAAGATATTTTTTTGTTCTCCTCTCCTCCCAGCTGCCCTCACCTGCCTGATGCTCCAGGCAACCCCAGCTCCCAACAATGCAGTTATGCAGCTTTTGTGTTCTCAGTCTGCTGTGGATAAAGTCCCTGTGGTGGTGGCTGAGGTCATTCTTGCTCATTTTTTCCATGAAACGAGGCCTTTGGTCTGGGGTTTCTTCCATTTTGGGTCTCTTTTGGGAAGACATGGAGCATCTTCCCTGGGTCAGGGATGGAGGGTAGTTGTTCTGCCCTCAGATTTGGGAAGAGAGATTTCCTGCTAACATGAGCTTTTAATGATTTGCCTGGAAAGCCTGCAGGCATCACAAGCTTCCATACCCAACCCCGAGCCAGGAGCTCTTGCCACGCAGGCTGGTGCCATCTCCAGCCATCAGGAAGTGCTTGAACAGTGGATATCTCTCCCTACCCCTGCTCAAACTCAGGCTGCCTTTGTGGGACGTCACATCTCCTCAAAGAAGGACCTCACAAGCCAAACACGTCTCACTGTGGGCAGCAGGAGAGAGGGTGGGGTGCTGTACTGGGGGAAGCCATGGGCAGGTGGCCAAGGGACACCCCATGGTACCCCAGCTGTGTCCACACCATGTGGAGGTGAGTCTGGGTGTGTGTCTGGCCAAGCCAGAGGAGCACAGATGAAACCTCTTTCCAATACATAATAAAAGGAGAGTGAAGCCAGCTGGAATATCCTGTACATTAAGTGTGATGACTAACTGTAGCAGATGTTGGTGCATTTGTTAAAGTTTCCACCAGAGAAGGAGGGACTGGAATATGAGCATTTGAAAATCAAAGGTAGCCCATGAGGGGGGTGAAACGGGAGATGAAAGGAGAACAGAGCTGAAGGGAGGGGCAGAAAGATGATGGAGAAATTGTGGTGTGGGGTGAAGGGCCAGGGGGAGTGTGTGGGGCTGGGGCTGTTTGTGGGGCCTGTGTAGGGCTCCTTCCCCAGGAGGGAAGGGCCACGGAGCCTCCTGCAGCAGGAGGATAAATGGCTGCATTCCCAAGGGTGGAAGAGATGGAAAATCAGACACACGGGTCTGGGCAGGAGTGGAAAGCAGTGCTGGGGAGCTGTGCAGGCGTCACCCACCCTGAGCCACCCCCAGGAGAAGCTCTGAGGTCCCTTGTCACACCTGGAGCCCAGTTGTGCTGCACCAAGATGCCACAAACCAAGAACCTCCCTGGCAAGGAATCTCCTTTGCCTCTGTGGAATTTCAGGTCTTCCTCCCAAACAGGGATACTCATCTTGGTGCAGTTACACTGTTCCCAAACGTGAGCCCCAAAGTCACATCCTATTTACAGAAGAAAGGATAAAGAAATTTCATTTTATCACTATGAAAAGGTCATTAGTGTCCTTTCTTGTCAGTACAGTTTTCTGAGGAGAATCCATCCAGGAATTCGGATCCAACTTCTTAAAATACAACTTGAGTTTTCCTGACTGTTCTCTCTTTCTGACAAGAAAAGACAAGTGGATTCTAGAGTTGCTCAAAAAAAGCAAAACCTGTTTCAAAGAAGTGCTAAAAGACATTTAGGCACTAAAAGACCTTCGTTTGTATCTTAAAAGACATCTACATGGTGTTGTTTTATCTGTTTTGTTATTTCCCCAACTCTGTCACAGAATCAGTATTCTGCTTCCAGAAAAAAATTCTGTCTTGCAGAAAACTCAGTTTCCAGTGAGCAAAATTAGCCATGCAAAGAAAATCACAGTTTTATGGAGAGATTTGCAAACTCTTTATTTCTTCAAATTCTGTTAGTAATTTTTTAAAACACCATAACTGATTTTTTAAACTGCTAAAAAGCAAAACCAGTTCTTGATTTCCCCCTTCCCTTTCACCAGTCAAATACTTTGCAAGCATAGGTGTGTTGGACAATATTTCAGCAAAATTCAAAGAGAAATCTTATCCCCTGAGGAAAGGCTAATGCAAATGGAGCAGGAAGCACCCAAAAATAATTTATTAATAGGGCTGCACACCTATCCAAACTGATCTTTCCCCCTTTAATGTTAAAATAATTACAACATGATGTATCGACTGATGTATGAAGCAATTTCCCTCAATAATTAGTAATTGCCTGTTGCGGGTCTGATGTAACAGTTTGTCAGGTTTATTCAGCCAAGTGTTCCCCTCCAGACAGGGTAGCACAACTCAGAGTTTCTATTCTTTATACACAAAATTATAAATGGCAATGAGTAGAGAATGCATGTAACTGATCTATGTGTTCCTGAAAAAAAAAAACCCTTCTGGTTATTCCACAAAAAATAGATTTCTCTGTGTTACATGACACTGCTGGTGCTTATATATGAATAGTTTCAGCAAGACCAAAAAACCCCAAATCTCTCAGTTTAATTCTTTTTTTCTTTTCTTTTTTTTTTTTCCCCCTCAGAAACTAACCAGATCCAGCAGTTTCAGTTCTTATGTCACAGTTACCAAAGTTAAAAGGCAAGGCGGGTGTTCAGCTCTGGTTAAGACAAGTTCTTCTCTTAGACCAGTGCACTGCACTAACAAAATAATTTTCACTTGGAATATAATGCAGTAGTGCCTTAGCCTTCCCTTGGCAAATGAGATGAACATCAGGGGAATAAAAAACACAGCACCAAGGTTCTGCTTGGACAAATGGAATTTCTGGAAGAAAGATTAAAATAAATGAAATATCACTGGCTTGGCGAGCAGCAACTGGGGGAGAATGAAACAAATATTGGAATGACATAAATCCTGAGGAATTACAGTGTTATAAGGAAGGGCTGAAAGTGAAGAAGGTAAAATTTTGGCTGTCTAGCCACAGAAGTTTCCTGGTGCAGATATCCATTAGCGAAGTGGTCTTACGAGGAAATGGTGAAGGATATATAACGTATGACATTTATAACCAGACTAAACAAAAACTGCACAGTCCTTCCTTCACAGACAAGTGGCCCACAAATCCACCTCTACATCCCATGGATCCCATGTGCTGCAAGAGCAGCCACATTCCACAGGAAGCACAACATGGAGTGGGGACTTTTTAGTTTGAACCACAGCCCAGCCAAACCCGGGCTTTAAATGATGCTGGGCTCTGATTAGAGTGGTTTGAGCTTGAACTTCAGTCAGAACCAGTCCTGAAGCTAAATATCCCCTGGCTCAACGCCTTGATACCAAGCCAGGGTTTGAGAAGAGGACAATAACAGAGCAAGGGTGATTCCACCCCTTCTTGATACTTCTTGCACCAAAGATCTTTGATGATGTGTTGGGATGGCCTTGGGTTTGGGCTGTGCTGGAAAGCCCTGTCAGCTTTGGGATTTAGGAAAGTCTTCCTCTGTCTCTGGCAAAGATTGAGGTTCTGCTACATTTAGGGTCTCATTAGACCCCACCACCACCAGAGCTGAGCGTGCTCCAAGATGCAGCTCTTGGGGGACTTTCCTTTCCCCACTCTCTGGTGGGGTCAGGAGGTCACTGGTGTGACACCATTTGCTCTGTGAGGGTCAAGGTGGGACCCTTCCCCTGCAGCAGGAGGTTAAAAATCTGCTTAATTCAGATTTGTCCTTGTTTATTCCACTGTCCAAGGCCTGGAGAAGGTTTTATCCAAGGAGACCTACAGAACTGTGATGTCCTCCTCACTGATCAGCTGGGAGAAATTCCTGCAGGGATAACCCAGCTCTCAGTCCCACATCCCTGGTGCTGGTGGTCTTCTACAAGTCTGCTCCTTGTTAAACATCCTGGAACAGCTTTTATTGTACCTCAAGGCCTAAAATTTCTTTTTGTCCAGAATTTGGAAGTAACTCTCCTCATTTTAGCCTGCTTCTTGGAGGTTTTCTTTACTTTAGAAATCAGAGACACACGTGCAGAGCAGGATGAACCTCTTGGGAGCTATTTTTCTCTTCAGTTTTTCTGGCCTTTATGAGGCAAACTTGGCAAAAAGCTGAAGGGCAAGGTGCATGGTGTGGCCATTTGGGAGAGGGATGCAAGTATGCAACCAGCTGGAATGGCTCATCTGGGACTATCTGGGTGCCAGGACAGTGTCATCTTGTGGTCATTGTGCAAGGCCAGTGACCAAGACTGAGAAGGTGGGAAGGATAGAATTATAAAGTTGTTAAGGTTGGAAAAGACCTCTGAGATTGAGTCCATCAGGTCCAGAGCTGCCAAACCCAACACTAAGCAGGCAAAGCTTCATCATCAACAGCAGCTTCATTTCCTTTCTCCTTTGTCAATGACTTTTCCATGAGGGAGAAAAATTCTGTCACTCTGATAACCAAACCAGATAAGCACCCAGCAGTACAGCGAGCTGACCTCCACAGACTGTTCATGGCTAAAGTGAGATTTCCCCTTCCAAAATCATCCCTGGACACAGAGCAGAGGAGAATCCAGCTCTCTGTGACACTGCCAGTTCAGCGTGCAGCAAGAGAAGCCTCACACATCTCCCACACATGTCTCCTGAAAGCAAGGGGGGACAATGAGGCCCAGCTATTGTCTTGCAGTTGCTCAGGATTTTTTTTTTTCCCAGCCAGAAAAGAATTGCATTTTGTATGGTGACTCCTCTGCATCCCAAGGGGCAACAGTGGGAGAAATGTTCTCATTCCTGGAATACTATTGTACTGAGGTTCCCTCTGCAGCCTGTGCTCCCAAGCTGGTGGGACATCTCTCTATGATGCTGGCAGTTCCTCCTCCTCCAAGAATGGATGGGAAAAGATCTGTGCTGCTCCTCTCCACAGGAGTATTGTTAAACAAGAGTTAAATACAGAGCCAGGCTTATTGGCCTCTGGAGGAAACCCTGACAGAGCCTTCAGACATCAGATGTGTTTCACATTCCCTCTGTGCCACAGGATCCTCAAACACCATCTCTTTAAGCTGATGGGGACAGCAGAGAGGCGTGATTTGGTTGAGTCCAGTTTCCATGTTGAGGAAAGCTCCTCATGGACTGAATTTTAGAAATCCAGTGTGTTTGTGTAGAGAAAAAGTGTTTGCATTAACATAGGAGGTATCTCAAATAAAATGTCAGTGGAAATCCCGTTCTCGGTCAGCCATGCAAGCTGGAACCGGTGAGTTTGTCTTGCCTCTTGTCCCTGCTCCAAAATGTCCCTTTTTGGGATCTTCTTGCCACCACTTTAGCAGAGGTCACCAGTATTGTGGCTGGTGGCACAAAACATAACCCCTCACCCGGGCTGGTCACCTCCCCAAAAGCCACTCTCCTGGAGACCCCAAGTGTGATCCCTGAGTCCATCATCCAGGATGGAAAGTCCTAGGAAGAAAACCATAACACCCCTGTGGACACTGCCCAGGAGAGATTTTGTCTGGGGCTGTGGTGCTCTCATAAACATGAAAACCAGATTGTCCTAAAATTGATGGTTTTCTGGCAATTTGATCTGGCCTCTCTGAGCTGAGCGACCACCAGCCAGAAGGTGAATATTGGAATAAGAGTAATTCTGGTCCCAGGCAGAAGCCCCTGCTGTCAGGATCTCCAGGGTGTTTGTTTAATGGGTGACCATTTTGTTCCTTAAAGGCTTCCTTCAGCGTGACAGAGAATTGCCAAGAATTAATGCCAGTGTTTGTCAGGGATGACTCAAGGCCAACTGTCACTGACTGTTACTGCTGTTGTTGGGATGTGGCAGGATCCCAAAAGTCTGTCCTGCTCATCTGGAAAGTCCAAAGCAGAATGGTCAAATCACAGAATCACAGAATGGTTGGATTGGAAGGGACCTTAAAGCTCATCCTATTCCAAATCCCTGCCATAGGCAGGGACACCTTCCACAACCCCAGATTGCTCCAAGCCCCATCTGACCTTTCCTTGGACACTTCCAGGGATGGGGAAACAACAAATTCTCCAAAATCACCTTCCTAACACCAAGTATTTTCTCCGTATCTACAAATTATCCCTTGGCTGGTGCCATTTTCACCCCTCACTGCAGGGAGAGGGCAGCATCCTGTGGCCTGGCATTCCCTGGAGTGTAGAGGGACAGGGAATTTAGCCATTGTGATGGTTGGAGTGACAAACCCTTCCCTGCTTTCATTAGGCATCCGAATTGCTGACATTCCTGTCAAATGCTAAGTGGGGACCTTTTCAAGAGTGGCAGCTGGGTCAAGATGTGCAGCCTTAATGAGTTAATGCAATTTGGGCCTCAGCAAGGAAATTACTTCTCTGTGGGGAGGTCTCTGATGTGAGGAATGCTTCGGGTTGTTCTCCAGAAAGGGGAGGATGGATCCAGCTTGGTGGGATGAGCACGGGAAGAGTGTGAAAGAGGCAGCTGAAAACCAACCCCCTGTGGCCACAGAGTGTCACCGTCCCAAAGGAGATAGCAGGGCATGGGGGAAAGAACAACCATGGCAAACATGGGGGTCTGCCTGATCCTGGTGCAGTGGGTGGAGGGAGTTTGGTGAAAAGTGAAATGAAACAGGCTGGGGAGGCAGTTCCCAAGAGGACTTTTGCAGTTGTAGCTAAAAAACAGTCGTGGCTTGGCCCCCTGTGTTCTGGCAGGGTGGCCCTGGGGCACAATGATGCCACAGGTACCTCACAGGTGGCACACAGGCCAGGTGAGAGCTCCTGATGATTTCCAGCTCTGTTTCACCAGCCAGAACACTTGCTTTGAGCCTTTTTTTCCCTCCTTTTTGTCTTGACAATATAAATATCTTTTAAGAGCAGAATATTTTCCTTTCCTGGTAATCCTTCTTCTTGTAGTAATAGATTCAGCAAGGACTAGAGAGACAGGGGGAGCAGCTCCCAGCTCAGGGACGCAAAAGGTGATGGCAACTCAGGTGCTGGTGGCAGAGAAGTCTTGGAAGCAGTGATGGGTGTCCTGGCCAACAAGATAGACTCATTGCCCTGAGTCTCAATAGCTGTAGCATGAACAGAAGAGAAGGAGGAACATAGCAAATCCCTTTGTTATCCTTGTTTTCCTCCAGGAAGTACAGGAGAACAGCTCTGATGTCTGCAAAGCCTGAGCTGACTTGGGCATCAACTGAGAGACAGGATAAGGGTGAGGAGGTTTGGAGCTTTTCCACCATTATCTGGATTGGGACCTGGAAAAGCAGAGCTTAACAGGAGAGTTTTAAAAGGCTCTAAACCCCAGGATTTATGCTGGAACTGCAATAAAACCCACTGGAGTCTATGTTATAGAGGCAGCTAATACACACCTCGGGTGGTGAGACGCAGTCAGGCCATTGCTGTGTGGATTAATGTCCCCATAAAACAAGTCCCGTGGTGTGACATTGTTGCGAGGAGAATGGAGCAATAACTCTGCCCCAGCCCCAGCTCCGTGCAGGCACACGGATCCCCACCATGGGGCTGGAGGCTCTCAGGGCTAACACAAAACATTTGTTATGAAGCTGCCCCTGTCCTCCCATTGGAGGAGCCCAGCCCAGGGCCCCTTCCCTGCCAGCTGCTCTTTTCCCTCCATTCCTGCTGCACCACTGGCATCGCTGGCTCCCGGGTCCCCATCTGGGGCTGCCTGCGTGGCCAGCTCCAGGCAATCCTTCAGCAGCCTGGACAAGCCCAGGCCATGGCAAACAACAGGTTTGGCAGGGCTGAGGGTGTAAATAAAAGAGCCTGACTCAGCCAGGGCTGCTGAGCGGCCGCCACCGAGAGCCTTGAAAACTGGAAAGTATTATTTCATTTATTAATAGGCATTTCTGTTACACTCCCCACCAGAGTGTGCGTGTCCCTGATGACAGAAGTGCTTACTGGTGCTAATGAGGCAGAACGGAGAGGAAAAAATGGCCCTGTGGGTCGGGGACTGGCTGGGGAGCCGGGAGATGTGAGCTCAGCTCCTGGCGCTGCCGCCGCCTCCGCCGATGACCTTCCCCGGCTGCCCGAGCCTCCAGCCCTCCCTGCCAGCTGCAGGATGGGGATGCTCTGCCTTTACCTGTGGGGTTTGGGCTCCATAATTAACGAGGGCGAATGATTCCTGTGGATTTGCCCATGAGCTGTGCTCTCTTCCCCCTCTCTTCTCTTGTAAGTATTTCTGGGGCCAAAGTCTTCTCTGTCTTCTTCCTTGGGCTTTGCACCACCACAGAACGGGTTTTTCTGTAAAGGTGAGAATGCAAAATGCAAAGGGGAGACACATAAATGGGGGTCAGGAAAAGCAGACACTGTCTCTCAGCCATCCACCCTTTGGATGCTCCCAGCTAACACAGGTTGATGGCTCACCCCCAAAGGTGTATCCCAGGGGTTTGCCTTTTCTTCCCAGGAACTGTTTGACAGATCAGACACCAAAATATCCCCTAGAAACACCCATCACCACTTCAGGGCTCCAGACCTGAACTGTGCCCAAGGAACACTGACTCATGCACCTGGGAAGCTGGGAGGGAGTAATTGTTTTCTGGATGGAATCACAGATGCTTGTGGGGGATTTGTGGGTGCTATTTCAAGGTCTGATGCCAAGGCAACTTTTAGAATCAACAGAGATCTCATTAGGATGGGATGAGATACTCCAGGTTGTTTGGAAAAGCAGCAGGCTGGGTTGTGTTTGTCCCACAGCCCCTGCTCAGTCAGGTGCAGGGATTTCCTTGGAGAGGGATGCTCCAGGACACCCACTCTGGTCCCCCTCAGGGCTACAAAGCTCTTTTCTGTCTGTCTCTCTGCACCGGAGCTTCCCTTGGTGGGTGCCAGTTTGGGTTGGGACAGAGAACCTGGTGTGAAGTGGGACTTTCACCCCGTGGACAAAATCCTTGTGCAGTGCCCTAGGGAAGGCTGCAAGTGATGTGTGAGGGGTCTTACAGAACCACAGTGCAGTTCCCTTGTTGCTGACCCACCGTGGCGAGCTCCAGAACCACACAAGAAGATGTGAAGGCTTATTCCACAACCACTGGAGATAGCCAGAGGCCAGGCTGGCACAGGCAGGTAGGAGACTCATGTATTATATGCTGGGAAAGGCAAATAATGAGCAGGCTGCAGTGAATTTCCATATCTTTAATTTTCTCCCCTTCCTCAGAGTGGCAATGTCTGCTCAGCACATCTTGTGAGCAGAAAGCAGATGAAGTAGAGCAAAAATAAACTGGAGAGCTGAAACAGGAGAGGAGAGCACAGCTACAGCACAGCTTTGTGTAAAACCTCATTCCTTACTGGTAGTAAATAAAAATAGTTGGTTTTTTTTTTTTTTCTCAGTGACTCACAGCACAGACGTTGCATGGAAAGGGCACTAGAATCAACAGCCAGGGAAAAAAAATAGAGAAATGGAAAAATGATCATCACAGTGCATTTTTCCCATTCCCCTTTCATCTCTTACACCTGTGTTTGACTTCAGCCAACCTTACATAAATCCTTTAAACATCTGTCTAAGTCACTTATGAAATAAGCTGGAATGGCCTCAGCCAGGCTAACAGCTCGTTCTGCTGGATATCTGAGTGTTTAATCCCAAACAGGGCTGTGGGGTTTGCCAAGCCAGGCGGGCAGCAGGCTCTTCCCATCAAACCCTGCTCATTCAGAGTGTTCCACACTGTTTGTGCCAGCACTTGTGCAGGCACTGCCTTATGAAAGCCCCTATTTATAGCTGTGAACTCCAGACAGAGGCTACGGGAGCGCAGCACCTGACCTCTGCAGAATCCCACAGGCTGAACACACCTAGCAGGGGATGGGGTGGCCAAACAGGGGTCTGGGATCATCTTGGGAAGATGAAATCCTGCCCGAGGGGCAGAGTATCAGTGTCAGGGATCACATCCTCTGAGGGGCAGGGGGTGGGATGGATGTGGCCTCTGGGGAGGTCAGGGCACGGGGTTGTGACCGTGGTGGGGGCTTTGTGCTGACACAAGGCAGGGCTGTGCTGTTGCTGTTCCCCTTCTGTGTTTCAGGGGTGATTATTTCCTGGAATCACAAAATCACTTAGGTTGAAAAGGCCTCCAAGATCACAGAGTAGAACTTATGGACAATCTCCACCTTGTCATCCAGCCCAGAGCACTGAGTGCCATGTCCAGTCATTCCTTGGACACCTCCAGGGGTGGTGACTCCTACACCTCTCTGGACAGCCCATTCCAGTGCTTGACCACTCTTTCAGTGAAGGAATTCTTCCTGATGTCCAACCTTAACCTCCCCTGGCACAACTTGAGGCCATCTGTCCCTGTTCCCTGGGAGCAGAGCCGGATCCCCCCGGCTGTCCCCTCCTGTCAGGAGTTGTGCAGAGCCACAAGGTCCCCCCTGAGCCTCCTTTGCTCCAGGCTGAGCCCCTTTCCCAGCTCCCTCAGTTGTTCCTGGTGCTCCAGACCCTTCCCAGCTCTGTTCCCTTCTCTGGACACGCTCCAGCTCCTCAAAAGACATTTTGTGATTCTGTAATTTCTTTCTTGCAGTGAGGAGCCCATTATTCAAGGTTCCTCATCAGTGCCCAGAACAGGGGGGCAGTCACTGCCCTGGTGCTGCTTCCACACTATTCCTGATCCAGGCCAGAGGTGATTCAGACCATTCATGTGACCATATCTGAAAATCCCTTTGCAGCCACCAGTTCTGCTGCCTGGAGAAATTCATTGCATCTGCAGAGATGATTCCCTTCCATTCCAGATTCTTGGCACTCCACTGAATCAGTCCCCACAGTGGCAGACAAGGAGTAACAGTCTGAGTTTGTGTTTTGGGTCTTGACTGATCTTTTGGGCTCCTTGAGCTGAGAGAACTTCTGTTCTGGCATGAGCTTGATCTGGAACTGGTCTGGCTCCCTGCCAGTGTCTGAGAGTGTCACAGTCTATCCAAGGACTGATTTTATATTAAAATACATTGAAATCTGCTGCTGAGCAAGGTGAGTCCCTGGCTGGTAGGTGCTGGTGCTACCCTGCTGGAGTCAGTGGGACCACAGGCAGCATGGGGAAAGAGGCTCCTGGCCATGCCACCCACTTTGGGACCTTGGGCAGTGCCAGTCTGCTCCTCCAAATGCCCCTGCAGAGCTGGTCCTGCTGCTCTGCACAAACACAGGCCCCCCAAAAGCTGAGACCCCCCTTCAGCCGAGCAAAGAGAACGAAGACCAGCGGCTGCCAAGTTGAGATCTCCGGCTTGTCTTGATTTACTGGTGAGTTTAGAAGGAGCTGTGAGAGTTTTCTTTCAGGGACAAAATATATTTTTCCCTTGACACGAGTCAGGAATCGCCGAAGGGATTTGTTTAAACACATCCGATAAAAGTCTTCCTTGGGTTGTGATCAAGGCAGGTCAAGCTCTGCTTTGGGTTTATCTCGGCTCGTGAATTTGAGCTGTCTGCTTGCCTCTGCATTGGTTTCTGCTTCTGCACAAGTACCTGCTGCTCTCCAGTATTTATTGGTTGTTTGTCATGTGGGTTTTGCTGACCCTTTTGCTTTGCTGTGTGTATTCACACCAGCGACACTTCAAAAGCTGAGGAGGTTTCTCTTCCCCTGAGTCAGGATGCTTTCCTGACCCACAGTCCTAACAGGAGTACCTCACACACACCTTAACTGTTGGAAAACAGCTCCTTAAAACTGTAGGATTCTCATTCGAGAAATCAGAAATCAGGCAAAATTCAAACTGCTTCCTGATGCCAGGAAGAGAAAACTGCCAGCCAGCTGAGGGTCCAGGTGGGATCTCCAAAAGATCTTCAGCTAACATGGAGAGCTGCAACATGAGCCACTGATGGAAGATGCATGGAATGGGTTGGGTTGAAAGGGATCTTAAAGCCCATCTTCTTCCACCCCCTGCCATGGCAGAGACACCTTCAACCATCCCAGGCTGCTCCAAGCCCCATCCAGCCTGGCCCTGGACACTTTCAAGGATCCAGGGGCAGCCACAGCTTCTCTGGGCACCCTGTGCCAGGGCCTCCCCACGCTT
This sequence comes from Irena cyanogastra, assembly GCA_013397155.1. Classification (NCBI taxonomy): domain Eukaryota; kingdom Metazoa; phylum Chordata; class Aves; order Passeriformes; family Irenidae; genus Irena; species Irena cyanogastra. The sequence continues at coordinate 256,201 of VWZV01000567.1, forward strand.
ACAGGGAAGAATTATAAATATCCCATCTAACCCTGTCCTCTGTCAGTCTGAAGTCATTACCCCTCATTAATCCCTACACACCCTGAAGATTTGAGTATTCCTGTGTGTCCTCTCCAGCACTGGGACTTCCCAAGCTTTGCCTGTGAAACACCACAGCAGAAGGTGAGGTGGGGATCAGAGTCTGCAGGCAGTGAGTTTGGTTATTGATAAGGTCACCTGGGCTCAGGCTTTGCTGATCTACCTCATAAATCTTTTGTCATCCCTTCTGAAGCCAACAGCACCTGCTCTGTGTGTCCTTGCAGAGGAGGAGATTGGGTGTTGCCTATTTTCTCTCCGGGGTGAAGACTCCACTCAGGTCTCCTGTGCTCCCAGAGACGTGGCAGGGCTGAGATGTACCAAAAATCGATTAATTTGCCAGACTTTTACCAGCAGGATGTTTCTCTTTGCTGGTATGTGAAGCTCACCTTCCCTGGATGGGCAGAGTTGTGAAGAATCTGACCATAATGAAAACACACAAAGCCTCAGCATCCTGATTCCTTGCACAAAAAAAAAAAAAAAAGAAAAAGAAGGCATTTTGGCCCAAAACTACCCAAAATCCCTTGAACTGAGGTTGTGTTAGGGGTAGGGATTAGCTTTGATATTAGGAAAATATGAAATATTTGGAAAAGGCTCTTACCCCAGATGGTGGTTGGGCACTTGAACAGGCTCCCCAGCCAAGTGGCCACAGCTCAGGACAGAGCTCAAGGAGCATTTGGACGTTCAGGCACCTGCACAACATTAACTGGGACATGTAATGGCAAAACCCTGCCAGACAGAGCAGTTATTCCTCAAGAGCTTTGTCATATTTTCCATGGGACCACCGCGACAGCAAATTCCAGCAAGAGATGTGACACTGCAGGTGAAATGCACAGCCTGCTGTGGCTGCTCCTGCAGAAGTTTGTGGAGATGCCTGGACCATCAGGAACAGTTGCAAATTTGAATAAGAAGCTGTGGGAAAATATAAAAATCTATACAAAAATCAGATTTTTTTTTTTTTGAGACATCAGTAAATAGACTCCAGGAGAGAACAATGTCACTGTGGAACAACATCTGTTCCAGCTTTGCTGAGAACTCCCTGGTCTCCTTGTTTCACCAAGCATCTGTTCCCAGCCACTTATCCATACCATGTTGCATTCCTTGGGGATGAGATCACTCCAGGACTGGTCCAAGGGAAAGGATTTTGTAGAAGAAGGATGCAGAAGTTCAGAGATGTTTTGCTCTCAAGTCCTGGAGCAACTCAAGGTGAGGCACCACATCTTTTAGAACCTTGTCTTTCCTTGGTAGAGCAGAGAGAGACTTTTTTGGCTTCTCTGAGTTTTGAGGGTTTTTTTTTTTTGCTGCACTTTGCACAGTGAAGAGCTGGATTATAGCTGGGAACACAGTAAATAAAAGAATAAAATAAGAAGCTCATGACAGAAAGAAAGAAATTCAGCAAACAGTTTGGGCACTTAGAGATACTCACTGGACTGAAGATTTTCAAATTGGCATTGCTATCAAAAGCAATAACAGTAGCAAAAACTCCTATTGGTAAAGATTTTTTTGTTCTTGAATTAGAATAATTCCAGGGGCTGCTGGAATGTGCCACAAAATTAGACAGGACAGAAACCTGCAGTGCCACCAAGTGTAAATTGAACAGGTCACTTTAACATGTCTGTGCCAGCTGGGTGCATGAAAAAAAGAAACCAAACCTCTGGACAACAAAAAATGGGCAAAACCCTTGTGTAGAACCACAGTCACTGCCAAAACATCCCATCCCTATGGGAGGACAGCACAGGTAAGGCAGTCACCAGCTGTCTGCCACCTGCTCCTGGGGTGCAGGAGAGGGCTGGAGCATTTTGTGACAGCTTTTCAGGGATGTGCACTCCAGGAACAGGGAGACAGACTCGTTTGCTGGCTCAGCTGGGCCCCAGACAAGGCAGCCCTCTGGAAAAACTGAGTGAACATCCAGGGCCTTGCTTCAGGAATATGCTTCTCCTCGCAGCCCATCCATACCACAAAGTGATTTTTCAGCCCATCTGTTTAGTCATTAGGCATTGCTGCTGATACAAAGGGCTCTGCCAAAATCATGAACCAAGTGTCTCGGTGTGGACAGACCTTTTCTGAATTCCACCACAATTTCCTTCTGTCCTAAAGCCCCCTTGATTGAATTACTTGGTGGCTCCAGCCCTGCAGCTCAGGATGCACTGCAGCATCACCAGATGTGAGTGTCTGAGGTGTGGCAGAGCTGGGCAGACTGTGGGGACACAAAAACCACTCCTCTCCCCGTGGGCCCAGGTGCCTGCCCATGATCTTGCCAGAGCTGGTGAGAGAATAATCTCTGAGACATCAGCTGCAGGAGGAGGGACCTGCTGCAGGAGGAGGGACCACACGGCTCTCTGGTTATCAGGGAGCAAAGGGAATGAAGAATCCCCTGAGGGAGAACCAGCAGATTGCCCAGAGACATTCCCTAAACAGCTTCAGCTGACAGTGAGCATGGCCTGTCCCTGTCAGGAAAGCTTTTCCAGGGTTGGGAGGATGCCTGTTCAGGGCAAACAGTTCATAACAAAGTGTCAGTAGCTCACATCCACGAACCCTGGGGTTTGCAGCATGAAGAGCACTTCATTCCCTTCATGCTGATCTTTTCCATCTGCTCTTTACTGCCTGCAAGGTATTCCCATGTGGAAAGCAGCTCCAGCCTGCCGTTTCCAAGCCTCTTCCAAAAATTATGTCGAGCACGAGCATTTTATCATTAAGGGCACTAATACTTTGCACATACACAAAATTTGTCTTCTGGTTATCCCGAGCTTGTATTACAATGCATTTTGTAGGCACTTAGCCAAACATTTTACCTTCAGTCAGATAAATGACCTGCTGTTTTGGAGAGGCTGGAGGCTGGTCCAAAGCCTATTAAACCAGGGCAAACCTCTCTGCTGGTTTAGCAGAATGTGGATTGGTCCCTAAAGGCATCACAGATGATCTGAATTATCAGAAGTGATCCCAGGCAGTTGCAAGTAGGTAGGGATCAGCTTGCCAAGGTATCTGAAGAAGCTGGATCAGATTGTTTTCAAATCATCTGATGAGAATTAGCTCAACTTAATCAAATCACAAGGCAGTTGGAAGTTCAGTCTAGACTAGGAATAGGGTTATGGGGTAGATGGAAAGCTAAATGCATTAGAAGAAAAACAAGCAAACACAAACAAAAAAGAAGATTCATTTGCTGGAAAATGCAACTAAACAAATTTCTGACCAGAAGCCAGGTGTGTATTTTTTTCCATTTGCCTAAAGTGACATATTTTCAGCTATGCAGAGTTTTTATTTGACACTGAATGTCTTTCCAAAGGAGATCTTTTACACATTAATTTTGTTCTTACTGGCTTTACGATCTCTGATTTGCACAGTGGTACTTAATTGATCATGATTATTTCTTTTTAGGTTAAAAAGCTCAACTTACAAAAATCTGAAGACAGTGAATGGAAACAGGTAAAACTGATATTTTCAGAAGACCAAAGCTTTCCTGGTAGCAGCCAAGTGCATGCAGGACATTGACATAGCACAAGTTGAGTCAGTCACTTTGTCAGATGAAACCATTGATGGGTCTCACTTCAGTTACAGCTTGTAAGAACCCTCATCCAATTAATATTCCCCTAGAAATTTACCCCATATGAAGGACAGGTGATTTCCTAGATGAGTTCATCATATCCAAATCATCCTACCTCAGTATAATTTCCTTTTAATCCAAAGGACTGTGATTACTGCCATGTAATCACTGCCTACTTTGATCCTGCCTGCTCCAATTTTGCTCTCTGTCACCAGATATCTTCTGGAAAAGGGTGGCTTGCCATGCATTCCTGCCCTTTTTATAGGGAATTTGAAAGAATTACAGCAAGGTCATCTCTACCCTGAAGCAATATTTAAAAAGGTATCAGGTTTTAATTCCTTCATCTTCCCACCTTCCTCAACCCTGAACGCCAGACCCAAATTTCCTGTGTAATTTGTGGCCCATTGATTTATTCTGCACAACTACATCTCTGCTATACCAGTTAAATCAGCTCACCTCTTGCCAAGTTAAATACAAGAGTTTTCCCATGTTTGGTGGTGAACTCTTGGAATCAGCACAGAGCCATGTGGCATTTGATGGCTGGTGGATGCTTTGCTCCTTGTCCCACTCTGGTGAAGCTCTACTTGGAGAGGTGCCTCTCTCTTCTTATTCTTTATTGTTCTGGCCACCATTCAATACTTCCCCACAAATCCTTCTCATCTACATCCTCCCAAGCCTTACAACCACCTACAGTGCTTGTGGTATGAAATAAATCCTCAGATGTTTTCCCGGGCAACTGGTGGTTTCTGTACTTGGGCTGCATTCCCTGCAAAGGAAGCTGAGGTGACCAAAGCAGGGAAATGACAGGGAGCAGGACTTCAGGAGCAATCCTTTGGGTCATGCCATCAAATATCCTGCCTCTGGAAGTGGCCAAAGCCTCCACAGGCCTGGGGAAGAGTATGAGATTTGTACAACCTCCCCTAAGAATCACAGAATATTAAAGGTCATCCCTCCCTGCTTTAGGCAGGGACACCTCTCTCTGCACCAGGCTGAATCTATTCAGCTCCCAAATACTTGCAGATCAGGGACTTTCCGAGCCAGACATGGCTGCCTGTAGTTCTCTTTGGAGTGCTTCTGCTTCTGTGATCCTCCAGCACCCCATCTGCAACCTGGTCTTGGGACAGGAGTCACCATTGCCACCCACTCTCCAGGGTGGCAATGGTGAGAAGTGGCAAAGCTCTTCACCATTGCGCTCTTCATTTACAGATTGGCCAAAATCCGTGCCCTCTCCATCAATCCTCCTTTCCACAGCAAACTCCCGGGTGTCTAATAAAGTTAAATCACATCCATTCTTCACCACCAGGCATCCACACGCATTGGCAGCCCCCCTGCATTTCAGAGGAAGCTGCTATAAATGGACTTCCTTCATTCCTTCCTTCTCCCTGCTCTTCCCTCCTGCAGCTCTCCCCATCCCCGCAGGAACCAGCCCTACAGCCATGGCCACAGATCGGCCCCACCCCTGCAGGCTTTTCGCAGGAAATCCGAGCTCCCTGCTCCCTGTGCAGGGCCCGAGGCTCTTCTCTCTCTGCCTTTTGACCATCTGTGTGCATGCAGCAGCAGAAGTGCCACGCACTCACTCGCTCTCCCACCAACTCACCCTCAGCCCCTACCATCTGGAGATGATCTGTTTGTCTATTTAGACTCCAAGCTCTCCAGGGCAGGAACTGTCTCTAATTGCATGTTTGTACCGTACCTACAGCTGTGTTGGACTGAATACACCCACTGTCATCTTCTCTTGGAAGCTCAGCTCCTCCTGGGAGTGTCCAGCACTGAAAAGTAAGACCACTTGGAAATCCAAGTTGCTGGAGGCACATGCCAGAGTTCCTTGGTTGCACTTATATTAGACCACAGAAAAATTCTTCCAGTGGCTGCAATAATCATCCAGCCCAATTCGTACTGCCAAGCTGACAAAAAGGACTTAAAAGCAGTGAAAATGTTGCTTAGCATGGTGGAGCTCACATCTGGCTGAAGCTCCAAATGTGCCTAAAAAATACTGTATTTCACCAGGGAAATGCCTGAGGCGCCCAGATTTGCCTATGCCTTGTTTGGTGACCTCTGGCAAATGCCACCAGGGAGCCAGGTGGAGAGAACAGCAGCCTCCCAGCCAGATTTTGCAGCCTGAATTTATTTCATCCTCCCTCCAGCACAGCAGGATGACCTCATGTGTACATACCTGCTGCTCACTGCTTCTTTGCTTTGGAGGATGAAGACTTAAAGTGCTTTTGTTCATAAAAAGTACAAAAAAATTAATTGTTTTTCTTCCCTTGCTATCTAACAGCTTTAATGAAAAACTTTCTGTAACTGTGTTTAGGCCTCTGAGCTCCATTCTTTTCATGGCACCCCTTATAACACATTTTTCAAGCTCTGTATTTTCACTGAAACAGGCCAGGTGGTAGAAAACTGAGGTGTTATCACAAAAAAAAAAAAAAAAGAAAAAAGGTTTAGAACAAAGAAAAGAAAAAAGTTTAATAATGTTTCCGGTCTGGTCCAAGAGAAAGAATGAATGTATCACCACAGCAAGCCTCCTGCAGACAGTGAAAAGTATCTCAATTCAATAATACAATAAAATTTAAAAGTGCATCTATATATTTTCCTATTTGGTTAACTCCAGAACACCATTTCTGCTTGTTTTGGCTGCTTTTTATTCCTGCCTTTGAGTGTAAAGAAACGGTAAGGAAGTTTATGAATGAGGTCCTGCTCACATTCCAGACTCTGCTATGTACACGGGCTGTTTTCTGCCGGGATCCTGGCATGAGGTCATTCCAAAACCACCTCGTTTGCCCACTGTGCTCACTCAAAAAAGATTCAAATGGACAGATTTGCACTTTCTGCAGTGCAAACACACATACAGTAGTTTTTCTGCATGCCGGCATCCACCAAACTCCTGGAATAAAGGGAAAAAAACCCAACCCCAGTCCTTTTTCCGCTGCGAAAGGCTGTTTATAAAATCAGTTTGATCAGCTCAGGAATGAGCTGAGATAATGTTTATCCACATAAACACTGAAGATCATGCAACTATCTTGACATGCCAAGCTAAGATAACTGCTCGGCTGAAAAAAAAAAGAGGTTAGAACAACAGGAAATTACTCATTTACTACCAGTTGCTCAGGTATTTTAAAGAGCTCCCAGAACATTTGCTTTTGTGTACCTAAGAGGAAAAAAAAAAGCCGCTGATGGTGGGGGAAGCCCAGATGGGTAACATAAAAGTGACTTTCCTTGCTGAAAGAGCAAAGGCAGGAGAAGGGGGTTGTGACAAGAGGATATAAAATACCCTGCAATTCATCAGCAAGGAGAATCAAACTCCGCCGGAGCGATCGGCATTCCTGGGGATTATGGAAGGGATTACGGTGAGTTGTTAGCAGGGCGAGGGAGCCACTGAAAGATGGGCTTTCCTACTGCCCTGAAATAAATGGGACAATTAAGGCTTTGGGAAAGTTAATGAGGTTTTTTTTTTTCTTCAGTTTTCAGAGCAGCTGGCCAGCCCGTGTGGAGGAAAAGCCATTTATTGAGGAGAAAAGAAAAATAGGCAGTGAAAATAAAAATGTTTGCATTCCCTAAAAATATACTTCAAGCCTTCCGAGGGGGAAATCAATTATCCACAAGGCCATCCTGCTGTCGGGGAGAAAAATCTAAGGCATTTTCCAGCTCGGCTGCCCTGGGTTAGCTGATCTCTCTGTCAGATGGGTCTCATCACCGCGGCATTTGGTGCCTCCGAGTCTTTCATGTGTTTAATCTCACAACCCACCTGTGAGAAGAGGAATTACAGTGAAGGAGCTGAGGAAAGGGCCCAGACTTTTAAAGGGATTTAGCTGCCCAATTACCTGGCTCAGGGTTAGGCTGGAAATCCCCAGGAGAGAAGGATGGTGCACCTGGGTCTGCCAAGCCCCGGGCCAGCGCAGCTCTCAGGAGCAATGCCCACTTGGACCTAGGACAAGGGAGAGCTCAGTGCCCCCGTGAATGGGCCATTGTTTCTCCCTTGATTATTGTTGAGAAATATTTTGAGCCTGAGAGGAAATAAATAAATAAATAATCAGAGTCTGTGTTCAGAGCAATTCTTTCTCCCGAGGCTGAGCAGGGTCTCACAGCATTGGTCCTTGTGTTTATTCTCAGGGAAAGGATTTACAATTAACCTCCAAGTGCCATGAAGTACTTGAGCTCCCCTCCTGGGTCACGATTTTGCTCCCTCCTCACCCACCCCAGACTTCGGTAGAATCCTGCTAAGAGGGTCAGCATAGAACATGTGCAAAAAACCGTATTCACCTTTCCCCATCGGTGAATCTCTGTTTGGCACATGCAAAAAGCCACCACGATCAGTTCTGGCTTCAGCAGAGGAGTTTCAGCTGTGTGACAGCCCAGGGTCACGCTACAGGGCTGGCCCCTGGCAGGGGGCAGGACAGGTGGACATTCTCTGTGATTCTTCCTTTTGTAGGGTGATTATGGTAAAAGATGCAAGCAGGAAAGGACAGATGGCAAATAACAGAGATGACAAATAGCAGAGAGCTGTTGGCATTTTACATGAACTTGCTTGAGTGTCAAGATGTATATTTGATTTTAATGGTTATAAATCATCATTCATTCATCTCAGGGTCTTCACATACTCTTTTCTCTGTCATGTCTTAACTCAGGAAACACATTTAATCCTTCAGGAGTTCTGAGGCAAAATCACAGCACTCTCTAGATGCTCTTTTATAAGTCAGTTCTTCCCATGAGGGGCTGCCATGGGTGTTGCATTTTGACTTTTTGCCATGGCTTTGCTATCAGCTTCTTTATGGCAAGCCATAAACCCCCTGCAAATACCCCCAATCTGCAAATCTGCCTGACACAGAGCAGTCAGTGCCTTATAAATCCACACTGGCACGGAGGCAGCTCCCTCCCAGTGCCCTGTTTCTTATTAAAGAGATATCCATCGGCTGCTCACACATGCTGTGTTCCACAGCCAGGTATCCAGGCAACCTATTCAAAACTTGCCCGAGTCAATGGAAAGAGTCTGCTGTCCCTGCACCACCACTTTAAAATGCCTTGAAATGAGGCTGAACTCTTCTTTAGGAACCAGCAGGATTCTCCGTGCTATGCCAGCCACTTGCAGGTGCATGGAGCAGGGACTGAAGAGGAAAAGCATGGAGAAAGGATAAAATGAGGGGGAGTGGTTTTAAAATGAAACAGGGGAGAGTCAGATAGGTATAAGGAAGAAAATTTGTGCAATGAGGGTGGTGAAGCCCTGGCACAGAGGAGTGGTGGATGCCTCATCACTGGAAACTAAACATTCAGTGTCAGGCTGGATGGGGCTCTGAGGAACTTGGCCTAGTGGAAGAAGTCCCTGCTCATTTTGGGTGAGAAGCCCTTTAAAGATCCCTTCCAACCCATTCTGTGATCTTACGGTTTGAAAATTCCATCAGGTTGAAGTAGCCAGCCCACCTGAGTGCATGTGGCTGCTGTTCCCAGAGGGATTTCTCCCACTGTGCCCACGGTGAGCAGATCCCATCCGCAGCAGGGCCGGGCGCGGCCTGCGCCGGCTCCCCAGGCCGGGCCGGGCCGAGAGGTGGAGTTTGAGACAATCGGCACCCGCCTGCCAGCTGAAGTACAAAGCCTAATTGAAGAAAGCTGTTCTTTCATCCCCACAAAGCATAAACAGGCAGTGTTGTGGTGACAAACTTTCCAGCAGCTCCGTAGCTGCCGCTCCGAGCGCTCGCATACATGGATGCTGAAAGCACACAAAAGGAAAGGCGACGTCCTCCTCTGTGCAAATCTCCTCTGGCTGCTTCCAGAATGGGTTTGGGAGCTCACGCCCAAAATCTACACATCTGCGATGGTCCTGAATCATCTACCAGATGATTCCTGCTTGGGAACCGTGGAAAAATTGCTCTTTTACATAAGCTCTTTATTTCCCACCATTATTAGATAAGGTTTTGGGCTTTTTTTTTTCTTTTCCCAAATTTCTGCTGCTTTCTCCTCTTTCCTGATGGCTCCATGGACACTGTGACTTGGCCAAAGCTATTCTTTGTCACAGACTCTCCCCTCAACAAGGGGGATTTCTCCAAACACCACCTCTAGCTCTCCCAAGGAGTTGACAGAACCATTTCCCCATTAAACGAACGCGATCCAGCGAGGATCTGCTTTGACACTGGGATGCAGGAACCACTCTGAGGGGCTTTGTGTGACGATCCAAGGCTCTATTTTTGGGTTTGGTGAGTGCTGGGAGGAGTGGCAGAAGGTTAGGCTTTTCCCATCACCTTCCTGCCAGAGATAGGCCAGCCCCGACACTCTGTGCTGTTGGCTGCTCATCACAAGGCCCCCTGTCAAAACCAGGATGGCTGATGAGCTACGAACAAGCTCACAGTTAGATAATAGATGAAAGAGCCTCAAGATAAATTAGGTGCCTCCAGAAAACCTGGCCAAATGTGTTTAAAACAGGAGATCCAACACCATTAATTCTCATCAAGCAGCTTTAAAAAAAAGGCAACCCGGCACTTGACTTATGCTTAGAAAACGTTATCTTCCCTTTTAACAGGGGTTTTATAGTGTATTTTGAGAAGATGACAAACAATAGGGTTATTTTGAAGTCATGCCAAACACTACATTCGCTGGAGGAGAAGAACAATGTTACCTCCTATCTGTCAGCTGACCCTGCAGCCATTAAGCCATTTCACCAACAAACAATATTAATAAAAAAAGGGAAAGTGCTGTTCTTAACTTCCTTACATCCAGAGCCTGGGAGATGTCTTTGAATGAGATATTTGTTCCTTTCAGGAAAAATCATTTTGTTGAAAGTGAAACTTTTTGGAGGAGAGCAGGAAGAGGGACTTTAGACAAGGGCCTGGAGTGACAGGACAAGAGGGGAATGGATTCCCACTGCCAGAGGGCAGGGTTAGATGGGATATTGGGATGGAATTCTTGTCTTTGAGGGTGGTGAGCCCCTGGCACAAGGTGCCCAGAGAAGCTGTGGCTGCCTCATCTCTGGAATATTCCAGGCCAGATTGGATAGAGCTTGGAGCAACCTGGGATAGTAGAAGGTGTCCCTGCCCATGGCAGGGAGTTGAAATGAGATGATCTCTAATGTGTCTTCCAACCCAAACCATTCTGTTAAAGTGTTGGTTTCATTTCTCGGGTAAAAAAAAAAAAAAAAAATCCAAAAGATGTGTTTCCATATTTCCCATGGACTGTGCAACAAAGGTCAAGGCTTCATGTGTGAGGTTTTTTTTCCCTACAATGTTCAGTTTCTATGCCATATAAAATTGAAATGAAATGGATGAACTCTGAGCCACCATTCAATGTTTGGGGAGTTGAGATAATTTAAAGCTTTTGGAGCAGGGACCATATTTTTCTTTGAGTCAGTTCAGACCCTCTGACTTGCTACTGTCACAGAAATAAATTTAAGGCAAATAATAATAACAACAATAAACACATAACATGTTTTCACCAGTGGCAATCTTTCCCAAATTGTCCCTAGTCACAAAAAAAGAGAAAAAAAAAATGAGGACAGAAACTGCTATTTTACTTGAACAATTGGCAAAATGAGCACCTGCTCACAAAGAATCCAGCCAGCAGGACTGGGGGGTGCCTTATCACTAAAAATGCTCTATCAACCCATTCAGAATATATCAACAAATTCATCTGAATATCTTCAAGGAGCAAATTCCTCGTGTTTTCTCGTAATTGGAATAAGCTTGTTCTCACGTGACACCTCTGGGTGTATTTGGTCTGCACTCCCCAAAAATGGCAAAGAGTAAGGTCCCAAAGTCAAAGGAGCTGGTGGCACTGTGAAATCGGAGGCATCCGGGGCAGCGGAATTAGGAGCTGGTAGCAGCCACCGCTCCCAAGCAGAAACCAAACCGCACTTTTAATGCAAATTCGAGTGATAACGATGCTGTTTTCTTTATTGGCGCTTGTCATCTTGGGTGCGCAGACCGCAAACTCGAACATATGCTGAAGATGGGGGAAAAGCACCTTCTCCTGGCCCTGATCCTCTGTGTTTTCTCCGCTCCCATCCCTGTTAAACCCCGGGCAGGTGCAGGGAGAGCTCGGTGCCTTTGCAACCCGATCCTGCCGCGGGCAGGAGCCGCTTTCATGTGCTGCGTGTTTGGGCAGGTCCGTGTCCCGCGGCCGGCACAAAGAAATCCACCCTAAGAAAATAATTGGATGTTAATTTCCTCCAGCTTTGCCTTCATTAAGCACAATTTGAGAAAATAGCACCGCGCCAGGGGAAAGCAGTTGTGTTTTAAAGGTGCGCTTTGCTCGGGTACCCGCGGGTGTGGCTTTGCAGCGACCCGTGGGAGCAGAACTGCGGCCAGGGTGCTCAGATTCCTTGGAAAACCCGGGTGGGAGACATCACAACCCCCCGGGGAGGTGCTTGTCGGGTTCTGTCCTCACCCCCAAGGGTGCCATCCGAGCTGAGGTCGTGCTGTCCCCTCCCTCACTTGGCAGGAACCCCCAGGGACGGCAGCTCCCGGGCTGCTCCTGCTTGGGCTGAGAGGGGATTACTCAATTAACAGTGCAGCGGTGCCAGGTGAAAGTTTATCTATCCGGAGAGAACGTGCCCCGGTTCCTCGGCGTTGTACACATGTGGTATCGTTTTCCCATTATTTGGAACATACAGGACTAAATTAATAACAGTTCCTACAAGGCCCTGGGGCTCTCCGTGGAAGAATTTTGATCTCCTTAGGAAAGGCTCACCATTTCTCATAGGAGAGATGCACTTGACTCCTGACCTCTTTTCAAAGGCACCTGTGTGAGCTTTTAAAATCCACTACCACCAATTATCCACTTTTAACCTGAAGTGTTTAAACCTCGGACCACATTAACTGAGCTTAGCACATAGCCATGTCATTGCAGACTTCCTGATGTGAGGAGATGCCTTGACACGGCTGAAAGAGAGTTTGGGGATGAGGCATGAGATTATCAGCTTCTCCTCCTGACAGCTTCAAACAAAGGAGCCTTTTAGCCACCTGGTTTGTGTCTCCCACACCTGCATTAAGATTGGGAGACAAACCTTTGTACTGCTGCCTTGATCCTATTATTTGCATGTACCTGTCCACAGTCACCCTGCATCACTTAATAGCCTTCAGAGAGACCAAAGGGAAGAAGGTGCACATCTACTATTTCTCTTTCAGGTTTAATACCTTTTCTTTTCTTTCTTTTTTTTTTTTCCCTCTCCAAGGCTGCAAGACTTTTAGGACACTACAGCATTTATTTAAACTCTAAGGAGATTTATTTGGCATGGGGGATGGAGGGGGGAGGCTGTGAGAAGGCTGAGGATGTGGATGAGGGATGAAAAGGGAGAGGAGGCCGTTTTAAGGGTTTCTGGCTGGGCTGCAGAGAGCAAAGCCCAGTTCCTGCTCCCAGCACCAGGCAGTCGTTTGGCTTTGGGACTCCTCTGCTCCTTTGGTTTGACACCTCTGTCTCCTTGTCCCTGTGAAGAGTCACCTGCAGCTCTCCCTGCTGCTGCCTCCAAGTCCAGATAGAGAGGGATGCTGGCACTCGAGTGCTTCACCTGCAGCCCAGGCACCCGCTCCACTTCTCAGCCCCTCATTGCTCCCCCAAAATTGCCCTACTTCCTTGCACCTCTGGGCTGAAGTGTACCCAGAAATCAGCTCCAAGGCCAGACTCAGCCTGGATGCAGAGTTCAGGATGTGCCCTGCTTCCATCTCCCTCTGCCTGTTGGTGGAATTAGATTTGTGTTCTCTGTTCCAGAGCTGAAGGCATGTCTAGATTTTAAATTAAATTAATATTCTCTTTCCCATGAAGGACAGCACATTATTAACCTCCTGCATCCAGCCCTGGCTGACAAGGTGTCCATGCAAGAGGAGGTTTCATCCATAGCCTGTGCATATACATTGCTACGTTTCAGCCTCAGCCAGCTCCTTGACTCATCAATGTAACTCAGGAAGGTAGAAATATTAGAGTTGCGTTCATATTCCAGGCCTGGTTTAAATCACCAGCATTGTGGAAAGCTCTGGATAGGTCCAAAAAAAAAAAAAAAAGGAGGGAAGAAAAGAGTTTTCTGGTTCTAGTTTTTCATATTTTCTTTTCCCCTCTGAAAAGTGAAACCCTCCAGCTGCCCAGCATTGCACAATGGCCCAAATGCTGCGAGTTCCAGCCCTAATCCCAGCCCGCTCCGCACGCCAGGCCCAGCAGGGCTCGGCAAAGTGCCCCACTGCCACCCTGCCTCCCAAGGCTGCCCCTCCCAGAGGTGTCCCTTCTTCCTGGGGTCACAGCAAGGGCCTTGTCCCCATCACCAGGCCATGCATTTGACCTCTGACCTTGTCCAGCAGCTGTGAGAAACGCAGGAGGACAAAGAGCAGGGTCAGCTCCCTTGGCCATCCTGTGATTTGTGCTGCCACAGGAAGCAAAGTGAGGGGAAATCTCCAGATTTTGGCCATGTGTTGGACATGCTTTCCATTATGGTCAAAGGAGTGCTGCCAATGTTCCAGCAGCATGCCAGGTGGGAGGAAACCAAGCCCAAATGTCTTCCCCAGCTACCAGATGATGGATAAACTCCTTGTTCTCCTTCTGTCTCTGCAGAGGTGGCACTGCCAGGGATGATCTGATCCTTTGTGGGACCTGTCCAATCCTGGGTGCAGGTTCCAGGCACCCAAGGAAAGCCCTTGAAATCCAAGTCTGATTTTGGCATTGTTGTTTTTATCATTAATATTATTATTATTACTGTATCAGTGACCAAGACTAAGTTCTCTGCCAGCATTGCCTATACTGACATAGAGAAAAAATTCACCAGGACTCTGGGTCTCTCCAGGAGGGATTGATAGGAAAAGAAGGCATTGTGCATCATGCCCATGTGCCAGGTGATGAACTGGATGAATCAGCCAAAACCCACTCCAATAAGGGGCCTGATCCTCAGCAAATAATCCTGCACCAAGTGCCATCCCCGGGTGAAGAGCAAAGATTCGGCCAAAAGTCAGTAACACCAGAGGGAAAGGATGGTCTGTGGCTACAGATATGTGCTGAGCCTTCCAAGAGGGATGGATTTAGTTTCTCTTTTTGGCTTAATGTTCCCACGATCCTGACGTCAAGCAAATCACTTCATCTTTTGCCACCTCAGTGCCCCATCTGTTAAAGCGTAATTTTAGTATTCTTCTTTTTTCTCTTGCCCTTTGTCTTTTCTGTTCTGAAGTCCTCAGAGCAAGGTTGTGTCTTGCTGCACAAGGTCCATCAGAAGAGGGCTCTGACCCGAGTTCTTGCTGCTGAAACACAAGTTTTATCTAGATTATAATGCAGTGCCTACCATGTTTATGACACTGGTTGAGAAATCCCCATTACTATCCGTGGAAAATTTTGATTTCAATGAAAATGTTGAGTGGTTTGTTTGCAGAAGGAGAACCCCAAGCATGGTTTCCATTTTTCCCAGAAAAATCTCTGAAGAAAGTTTAAAAACCCCAGAAATTCTTGTGAAATCAAAAAAGCATTCATTAATCAGCGTTGCAGAGTCAAACAAAAGACAATATTGTCTGTCCCACGGGCGGATTTCCTTCCTCTCTGCAAGAAGCTGGAAACCCTTCTCTGCCGCCCAGCCTTGGTCAGGGCTCTCATTCCAGAGGAATCTTCTGCGCTTGTGTGTCAAGGAAAAATCTGTTTCCAATAGGCATGGAAGGTCTGTGCATCGTGCTCCTGTTTCACACAGAGCCCTCCTGGCCCTGCACTGGCAGAGCCTCACAGGGTGTCTCGCACTGTTCCACCACCTCCAGAGCTGTGCCAGGTCTGGAATGCTCGGTGTGGCCCAACCCCAGCCTGTGGGAAGGATTTGCCCATCAGCACCATGCTCTGCCCCTCTCGACCCAGCCAGCCCTTCCTGCAGCTCCCCCTCTCCTCCCAGGAGCTGCTGGGGATGGAGATGGGCAAATAAATTGGTTTTCACCTTGCTTTGTCTCATTTGAGAAGCTGAAGTTTCCCACCAGCTCAGCCAGCAGGTCCTTGGGATGGGCGAAAGCTGCCCACGTGCAATCTTTTCCTCCTACATTTCTAAACCTAAGATACCAAAGAACACTCCAGTGTTAATTGCAAATTAATAACTCAGTACTTGCAGGTGGCAAAACAGTTCAGGAACCATCAGCCAGTCTGTCTTAAATTCAGCTGCAGGACAGAATTGCACCTTTCTCCAAGCAGAGGAGGTGGGTTTGTGCAGAAAACACATCCACAGGTTTCTCCCCATCACAGACTAGGCTGTGGTCTTACCTGCCAACCCTGTTGCCCCCGAGGCAAGGAGCCCAGCAAGGATTTGTGCTGGAGATGGTCCTGCTGTCCCCATGAGGCAGAGCTTCAGAAGTGATGAGGGAGATCCAGAGCTCTTTCTCCTCCAGCTTTGTGCCCCATTTCCCCCAGGATGTGCTGCTCATGCCATCACTTGTCCCCATCCCACCTCCTGGAGGGCTGTCCACCAGGCAAGGCCCCATTTGCAAGGATTCGGGAACTTTTTCATCACCCAGTGTCGTAAAGTTCCTCAAGTCTGGGCAGGAATTTGTTCCATGTCTCCATCCTCAGGAAGCCAGAGCATCACCAGAGGAGGTCAGGGCAGATTCCCAAAAGTGTGACCCATCCTCTCAGCAATGTGAGCGTAATTCAGAGCGTGCCGCGGGCTCACCGGCAGCTCTGGGGGTTGCTGCCATGACTGCACAAAGTGCTGCCCTCCCCCAGGAAGAGCAATCCAAAGAGGAGGAGCCCGCTGGTGCTTCTGCTGCCCTCAGACAGCGGGGGCTCGTGGTTGTGCAATGTTTACATGAGCACAGAGCTCACCATGGCTACATAGAGCTCAGGAACAGCAGCTCCAGGCTCAGAGGAGGCTCAGAGGAGAGCAGCTCGACTCCCCTGGAGCCAGAGGAGCCTGTAGTGGTCTGGAAAAGGAGCTGAGTGCTGCAGGGGAGCTGGAGAAGTGTCACGCATCCTTGTGTTGGTGTTCTCCATCTCAGAGCTACAACTTCCAAAGGGGTTGTTTGTACAACTGGAGTTTCTGCAATGGCCTCATCATTCCCCAAGGTCCCTCCCTCTCATCCCAGCTGTATTCTGGAGGATGCTGGGGTGTGCATGTCCTCTGAGCTCTCTACTTCACAGCAGCACCAGCAGCGAGCACAGGAGGAGGGACAGGACCTGCTGATGTGGCCACCTGCAAATGGCAGGTGCCAAAGGTTCAAACACTCTGCCCAGCATTGCAAAGGAGCACTTCCGTCACACAGGGTGTGCATCAGGAGTGATTTGTGTTGGAAGGGACCTTAAAGATCATCTCATTCCACCCCCTGCCATGGCAGGGACACCTTCCACTATCCCAGGCTGCTCCAAGCCTGGCCTTGGGCACTTCCAGGGATGGGGCAACCACAGCTTCTCTGGGCAATCTGTGGCAGTGTGGGTTCAAGGCTTTAAGGGGCAATCTTACGAGGTTCTTGCTCAGCTCCAGAGTCCAGCTTGCTCTTGGCACAGTCATGTCTCTCCTCCATATTCCAGCAAAACACAGATTCATTAATATATTTTCCCCATCTGCTTATTGAGCTTCCTTTTCTCCCTTCCCATCCTCCGAGTTCCCCTCTTTGCAGTCAGCCTTGCCCAGTTTCTCTCACCAAGATGGCACAGCAGTGATCTTGGAATGCTTTAGGATGCATCCAGCCATCCTGTTTACAGTCCACAGGTGACAATCTTTGAGACAGGTCAGGTGGATTCCCAGCTGAGGAATGGAAAAGGAGGGTAGATCCAGGCTTTGCAAAGGATGAGCCAGAGCTGAAGCATTTGTGGTGCAGAGGGAGCCTGGAGACATCTGCTTCCTTGTAGGATGGAGGCCTAAACAGCAACTTCTTAGGCCTGTTCTTGAATTTTCCATGCATTTCTGGATCCCATCCTTACTGCCTGCCACCACATCTCCACAATTGCAATGTGTTATTCCCACTGAGAATGTGGAAACATGTCTCTGTATGGATAAGGTGACATGAAGAAGCAGCTTTCAGAAAGTTATGGGCCTTTGAAATAAATGCTTCACAGCCCAGTAAATGAGGGCAGATTTCCTGGCTGTCCAGGCAGACCAAGCTCCACATCCAGCCATGCTTGGGCAGCTGCTGAGCTGACAGCCTGTGCTGGTACCCACAAGCTTTGGCATTCCAGCCAGGAAAAGGACAGAGCTGTATCCAAACTCCCCAGCCAGAGCATCTCTGGTGTTTGTGCAGACAAACTCCTGAGTGATCCCAATCCAGTGAAGATTATGGGCTTGACTTGGTCCAGAACAACTTCTGATGGCAAACATGGGAGTGGGGTGTGCTGGCCAGTTGGAAGTTGTTTTCCTTGGTTTGTTTGTTGTTGGTTTTTTTGTGAAGATTTTTCTCAAAGCATTTAGTGCTGGTACCTTTTTGAGCTCCAAATTTGGATGAATAAATGTCCTGGTGAACAACCCCCAAATCTTTGCCAAACCACATCTTCTGGGAAGGAAGGGGGTCAGCCCCTGAGACAATCCCTGGGGAGCTTTATGGGGACAAGTTGTACGTGCTGGCATCCAGAGGCCCTTTTCTCTAATTTCCTAAACTCAAAATCTCACAGAACCTTCCTCTGTGTCATGGGGCCTCTTTTTTATAGTGTTGGGAGAGGATTTAGAAGCTGATAGGACTTTTCCGGGTCTCCCAGTCCCTCACACCTGAAGGCACAGTGGTCTTCCTGATGGGCCATGACTGGATTTTTCAGGATGTTTAACTCTGGTGCACAACAGCCCAGGCTCTGGTGGTGATGGCGACATGTAGACATTTCCCTTCTTCCATGTGGCATGGTTTGGGGAGGAAAAAAAGCCGCACAAAGAATTTGGAGAAGTTTTCAATGACTGAAGACCACACAGGTGAAGGGTAAGTGCCAGAGATGGAGTCCACAGAAAAGAAAAGTTTTGTCTACGTGGCTTTTCCATGGGGCAGGGGATCACCCAGAACAGCTGTTCCTGAGACAGCGTTGGGAATTTTGCTGGCTGAGGCAGCTTAAATCAGGAAGAAGACTCCTTGGAATGACTGTCCAAAGCCTCTGGGCTTATTTCACACTTCAAATAGCCAAACTAGGCTGATAAAAGCTCACACAGAGCCATGGAGAGCCTTGAGTACCACTCCATGCTGGTTATGCTGGTCAGACTCTTCACCTGGCACTCAGGGCAGGAAAACAAGGAGTGAAAACACACTAGAAAAAAAAAAAGAAGAAGAAGAAGAAAAAAGTGCCATGGAGACCATGCACCACCCACATGGAGAGCTCCAGATGTTCCCAGCACCAGCCCAGCAGCCACCAGCCCATTAGATGCTCATTAACAAGTGTAGATGTTGGCAGGAGCAAATTTGGGGGCCCACAGTCTGCAAAAGTGCCCCTCTCTTCCCTCCCCAGCCCTTGCTTTGAAGATCCCCAACCTCCTGCTGACACACATCTTGAGGAGAAGCCTCTAAGTGAGAAGTTCCTCAGCACCACCCAGTGCACTGAGGGTACAGCCTCTGAGGATGGATGGTATCCAAATGTTTGGCAGAAATTCCAACTTTCCTTACTTTTAGGCGTATCTGTGGCTTTTTGATACTGTAAACAACTGACATAGCCATGGAAGAATAGTGTATCTGAAACAGTTTATACAAAAGAATTCCATCTGTCAGTCTGTTTACAGTTCACATGTGAAAAGGCAAAAATCTTTAAAAGGAAAACCCCAAGGGGAAAAACATTTATATATATAAATATGTGTATATATACCCCATACATATATATAGGATGTGCTACAAATAATGGTTGAAGTGGAACAGTATCAGTGTACATTTTCTTTTTCTCATGAATGCAGTATTCTTTTTTTTTTTCCTGGTGTAAATTAAATTTTCCCAGTTTGCTTTCTTACTTATTCAAAACAGCACAAAGAAAGCAGACTGGAATTAACAGGGTGGTTTGAATTTTTTTTCTTTTCCTTTTTTTTTTTTTTTCAACAAAACACTTTCCAGTCTTAAAGTTGTCCTAAAGCTTCTTGAAACTTCATGCACAAGATTATGGTATTGCAGTAAAGAAGAAATACTGCTATTACACCCTTGAGAATAACCAAGAAACCCAGCTGCTGTGTTATCTGAAAGGGGATTTTAGAAATTGCTGTGAGAGCTTTAACTTCTGCTTGGACAGACACCAAGGAAAGCCAGAAACGATCCAGGTTTTGTGTCTTTTCTCAAGGGAAGGAAAAACCTGCATAATTATCCACCTCGCTCCTAAATGCCAAAAGGCAGAACCCTGGAGGCAAACATGGCAAAGGCCTGATTTTGTAATATTTGTGCTGAACTGAACCAAACCTGGATAATGCACAAGCTCATGTATAGGTGTCACACGGGTTACAGGCACAAGCAACCAGGACTGGTTTTAGCTTTGTTTTCCCCCTTTTTGCATCCAGTCCTGTGGGTGCAAACTGCATTAAAATAATTTGGTGCTGATAAGGGGTCAGGGATTTGTTCTTGGCTGAGAGGACCCCTGTGCAAAATCACAGAATCCCCTGAACTGGAAGGGATCCACAGGGACCACTACCCACTGCTGGTGGCAGACACGTGCTGAGGAGCAGGGCTCTTTTGGATACATCACCAGGGAGGATGTTTCAGAGACCAAACATGGGTTTTCCACCTCTGGAGCATGAATTTTCCACGGACATGTGTGACAGTCCCTTTGACATCATGCTCAGGGAAGCTGGGAAAGCTGTGGGAAAAGTGTCACAGTGACACCCCAAGTTCTTAGAGGTACACCCCCAAAGGCAGGACCAGCACTATTCCATGAGCACTGTGTTGATCCAAAATCCAGCAGAAGTCCCATCCTAGGCTCCCCTTGCCCCCCTGGCCTTGCTGGCTTGGTGGCTGCACATCCCAGGCCCTGCTCTACTGGCCAGGGCTATGTTTTGCTGTTTGTTTTTCAGAGCCCCACAGATGAAGCGAGATGGGTAACAACACAAATATTTACATGTGGCAACCGTTTGTTTTAATTGCATGGGATGAAATCAGGGTTTTCTGTTGCCCCTGCAGCAAGGGGAGGAAGTGGGGGGTGTTTTTATGGGCATTCCAGAGCCCAGCCAGCCTTGGGAGGTGAAGGAACAACGTTGCCCACCGGCTTGACCAAACATGTGCTCCTCATATTCCTCCACCATGAAACAGCTCTTTTTTATTGTGTCTTGGCAGGGCTATGAGCCTGCAGTCCTGGTACCAGAACATCCCACTCCTGTGAAATTCCATGGGGCCAGATTCCGCCTGTTGTGTCTCCCAGGGAGCAGGAACAAGTGTGGAGCAGGAACGCACCTGTGCCCACCCTCCTGCAGATGTTATGAGCTCTGAGAGACCCTCTCTCTGCTCCATCTCACACAGAGGGCAGCCCCAAGGAGTAGAAGAAACAATAAATACAATGAGGTTTCTAATGGGAGGTTGTTGCCAGTATGTTGAAGCATTATGAGGCAGTTGGGGCTGGTGTTGGCTGTAATTTTTCCCAAGAAATTTGCCCGAGCTGAAAACCCGGAGCAGAAAAAAGTCACCTTTTTGAAATGTTGTTTGCCAAATCACCTCCTATCTCCTTACCCAAGCTGTGTCTGATCAAAACTGTTCAGTTGCTAAGAAACAATGAAAAATTGAAGAAAATGTGCTGATTTTTTTAACATTAAGAGAGAAGAAAATAAAAAACCCAAAACAACCAGAAACAAACATTTTTAGGGAAAAGTTCATCATAATTATGTTCCCACTGTTTGCCAGCCTGTGCCTTATTTTACATCCTATGTAGAGCTGTGTTGAATTGATATCTCATAATCTTCAAGACCAGGGATATTTCTTAAAGGAAAAGGTGTATTTCAGAAATATGGATATGTGTATTTTTATCTTCCTGTTTTGGGAGATGCTGTCAATGTCTCACAGTCTCGGGGGCCAGCGCTGCTATGATGGGAGCAGCCAAAGGCAGGAAGTGGAAATTAAACTTTTAAACTGATATTTTCAGTTTTTATTAGTTTCACCTGGAGAGGTGAGAAAGTGGTTTTCACCAGAGATATCCTTCCTGGGTAGAGCTACTGGAACAAGTTCAGCTTAATTTTAGGAGAAGCCTAGTCTTGGACTACGCTGTGCTGCCAGATGTGGATCCCAAATACCTTCCCTGCTGAGAAGCAGCTATGCTGCCACCCCCGAGGAGGCCTGGCCTGTGCCACCACCATGTCTGGACATTTGATGGGTCAAATGGGTGCCTTTGTGCACAAAAGATCCACCAGACATTCCCGAGGCAACTTGGCTTCATCCAAAGACCAGCTGGGAGCCAGTCTTGCCGCTCATTAGAGAGTGGCAGTTTTAATTGTCTTTTTAATTTATTTGGCACTTGAAGGCTTAATTCCCTTTCTTTTGCCATCCAGCCCCTGCTTAAGGGTGTCTTCTGTGCAGCTATCCCTATTTTTTAATATGGTGTCGGGAGTTGGTGATTTATGGGTCGTTTATTTTTGCTTAAACAGGAGCCCCGGAATTTCAAGGGCTTCATGGTACCTGTGTTTTAGGAAAAATGAGATGGTGTGGGACCTCAATTAGTACTGCAGGACAAGAGAGAGGGATGCACCACCCATGGTGTGGACACCCAGACAGATGCCGAGGTCAGCCTGTGAAGTATTTTGGGTGTTTATGGCTCCTGTCTGGGACTAACAGAGAGCTTTGAAACACCATTTGGCATGAGACAAAGCCAATGGATGAAGGTGGGTTTTTCCCTAGTCAGAATTCCCATTGAAATGGGGGACAAAATCCCCAGAGAGAAAGAAGGCACAGACCCACTAATCTTGTCCACATGAGGATGTCACACTGTTGGTGGCTGTCAGTTAAAACTGTGGGGCAGGACAAGTAAAGCAAGTAAAGAGAGGGTGTTTCTTTGTGAATTAGAAATATATTATTTAACAGCATGGAGCAGCCTTGCTCAAAGGCAGATAAAAAGTGTAGGTAAATCCATCTTGCCTTGTTTGCTGGCATCCTGGGATGGAGTCATCCCATAGAGCTGTAGGTGTTTAGGTGAGACACAGGAGTCAGGAGTGTGGGATCCCTTCTGAATCAATACCAACACCTCAGCCAGTGGGGAGTTCAGGTCTGAAACATTCATATGGTTAGAAAATGAGTAATTACCATGATCAGCCTGACTGTGCTGGCGTATCCCCCATCTTTCCATCAATGAAGGCACAAACCATCTGCCCAGGAGAATTACCACCAGTGGTCTCCTCCCAGCTTTCCAGCAGTAACACCATTTCCCTTCCAGCTCTCTCCCATCCTACTTGTGGTTGCAACCAGGTGAGAGCAGCTGAAGGCCCATGAGTCCCCCAACCCCATCTAGGGGTGACCCTTGCGAGTCCTTGGGCAGGGGACAGGTTGTGCATTGAGATGGCCCTACAAGGACAGAGAGCTTGGAAGGCAAGGACTGGGTGGGAATGCCAAGGATATGATGCCTTGTGCAGGGTGACCGAGAACAGAGACTAGACGGAGCTAAAGAATAAAGTAGGGATTAATTAAAATTTATTAAAAGGTCTCAATGGATCCACCTTGGGCAGCACGAGAGCCCAGCCAGGGCTATACCCAATATGAACCAAAATGGTCACAAAATGGACAACTGGTCACAGAGTTTCTCACTTTTGTAAGTTTTGGTCCATTTGCATATTGGAGTTAATTGTCCAGTTATAGCTTTAGCCCATGAAATCCCATCCTTCTTGTTTTTCTCTCTTCAGTCCACGTTGTTGATGCTCTTGGGCTGAGATTTGGATCATTTGTCCTTGGTCCCCAGCTAGAGAAGGAATTGTTTTGACTCCCTGCTTTGTGTAGAGAGCTCACCATGCCCTGATATGAAGCTCAGACCCACACACTAGAGCAGCACAGAATGTGAAAAATATAAAAGCTCAAACCTGAGGCATCAGATACGCAGTGTGGAAGCAGGAGCTCAGAGCCTTCAAATTTCCCTGCATAGCCGACATCCCCTCCCTCTTTGCTGTGGAGGAGCTTTGCTGTCCTGGCTTGGGATGGCTGGACAGAGCTGGGATGGCCGGACACACGCACGCCTTGGTGATCTCCACAAACACAGCCGGGCCATTACATCAGCCCTGGGTGGGGTGGCCCGGCCGGAACGGCCTCCAGACAGCGCAGGATGTGACCCACTCCGCCAGTCCGGGCTCTGCATCCTGGGATTGCACACAGACAGCTCCCGGCCTCCAGTCCCCCTCCCTCCCTCTCTTCTTTTAACCTCTTGTTTCTAAAGTGGTTTCTAAAATAAGCCCAAGTCTCGGCAGCTGTGAAAGGCGTTTGCTGTCAGAATTGGCCCGTGCAGACGGACTGGATACTGCAGGCGCTTGTTTTGCGTTTTAAGCCTAAACATTTCTCCCCCCCTCCTTCCCCTGCTTTTTGCAGTTCAACTCTTAGTTTTTAATAGTCCTTGTCATGATGGAAAGTGCCAGACTCCAGCTGTTCTTCCCAAACCTCTGGGAGAGGCCTGGTTACATCTAGTTCTCATAAATCTTGAATCCAGTTCTAGCAAGTCTTTAAGCCTGACCACTACGCTGCCTGGGCAGTCTGTGATTGAAAACAGGAGCAGAGGAAGAAAAGAGGAAAGTGGGGAAACAGAGAAAAGACTTCACACTTGTAGACTGTTTCAGGAAAAGCCACCAAAAGGCACAGCATGTAAGTCACACTGAGATGAGAGTCGGGGTGTTCTCTAGAGCCACCTTATAAACAACTTGTGGCATCAGAGAAAAGGATGGTGGAGACAGACTGCTTGCAAAAACAAAGGCAGGATTCACCTGGCTTCCACAAAAAAGGGCTGGGAAAATATTCTTGGGTCAGGAACTTTGAGGACCTGCATAAATGAGATGCAGAGATCTTAAAGCTGTCTGAAGGGTCTTCAGCTGGGACAAACTGGGCTCTGCACATCTGACTTATGTCTGTTGTGGATTTGGCCTTCAGGGTTGAAAAAGAGCAAAAGAGAAAAAGGAAAGAAAAGGAATGCAGGAGTACACTCTCGTTTAGGAAATAAGGTACCTGTTAGTGTAAATCCACCTTCCACATCCTTGGTGAGCAGTGAGAGAGTTTAATCACACAGAGCATTGGCATCTCTGAGCTGGGTTATTCCTTGAGCTGTGAAGCTCTGGAAGTCCTGTGGGATCCAGGCACTCACCATGCTCAGTGATGGGTTGGGGTAGCCAGCATTGGTGGGGACCTGCAAAAGGCTCCTCTTGAGTTTGAAGAAGGAGCTTCTTAAATCTGTGGATGGGATTATGTTTTAAATCCCTTCATGGTGCTCTGGGAAGCTGTTCCAGGCCTCTGCAGTCTTTGCTACAGATGTGTCAAGAGGCAAGGGACAATAAAGGTGTTGCTGTGTGTCCTTCCCTCCCCACGGCACGGAAGAGGAAAAAGGAACCCTACATTTCTTGGGAATAGAATAGAAAATATCCAATGACCACTTAGCACATAAAATATCCAGGACGGGGCTACACTGGATTTAATACAGTGGGAAGGATTGAAACCTTGGCCAAATTCATCATCATCATCATTAATGGAAACTTTCGCTGTTGGCATCCACTTGTGAGACTTTGGGAACCATCACAGAGAGAACCACCAGGAAAAAAGGTACAATAAACTGAATATAAACACAGAGATCCCTTCCAGCAAGGAACAGAGAGATCAGCCAGTAGCATTGAAACAGGCACGTGTTTGGATCATGGAAAACCAGTAACTCAGGGGAAATGTGGAAGTGCCCCGTGATGGATGGATGGGCAATGGCTTTTTAAGTATCTGCATTTCAAAGGAGCATAAACACCAGATTCTGCAAGTGCAGCTTAACCTCACCTGACTCCAGGGACACCTTTCCACTGCCTCCAGTGACTGCTGGATGGGGCCTGTCAGAGGCACAAGTTTCCACAGAGAAGCCATGCACTCAAGCAGCTACATATTTAAATACTCTAGATGAGCCTCCTTCCTGGATTTCCCAACATCTGTGCTTCCTCGCCTTGGAAGCCATCCCCCTCTTGGATCTGGACGCTCGGAGTGTGCGGAAATGAGCGGGAGCAGCTGAGGACAGCAGTTGTGCAGTGGAGCAGAGCTCTTTGTGGCAATACAGGAGAGCACCTGCGGTTGCTCTGCGGGAGCTGCAGCCCAAATCCCGTTATTGCTGCTGCTGCATTGATGGGGGCATCCCTGCACGTGGCAGGAGGGATGTTGGGAGCCCACAGAATGAGGCAGAATGCTCTTCTTCTCTTGTCCCTTCTGTCTGTAGCCTGTGCCAGGGCTGTCTTCCTCTTTGTGGAAGAGCCGGGCTCATGCCAAAGGTGGTTTTGCTGCGTGGCTCATTTCTTACCACAGACACGTTTCCAGTGCTGTTATAAAGCTTATCTCCTCCTGTTATTTCCCAATATCAAATCACAGTAAGAAAACAGATTTCCCCTTGCTGAACACAGGTAGTATTACACTGGGGAGTGTTAATGGCTTAAGCAAAGATTTTTCCACCTACAGGCGAGTGACTGATAGTTTATCCATCTGCTGCATAAAATGCTTAAATCCCAGCTTTAATGGGTCATATCACCTGTGGTTTCAAAATAACTCTGGATTTTCCCCTGAAGGAAGATGCAAAATAATGAAAATTAGTACTTGGAAGTGAAAGGGATTTTTTTTTCAGTTCAACAAACAACCGGGAGCCCATCACTTTTTCAAGTCAAATTGTCTTGAGTGATTTTGTCGTAGGTCAGAGGGAGGTCAGACAAGTTAGGTTTGGTCTTTTTCCTGCGTTGTCATCTCTCAGCAGGAGGAGGAAGTTCACCTCAGCAGGTGTCATAAACACCAATTTCCCAAAATTTGATAATCATTTAGATCTAATTACAAGACACACATGGTTTTTGACTTTCCCCAGGAAGATTTTGGGGAGTGTCCACCACTAAACCAAATAAAAAGGAATTTGCAGTGATTTTGCTGTAGTCAATGGATTTGCATTTTTAATCCAGGAAATTCAGTTTAATTCCAGAAATTTATTTTAACTGGCTGTGTTGCTCCAGGTCAGTTCACTTACTGCAGCATCACAGAGGGAAGGAGATGACTTTTGCACTTTTTTTCAGTGTGTCCATCAGGAAAAGACACACCAATAAACTGGGTTGTGGACAGAGTGGAGACTTGTGCTGCTGCCTCAATCTCTGCCTCCCGTGACAGAAATTCCTCTGCCCAGTAGCAATTTGACCCAAATCTAAAAGGCTGAGTGAAACCCCAGAGCTGCCAGCTTTGAGTTCTCCGTTCGTTTTAAGAAGGTGAAAGGTATCAGGAAGCCAAGAATTCTATTTTCTCTGGAGGTCACCAGAAATGCCATGAGTGATGGCCACAGGTATCTCGTGGTAGACTCCTCATGCCACTGCCTGAGCTGTTTATGGCCTTCAGGGGTGATTAAGACTGCATAGCTTACTTAAAACTCCCATTTTAGATATTGGCTGGTGGTGTTTGTGTCTCTACACTCCACCCTCCAGAGATGCAGCTCTGTGCTGGTGCTATCTGTCCCTCTGGAGGCCATGCTGTGGTGTTTGTCCTCATGGGTCTCCATGGTGCCCCTCTGTTCTTCAGCCTGAGGGGACAATTCACTGCCCGCAACCCTCAGGTGGGTGCTGGTGAGTAAGTAAAGAGCAATTTGCCTTAATGGAGGGACACAGGACAGGGACACCTGATTTACTTCATCTGTGGCACCATGATTTACTTCATCTCTGGCTGCCCCTTCCGAGGGAGCTAAGCCAGCACAGAGAGGGAACATTGCTAATGTGGACACTCCAGTTATCCTTATCTCAGCTTTCTGTCTTTGCTGATCATTAAATTACCCCACAGCCCATCATAGACAGGCCTGCAACATCCACAGCTCTATTAATAAACCTTCTGCAACAGTAAATCCCTGGGCCTGACTGCGGACTGTCAGTACCTCCTCTGATTTATTCCCCATTTACCCCATTTGCTTCAGAGATAAAATTTAACAGCCACCAGTTCTGCTCTCTCTGTGGCCCCTCAGTGACAGCAATGACAGCCTTGGGGAGAAGGTGCTGAGGCCTCCCGTGGTTTGTTACCATTTGCCAAAAAAAAGAAATTAAAAAATCCTCATGTGGAGATGCCCAAATGCAGACTATGCTTCTCACCTCACATCTGTGGGCCCAGACCCACCTGTCAGCCTAGAAGAAACTGATTCCTCATCCTTTTTGAAGTTCATGAAGTTCATGAATCATCTTTGCCACAAACATGGCCAACACCAGCGTGAATTTGGGCAAAGCTGCTGCAAGCGTGGCCAGTGCTGCTGCAAGCACGTCCATGAGGACATTCAGCAGTGCCACAGGCACGACCTCTGTGAGCAGAGAGAGGCCAGGACAGCTCTTTACCTGGGCATGTGCAGCTGGGCCTCCAGGGAAATCCAGGGAGATTGCAGAGGAGCAGCTGAATATGAGCCCAGTGTGTGCCCAGGGGGGCAAGAAGGCCAATGGCACCTGGCCTGTGTCAGCAATAGTGTGGCCACAGGACCAGGGCAGTGACTGTCCCCCTGTGCTGGGCACTGGTGAGGCCACCCCGGGCTGTGCCCAGCTCTGGGCCCCTCAATGCAAGAGAGACACTGAGGGGCTGGAGCATGTCCAGAGAAGGGAATGGAGCTGGGGAAGGATCTGGAGCCCCAGGAGAGGCTGAGGGAGCTGGAAAGGGGCTCAGCCTGGAGAAAAGGAGGCTCAGGGGGGACCTTGTGGCTCTTCACAACTCCTGACGGGAGGGGACAGCTGGGGGGATTGGGCTCTGCTCTCAGGGCACAGGGACAGGACAAGCGGAAACAACTTCAAGTTGTCCCAGGGAGGTTCAGGTTGTACATCAGGAAGAATTTTTTCATGGAAAGTGTTGTTAAGCATTGGAAGGAGCTCCCCAGGGAGGTGATGGAGTCCCTATCCCTGGAGGTATCCAAGCAATGCCTGGATGTGGCACTCAGTGCTCCGGGCTGGTGATGAGGTAGGAATCAGTCACAGGCTGGAACTCTCTGATCCTGGAGGTCTTTTCCAACCTCAGTGATTCTGGGATTCTATGATTAAAGGGACTGTGAAAGCCAAGGAGAATTTAAGGAGGGATGGTCCTGGCCAGAAGGTGACTCTATCCCAGACCTCCAGATGTGCATCCTGGGCCTCTGGGGCTTCCCAAGGGGAACTGGATGAGCAGGAGGCTGCTGACCTGTGCTCTGGGGTCCTGACCATGGCAGGGCAGAACGGCCCCACTTTGTGCTGTTCACAACTGACTTGTCCCTATGGGGGGAAGCTTAATTGCCTGTCTTGGCCTGGACAATACTTAAACTCATTTTCTGGACTCCAGGGGGATTGTGGTTGGCCTGTAACAGCCCCAAACACACTTTGATTCATTTTATTTCCTGGACTCCTAAAGGGATCCTTTTTTTTGGCCTGTTTTGGCCCCAAGCCCTGTTTGATTCACTTATTTCCTAGACTCCCAAGGGAGTGTGGTTGGCCTGCTTTGGCCCTGTCTTGCTGTCACTTTTCCATGCTGGTATGCAATGCATCTGCACGCTTTAGATTCCTCTACTGCTTGTGCTTTCACTGTAGGCCAAGGCTGGATGTATTTTGCAATATTTCGGGAAATATGAACACGTTTGGTCTGTCTCCATGCATTCACCTGGCTGAGATTTTCCTGCAGCCTTTCACTGCCTCGTCTTTCCCACTATTGTTGCATGGCAAGAGGCACTGTGAGCTCAGCATGGCCAGCCTCTTGCTGGAGAGCGGATGTTCCCTGTGGGATTTGCAGCAGGGAGCATCCCAAGAGAGAAAGGGAAGGTGTGGTCTCCATAAATTGGTCAGAGACTGAGAAAACCAACTTTCTCAGATTCTGCTTGTGAGACTCTGAACTTCTAGTCTAAATATGATAACTTCCAGTCTAAACAACCTGCAGGTGCTGTTCTCTCCCTTTTCCTATCTCTTTGTGCTAAGATGTTAAGCTAACTAACCAACCAAGTAGAATGTATTGATTAAGTGTCCAATCAGGTCCTTTTGGATCGGAACAGGGTATAAAAGTAAGTAGTACTTGTAGTAAAAGTCCAGCTTTGGGGTCAGTGTCTTTTGTTATTATAATGGCAACAGGAAGGACCCAAAGAGGGAAGAAGGTAGAGAAGAGCTGCAATCTACATGACTACTGTCCCTATTAAAGGTGATTTCATGGTTGTGTAGCTTTGTCATTGAGCCTGCCAGCTGCTTTCCCACCACAAGGAGACTACAGCTATGAGGAGACCAGGAGGAGGTCCCTGGTCATGCCAATCCAGGTGCCACGGGTGACACACGGGGCAAGCCTAGGTGTGGGACTGGCTCTGTCATCATCCCACGGGTGACCTTATTGCACAGCCATCCCTCCAGAGCCAGGAACTAAGGAGCTGCCACAGCTGGTGGTCCCTGCTCAGCACACACAGAGCTTAAAGCATAATCCCCACCCTGCTCTGGCACCACTGACTGCCCTGTGGTACCTTGTACAGCCCCTGAATGGCCATGGGCTGGTCCCTGCTTGGTCTCTGTTGTGATGGAGCACAAATGCTTCCTCTCCACACAATCACAACTGAGCAGGAAGCTAAGATGCAGATGGCCTCCACTCCATGGAGAAAATGTGCAGAGAAAATATTCTTCATACTGTCTTGGAGAAAAAAGTTTTTTTCTGATGATTTCACTTACCTCTACTGCAACAAGTTGAATGGTGACTTCCCAGTCCCAAACCAGTTTGACCCTGGGAATAGTGGCAGAACAAGCTGAAGAGGTGATGGATATTGCTATTCTCCTCCCTCTCCTTGAACACCTCTCGGACTAATCCAGCCACCTCTTGATCTGTGTTTGCTGACACTGAACTCAGCCTGTACCAGTCTCCCTTGTCCTGGCAGAACGTGCTGCCAGCATGCAGAATGTGAGCACTGGGAGAAAAAACATCTGGAGGTCTGGCTTCCCAGTTAGAAGCCCAGATCTGCTTTGGAGAGCCTGAGACAGTGTCCAACGCTGACATTTGTAACTCTACAACAGCACTTTTCTCTTTACTCCTGAAATTTCAAAGGAATTTGTCAGGATATTGATAGGTTTGTTCCCCATAAAAATCCTGAAATGTAAAGCTGCCTGAGGCAGAGTCCCAGGCCAGACCTATGCCCTCCAGAGCATGCGTGAGAATAAAGTCTTGCTTTCAGTAACAATATTGTCCCAGCACTGCAACAACAGACCTATTTTATTTCTTTGATAATTTACAAATATCACCACAGTGCAAACTCATTCCGTATCCCACCAGAACAGCATTGCTTTCCATATAGACTGTCTGGAGATAAATGTTTCATCACAGAATTTATTGTTTACAGAGCTTACTCATTTACTGTGCAATTCCTTTTTATCAAGACCTCATTTCAGAGCCTAAGCAAGAAAGAAATCCAATAAATCCAAGAGCCTGTTAATGCTGTGAGGAGAAAGCAGCTCTTTACTGAGTGAGCAAGTTTCATTGTCCAATTGTCCCAGGAAATTTAAAGCAGAATGTGTTTTTGACAGCTTCGTTAATGGGACTTTTTTTTCCCCTTGCCAGAAATTCAGACATAATTGAGACATAGTGTTGAACTTCAAATGTTTCCCTGAAACTGGAATAGAGGACTTGATGAAGCATGTAATATGGCATAACCTCCCAATTATTCACACGTTGAGATAACCATAATCACACAACGCCCATCACAGCCAAGAGGTTATTCCAGGCAGATATTGGCAGGGGCTAATGGACAGCATATTGCGAGGGCAAGGAGGCTTTGGGAGGAAACATTAATCAGAATTTGGTAGCAAAGTCATCAATCACAGCTTAACAAAGCTGTCACTCACCGCTGCAGTCCTGGGACCCCAATCAACTCAGAGTTCAACTCATCGGTGTCCAAGAGCAGAACTCAGCAAGGGAGAATGGCATTGCCTCAGTGTGACTGTCCCCAGGACACCCAGCCCTTGGCAGTGTGGCTTCTCCAGGGAAGAAGCAACAGAAATCATCGCCAGGATTTGTAATAATTGCGTTGTGTATTTTTCAGTCAAACGACGTCGCTTTTGATTATCACTGTTTGATGTTTTCTTGCTTTGGGTTTGAGAAATGCAACTGCATTCTGCAACTGGAAATTATTCCAACCAGGAGCTTTTCTAAATGCTTGCTGACACACCCATAGCAAATTGTGACATGTGAGAAATGTACAGCAGGAGCACAGCAAGCAGATGAGAGGTTGTGACTATTCCCATTTCCCAGGGACCATTAGATCTTGTCTGGGATGCAGTGTCCAGGTTTGTGTCCCCAGCACAAGCAAAATTCCCATAAACTAGACAGAGGTTAGCAGATGGCCACCATGATGGGCTAGATGGTCCTACAGGGACGTGCAGAAGGATCAGATCTTGTTCAGCCTGAGAAGTGGAAGTTCGTAAGGGGACTTAATACCTGTCAGGAATTTGGAGTGTGAAAACTGGAGGTTTTCTAGATGTGACTAAAAAAGCCCTGAGCAAACTGATCTGCTGACCTTGAGTTCCAAACTTGCCAAGTCCATCCCAGCATGAACAGCTTTGCATTTCCATGGCTGAAGGAAAAATGCTCTGTTCTCCATGCTTTCAGGGGGTGTAACATGGGGCAAGTGTTCAAACAGCAGCACAGAAGACTGAACTTTGGCATCATGGACATGCAACACCTTTGCCTGAGACCTGGCTGGGAGATTGTATCATTCATGGGCTCCAGAGCATCTGGGAGTGCCGTTGCCTTTGTCCAGGCACCTTCCCCAGTTCTTTAGTCAATCTTTCATCCTAGATCAAGGCCAGCCAGCACTAGTCCTGACACTGCTCCTGCACAAAGGCAATTTTCCTGAGAGAAGATGTTTGCACTTCACCTTTTGCCACAAACATTTTGTGCAGAGTCACAGAATCACAGAATATCCTGATTTGGAAGGGACCCACAATGATCATTGAGCCCAACTCTCAGCCCTGCACAGGACACCCCCAGAGTCACTATGTGAGTCCACACAGCTTCTTCCCAAACAAGGCTTTCTTACCATCTGCTCTTCTACTTTTAGGCCCTGCCTCTTGCACTGTTTTACCTAACCCACTTTTTATTTTATCACGTTTTGTACCCACCATCCTGCCAGTTTCAGCTGTTATGGGGTACCTCTGTCCAGGCCCTCCCCCAGGGCACAGCTGCAAAGCAGTGCAGGAGTGGGGCTTTTCTTTCATCCTCCAGAGATGCCTTCGGTCTGCACTCTGAGCACTGAAGGGCAGGAGGTGAGAGGTCTCTGAGTGCCTAAGGAATGAGGGAGCTGCTGCAAATGAGCTCCTGAAGACTCAAACTTTCTGTGCCCTCCTTGCACAGTCCCGTGTTGGCTGAGACACTGCTTTTCAACAGCACTGGAGCACATGGAAACCTTGATCCACCCAACACATTATGCTGAAAAACTTCATGCTTTGGGTACATAAAGTTTTCCACATAAACAGGTGGGAGTCTGGCATGGCCGGCACAATTTGAGGCCAGTGCATGGTGTTTTTAACACTGTGTGGAAAACTTTTGGGTGCTGGCTGTCTTCTGAGGGGTCAAGTGAGTCATTATTTTCCTTGGCTTTCACCTGGCCAGGGTGTCCCTGAGAGGTTTGTGCGAGGTTCCCCTTGCTCCTCTGGCAGAGCTGAGGAACTCCCTCCTGATGCTGCAGTACAAAGATGATGAGGGACATTTCCAGGAGAGGGGGGGACTCCAGCAGTGCCAGTCTCCTCTGGATGAAGGACCAGGAGCAGAAAATTTGCCGTCATGGTTGGTTTGGTCTGCCACCAAATTGCCAAGATATGGTGTCATCTATTTCTTAGGAACTGGGACCCTCAGTGGTACTTGAGTGGCTCTAAAAGAGAAACCCAAGATGATGGTGGGTCTGTACCTGTCCTGGCTGGGCTGAAGGGTGGCTTTGAAGAAGTGAGACATCATTGCTGACACATGATGGGAAGCGAAAAAAAAACCCTAGGGTTTTTTCATATCCCACTTCAGCTGTGTGTCTTGTGTACTGCAGGGTGTCCTCCCCTAAAAGAATTAAAACCAAAATCTCCTGAGATGAGGCTGCACATTTTCCATTTTCTTTCAGGATGGACCGGTGACTTCAGGGCTTTCTCTGGCTCCTGTGTTGGTTTTGCTTGTACCTCTCAGCCTGTGGTGAGAGGAAAGCTGCCTGAGGAACTCTGGAGACAGAGAGCCTGCAGCTGATGACATTGCCATGAGGAACAATCTTTTTTGGCTGAGGTTTTGTGTTCAGGTAGAAGGGGAACCTCACATGAGATGGTCACATTTGGCTCCAGAAAAATGGAAGCACTTGAAGGCACTCCAGAGAAGAGCAATAACGATATGGGACACATCACCCACTGAGAAAGGTGGAAAAACCGTGGGTCATTTGCAAGTCCAAGTGCCTAAATCTCTCACTGGGGCTGCAGTGAGTGGTTTGAACGTGGCCCAAAGCCTGCTCTGTGCTGTGGTTGGACGGGAGCTGCTGGGATTCCGGTTGGATGTGGAGCTGTGCCGGTGGCCTGGAGCCAAGAGGCACTCAGTGTGCCCAGAGGAGGATGCAGTGAAGGCTTCCCAGCCTGGGACTTGCCAGGCTGTGTGACCAGCAGCATCCAAGGGAGGGACCTGGTCATGATCCCATTCGGTCTCCTTGAACCTCTGGGCCAAAGGGACAGATACCACTGGCAGCCAGGTCAAGTGGGGACAGCTTTTAGCAGGAGCCAAAGCTCCTCCTTACACCTTCTTGAGTGGAAATGAGACTGTTCTCCCACCACACCCATGAGGGGAAGGGAGGGGACAGGGTGGGGAATCGTTATTTTAGTCATTAGCTGATGGGGAATTTACCAAGGAAGACTGACCTCAAAATCCCACGGTTTTCTCATTGTAGAAGTAGCCAGTGTGAGGAAAATGTCACGTACTCCAGGACTGGGACAGAGAGGAGAAATCCCTCTGCTTTGGAGATTATGCCAGGATGAGCTCCCATGTCCCATAAACAGATTGTGTTGCCACTCTCTGGACTTTTTTCTCTCTCATCACCTGCAGGCCTTGGCTGAATTCTGTCACTATGGCTGATGGACCTAAAGCACCTCCCTTGTGGAAAGAAACCAAACCTGGGCAGGAGGCTGCCTCACAACCTCAGGGGTGCAAAAGGAGAGTGCTTGCAAACACATTTTTTGGAGATGACCCCCTCCATTGCCTTAGCAACAGTAAGCATTAGACCCTTTAACCTCAAATCTATGCTTGGAAATGATATTCATGTGTAGTTTTGCTTAGAACTTACTTTGGTCCTGCAGAATCTTCCACCCAAAGCATTTTTATTTGGTGCTTTACAGGTGGTGGCCATGGAAAGCTCTTTTGCTCATCTGGTGGCAGACTGGGGACACGTCCCATCCAACCTGCAGCACGAGCCACCAGTGCCCAACGCTCCTTCTGTTTGTTGATCCATCCCAGAGGAGTCACATGAGTGGTTCCTGCTCTGTTGTTGCTCCAGGGCTCACGATGGAGTGTAACATTCCATGAAACCTGGGCTGTTTATTTAAACAGAGAGGGTCCCACCAGGGTCACAAAGTGACGTCTCTTTTCCTGCCCACCTAACGGAGCTGTGGGGACACCAGAGGGGTTGTGTTTGGGATGCTTTCATATCCCACACAGTAGGCAGAGAGGGAAAGCTGGTTTAAAGATTGTTATGTAGAAAGAACAAAGTCAAGCCATTCTTCTTACATCAGGCCCATCTTGGGAAAATGACTCCTGATGGTATAAGCTGCAGATCAAGGCAGTTAGATGGAGAAAGTGAGTGTGAAAAGCTATTAAAACCCTTTCAAAATCTGTCATAAAATAGTAATAAAAAAGCCAACATTCTAGCTAACACACTGATCTAGAGTCTTGGAGGTCACATGTAGAAGCTGATTTACCCCAAAGGAGGGTGTGCTTCATCTGCTGGTCTCAGCATTAAATGATGAATTTCCTTTCCCAAAGCACCCTCAGAGGAAGCCTTGAGCTATGCAAGACACATAAAAAAAGGGGCCAAACATGGATCATAGATTCATTTGGGGTGGAAAATAACCTTTAAGGTCATTGAGTCCAAAGGTTTAAAGCAGCACTGCCAAGCCTGCCACTAAACCATGCCAGTAACCAGGTCTTGCATGGCAAGCTGTGATCCCAAAGCAGAGCATTTGCCCTCGGAATTAGATGGAGGAGATTCTCTGGGGTGTTCCCATTGCAGTGCAGGGTTGTGTCCCAGTGACAGAGACACTCCAGCTCCTCCTTGGGTGACCCCACCACTGCATCCAGCCCACACCTGTGTCCTGCCACACTCCATGTACATGGAAGATCTCCTAAGAGATGTCACAAAAAAAGACATAGAAAAAATTCTTGGTTGTGAGGGTGGTGAAGCCCTGGCACAGGTTGCTCATGGAAGATGTGCCTACCCCGAGTGTACAAGTGGAAGTGTACAAGACCAGGCTGGATGAGGCTTGGAGCAACCTGGGATAGTGGAAGTTGTCCCTGCCCATGGCAGGGGGTTAGAATTAAGTTATCTTTAAGGTCCCTTCCAAACCAAACCATTCCATGATTATGCATGTCCAAGAGAAGGAAATGTTCATCAGCAGGTGGGCACAGGACAGACCTTGAGCAGGATCCTGTCTGAGACTCTGCCTCGGATGTGCCTGAGCTTGGATGTGATGACTCCTGATCCCTGTGTCTCCCTCACCCCTTGCCCTGCCGTGGATGTTTCTGGAGCAGCCTTTCCCTGGCTGGCTGTTTGTACAGTGACTTGCATAACTAGGGGATGATGATTTTAGCTCAAGGCTCAGTCCCATGATACAGCCCGTGGTAATTGAATGCAGCAAGTGCTGTGACAGAAACCAAACAGGAGTGTAAAAAGGAGAGCTCCCTGTTCAAGGGAAGGGAGGAAAACCTCCTGATTTTCTTGTCATGAAGTTTGTCCTGGGTTTGCATAGAGGAAGGGCAGGGAAGGGGGACCTGTCAGCAGAGGTTGCATTGCTGGCTCATGCAGGGAGGGGAGAACTCTGCTTTGTGTGTGTGTCTGGGTTCAACAGGCAAATAAAGCAAAGATTTCTTTAAAGATACCGAGCCCAAGCACACCACAGCTGGGAAGCACACATGAGCAATAGCTTTCACATGCTAACAAATAAAAGAGCCTTGCAAAACAGATGCTGAGGTTTGTGGGGCTGGCACAGGCTCGCTGCTGGCAGGGAGTTAACTCACAGAAAGCTGAAAGGTTCAGCGATGGAAGAGTATCCAGAGACTGTTTGTTCATAAACACAGCTGAGGGCCAGCAACCTGCTTTATCCCCTGCACTGCCCCAGTCATTCCTTGCAGGGTTCCTGCAGGAGAGAAGGCAGATATGCAGTTCTTCTGCAGCCCACGCTCTAGAGAAATAATTAAACAGTTTTTCTTAACCTCTTGAACTCTTCATTTATTATTGCCATCCATTATGTCTACCTTCTCAAATAGCAGGATCCTGAAAGCCAGCTCCAGGGGTCAAGGGTTTATTGTTTAATGGAGATAGAACATTCTGTAAATTGCACAAAGTCACAATGTTTAGAAGAGAAGCTTCTGGTGTACTGAATCTTTTCAATTTAACAAACAGTGAGCTTTGACATATGTTCTTCCTCCATAGCAGGAAATTTGGGATAAGTGCAGTACTGGCATGGACATGTTACCAAATCCTTCCTGTAAACCAAATGACATCTGCATTCAAATAAAAACATTCCTTGCACCAAATACCAGGAAATACTAAAAGTATCACTATTCTTCTAAGGTCATGCTAAAATGAAGTTTTTGGCTTTCAGAACGCAAAGTAAGTTTGTACAGGGCCAAGACGTTTTGTTCAACACACATTTGCTGTTACAAATCCCAAGAGACATCCTTCTGGGTCAAATATGTGCATGTGTCTGTAGAATTTTGCAAGCATTTAATCTTCTTCATATGAAAAAAGAATAAATATTTTAGGAGCGTGGACTTACATTAACAAATATTGCCGTTGCCTTTGTTTTTACTAGTGCTCTGCTTTTCAAAGGCAGAAAAATGATTTGCTTAAAACAAAGCAAGCGTCCTCAAAATGCACCATGCCAAAATAATCAAGGGAATAAATACCTGGGATTTACAAAATATGAATATTCTTCAGTAAATAAACTGAAGCAAGAGCAGGCAGGGAGAGGAGGCTGCTGCAGTGATGGGGAGGGAGTGCTGAGTGTAAACACTTTCATCTCATAGATGGCAAATCAAGAACATTTAAAGAAAATAAATGTATGCAGAGCAGATTCTTCCTTCTCATGTTACTTTCGGGGGATTTTACTACTGATAGTTAACGCCACATAAAACCTTTGGAATATTATGCCGGCAGATGAAAAACTACAATGGCAGAAAGAGTTTCCCATGGATAATT
This sequence comes from Irena cyanogastra, assembly GCA_013397155.1. Classification (NCBI taxonomy): domain Eukaryota; kingdom Metazoa; phylum Chordata; class Aves; order Passeriformes; family Irenidae; genus Irena; species Irena cyanogastra. The sequence goes on from VWZV01000567.1 coordinate 294,203, forward strand.
AGCATAAATATCTGCTTAAAGCTGAGTAATTTGTTCACTGTGCAGGATGTACCTCAGCAGTTTTATGAGCAAAAAAACACAGGGAATGTTTTGAATGACTTGCATCTGAAACAGCACAGGCAGATACCAGGGGCTGTTCAGAGACTACCACACGAAAAAAGTCTGCTCTGAGTGAATGAATGCCCATTCCCACCAAGCTCAGGGCCAGACATCCCTAGGAGGCTTCACCCAGACACATCCCTGCAGCTTCCCACTCAAAGGAACATTTTTGTTTAAAGGGAGGACCAGAAGATCCAGGCTTTGGAAATGGAAAAAAAAAAAAAAAAAAAAAAAAAAGGAAAGAGAGAGAATGAGAGGAAAAAATGAAAATTGAGGGAAAAAAATAAAATAAAAATCAGCATTTTCCAATGTCCTTATTAAAAAAAAAAGGCACTGTTTCCAAAATGATGATCTTTTCCAAAAGGTCATTTGGAAAAAAGGTAATTTCTTTTACCAGATACTTTGTTTGAGAATTGTGGCTTGAGGAAGCTGCTGGGAAGGTGGCACTGGCTCAGGGGAAGGTCCAGCAGTGTTCCCAGCTGTTGGTTACTCCCACTTCCAGCACTCCTTCAGGCTTCCTCAGAGCACCCCTCTCCTCCATGGTCAGAAGCTGAGGGTTGAAAGCTCTGAGTTTCCATTGGCATCTCCACCATCCCCTGCTCCTGCCAAAGGAGGCAAAAGAGAGAGTGAAAGGAGCAAAAATTCTCCATGGGAACAACCTGGAGGGGAGGTGGTGGATGGTCCTGTAAACCTAATGCAGTCCAAGACCTGGAAAAGACCCTGAAAAGGATCTGATGATTAAATTGTGAGTGGAAGAAAACCCAGCCTTGCAGCCCACAGGACAGTCCTGCTGAAAAGACACAAATATTCAGATTTTAATGGTGACCCCAGCCCACAAAGAAGGCTGCTCATTTCAGCAGATTCCCCACCTGGCCTTTAATTTGCCTGTGATGCTCCCAGGTTCAGCTGTGCCTTCTCTAAGTGCTATCCCTGCTCTGGAATATCCCAGGCAGGGCATAAGCAATTCCACAGCATCCAGAGAGAGCTGAGGCAATCAGAAATTAATATACCCTGACCTCATCGAGCATTCACTGATTTGCACTGGCCCCAACTGCTGCTGAACTCACCAGGACCTTTATTTTCTTCTGATACCTGTGCAAGGCTGGGCTGTAATCCTTGTGGTTTCCATCCTGGACCCTATGGCAAGACCTGAGGGAGGGGAACTGTATGTGCTCAAATGGGAAAAAAACCCCACTTCTGATCTCAAGGTTGGTTTTTTCATTTATCTTTAATTAATTATTATTTTGTAATAAATTTTTTTAAAAAATTTTTTTTTAATGTAATCCAAGCAGTGGGGAAGGAAACTGGAAATGCCCAGTGCAGGCAGTAACACTGGTCTCTTCACTGCTGATTTAGAGTTATCCATTAATCTTCTGGAGAAAATTGATAAGGATCTGGGTTGGCACCTTTGGGATCTGATCAAAATACAGCCAGGGGTGGAACCCTCAAGGATGGATCAGAGCAGTGGTTGCTCAGCTGGCTGCAAATCCCCTCAGTGCCCCAGTCCGCCAGACAAGGATCCCAGCTCCTGGCTGGTTTTGCTCCATTTCTTATCCCAACAAAAGTCTCCCTCGAGCTTGGATGCAGCAAAAGGTGTTGCTGGAAGCCCGGGCTGGCCCCACACGGTTGCCCACGTGCTTCAGTCCCGATGGAGCAGCTCAGCTTCCCGGGAAACCCCCGGTCCAGGATGCAATCCTGAGGCACTGCCGGCGGCAATCATCCCCCTGCTGAGCTAAACCCCAGCCCCGGGCTGCAGCTTCCCTTCCAAGCGAGAGTTGGAGCTGCTATTCAGATCTTATATTTAGAAAAATGTGGGAAAAGAACTAGATCCATTTCAGGGTTTGTGTTTTTGTTGGCAGGATATCTGGTATCATTATAGAGAGCAAACCCAGGGTTTTTATTTTCTTTTTTTTTTTCTTTTAATTTTTTTTTCAAAGTATGCATTTTCTTGCCAGAATCATATAGAAGAAGTGGGATCTGATGAGGGGAATTTGTGGCTGAGAAGCCTGAGGGAGCAGCAAAATAATTTCATCATCACATCTTTTGCATGCACAGATGTGTGGGTCCCAGGGCTGGGAGCACTCCAGAGGTCTCCTCCTCCATCCTCCTGCCCCGTGGCAGAACCAGCTCAACCTGGTGATGGAGACACCACACCCTCCCAGGTACTCCCACCCTGACTTTTTTATCCTGCCTGTTAGAAAGTTCCTTGGGTTTACTGCAAGATACCTCCAGGATGGTTTATCCTGTCAATAATGAATGCAGGGACTGTTTATTCCCTCCCTTTGCTGCCATGTGTGACCCCAGGCAGCTGAAGTCCGTGGCAGGGAACTCCTGAAGGGTTTGCAGAGCAAACCAGGCCTGCCTGAACACTCTGAGCGGGCCAGTGAGGTGTGACTCATTCCGAGGGCTGATTTTTGCAGCAGTCTGGTGTTTCATACATTCCCAGCAGAGCAGGGGATGTCACCAACAGCACATTTAAGGACAAACCCCTGGCAGGCGCTCTGACACACGTCCTCTGGCAGACACACTTGCGTGTCACTCTTGAGGAGCCTGCAGGACATCTGCTGTGCCAGAAGTCGTGGCAGGGCTCTGGCAGATGGGTCGGCGGACGGCGGGGATGGGAAAACACAACGATCCCGAGAAAATGACACCCGCCCTTCTCCTCCCTTAAAGAATTCACAAAACCGCCACCAAAATACAGGACCACGGGCTTAAAAAGCAGGCAGGGAACCTCTGGGAAAAGCCTGCAGCAACAGGGACAGTGCTGCCTGCTCAGCTGACAAGTTAAGGACCTGTCCTGCTATCGCTCAGTCCTCAGAAGGTCAACGATTGGCTTTGCTTATCTCCCAAAGGCACTTTACTCTGGTTAATTGGCTCCCCTGGTGACAGGGTGGATTGATGGGTTCCCATGAGGCCTTCCACAGCCATCCTGGAAGGACAGAGCTTCTCCTCACCCCCATCTAGTCATGTTTTGTGGTGTTTCCCAAGGGAGCACGTGGGAAGGACCCACTCGTGGGGAATGGATGGGTGGAATAGCACTGATGTCAAGGCCAAATGCTGTGAAAGGAGGGTGGGAGGGCACCTTCGAGTTTCTCTATTCATTTATTCATCTCTGGATGCTGCTGTGCTGCCTGGAGAGTGGGCTCATTGCCTTGTCCTGGCCCTGTAACACTGTGACAGCGCCAGAACAGTATTTGCTCCTTTTAGGCAGTGCTTTGTCACTTGAAGGCAGCTCAAGTGCCTCCATGGGGTACTTCTCTGTGGAGCACAGGTGGATTGAGGGTCCTCTAGGGTGATCAAGGCCATAGCTCCAGGCCTGATGCCTTCCTCCTGCAGTGTGGAGGTGTTGGGACCAGAAGGAGGCGTAAAAGCAATGTCTCCAGACCTCACTTCCCTACTTGCATCTCCTGTCATGCTGAAGGAAAGACTCCTCTGGACACCTTCCCTTTCCAGAGAAAGCCTCTTTCTACTGATGATCCCTGAAAAGGACCAGCTGTTACCTTTTAGGTCCCTATCGGCTGTAATCCCCTTCCTTTCTTGATCCCAAATTTACTTAAAAGAAACCCCATATTTATTTAGCTCCTCTTGGATGTTTCTCAGGGAAGGCTCTGAGGCTTCTGCTCCCCTTTTGATTTCCCAAGGCTCATGCCCAATAGCATGGCAGAAGAAAAACAAGCCTCAACCCCTCCCAGGGCTGGGGGCAGGTTTCTGCAGAGGGGATTTGGTGAGTAAAATTGCTGTGCTGTGCTATCCTATGACTCCCTTGGGGTGGGCAATCCCAACAACCTCCAGGGCTCTTCTTTGCCCTCTGAAAGCCAAACTTCCAATGTCTGCCCAATGTCTGTTTTCACAAACATCTTCACTTCTGCACTCTCAAAATCTGCTATTTTCTGGGTAGGGCCAGTGGGGCCGTAACTTGTACCCACTTGGCAAGAGTTCCTCAGACTTGTGGGACAAATCCCACACGTGTCCACCTCTTCCATGTTCATTCTGGCTTGCAGAGCCACCATTCCATGCCTGAGCCCTGAAATCCCAAGCTCACAGCTCACACGTGGTGTTGGTGACCAGGATCCACCATCTGTGCCGGCAGAGTGCTGCAAAGCCGGAGTCAGAACCTTGCTTTAAGCAAACAGAAATGTGCAGGACATACCAGACTCCTTGCTGGAAATCAGAGCCATATTCTTCAAAACTCTGACCCTTTGTTCAGATGCCCTTTGGAGACCTCCTGCAAATACCTCACTTGGACTTCCAGATGCAAGAAATTAATTTTATTTTTTTAATTCTGTGCCACAAATCCTTAATTTTGGAATGTGCACTTTTCCTGTGCGGTCCCTGGCTCCTAGAGACTGCGAATACATGTGAAATTGCAACAGACGTTGATAACAAAAGTTTGAGGGTAACCCAACAGCTTTTCAAAGCCTTCTCTAGATAATTTATCCTAGACTGGCAAGTAGCCACAAGCTCCATGGTGGGGAAGGAGGCTGCTTTTGATTTAGCTGATGTTTAGGTGTGAATGAGGAGGAGAGATATACGATTAATCACTGGAAGCAGGGAGATGGTATTATTTTGATTCATACTTGACAAGTTTTCTAGGAATGCTGAACTCGAGTAGAAGTGCATGGTGGACCCAGCTGTTCAAACAGTGTGATTAATTAAACTGATTCCATGTGAAAAACAACACTGACTCTCACTCTCAAATTGCAAATCATTTTCAATATATTGGGGAAGGGCCAGGCCGAGTTTTTATTAATTGCTCTGGAGGTGATGAATCAGGGTTGTCTACAGAGACCCACACAGGCGCACATTCCTGAGGACGTACGTGATGGTGGGCTGGTTTCTCGGCTGCTTGGAGCAGCAAGAGTTGCTTTCCCGGAGATGCTGCCACTTGCACATGAGGCAGGGATGAATCCCTGGGGTGCACAAGTTTGGATGAGCCTTCTCCTCCCAACTCTGCTCCCAGAGAGTTGCAAAACTGCAACAGAGCCGGCGCTTGTGCTTCGAGCAGCGCTAATAATAAACCCTCCTCTCCCCTCGTTCACCTGCCAAACCACGGCTCTCTCAAAATATCAGCACGCTGAGAGCGGGCCGTGCACTGGATGATTTGCCCAAGACCACACAGGAAGCCTGTGGCCAAGCTGGAAACTGAGCCCAAGGGTCCCAGCTCCAGGACTGGGGCTTGGCTGCCCATCCTGGGACCCTTCCCCATGCAGTGCTGGGGCAACACAGGGAGATGGATTGGACCAAAACACCTTGCCTGCGCATATTTAAATCCATCCTGGTGTTGGGATGGCCTTGCAGCAGGTGCTCAGTGGGATTTATGCACCCCCAGGTGAGCATGCCGGGGACTCAGCCCCATGAAAAGGTCCGGAAAAATCCTGCCCTGCAGTGGAGGCTTTTGATTTATATTTTCTCCACCAGCTTGTCTGTTTTATTCATGCTGCTGACAAGGAGATGGATATTTGATCCGTGCTGAGGGGCAGATGTTGAGCACCGCAGAGCAGGAGGCAGGGCTGCTCCTCAGGTGTAAACCTTCTGATGGCCATAAAACGACTTACGGGGGGGTGAGAGGGAAAGAAATAGATTAATCTGCCTGGTGCTCACAGATGTGGAAAAATTCCCTTGAAACAGCTCAACTGGATGTTTGTCACCGCAGCTGCCACAGAGGGAGAGTGACAGCCCAGCAGCAAGTGCACCTTTCAACTCCACCAAATCCCGCAGGGCACCCCCGATACCAGGCAGTGACCCTGTGCTAACTGGTTTCAAATGTAACGTTTGAAATACCTCGCAAATACACATCTGAGCCAAGGTTTCCACCCTGAGCCTGGTGGGGAGGCTCTGAAAGCTTATTGCAAGCACCTGTCTGGTCTTCAGAAGCATTGATCTCCTACTGAGGTCAATAAGAGGAATTAGAGGGGCTGGTGGTTGCTGCTCTTTCTGCAAAACCCTGATCGCGATCCCAAAATTCGCTGCCCAGGGAGCCCTGCTCTGACCCCTCGTGTTTGATCCCAGCAGGAGAAGTCATGTGCATTGAGATGTGTCCCAGACACCTCACGTTGGTGGAGCCCATGCGGCTCCAACCAGCCTTCCTCAGGGGCACGGCAGCTGGCTGACTCCTGGAAAATATTGCTTTGTCCATCCTCTTCAGACCTTGCAGGCTGCTGTTTCTCCAAAACAGCTGAGTGATAGTTAAAAAATGTTTGCCCTCTTTCCCCTCTCTCTGAAAGGAATGGGAGTCTCTATGGACCCATTTATATTGCTGGCTCAACTGAAGTTAATAGGAATATTCCCCTTCTTCTCCACAGGGTCCGCATTTTTCCCTCGGGGGATCTGTAGGGCCATTTACTAATTTCACAGACATCTCAGCAATTCCCCCTTGTCAACCTGAGCTTCTTAGAAATGGAGAATGTGATCTCCCTCTGTCTCTGGGTGATTGTGACGCCCTTGCCTTCGTGCTCGTGCTGCTCCAAACAACACATTTTCTGAGCACACTGTGTTTGTCTGAAAATACACCAGGAGGGCTGCCCAATTTGGAAATGACTTGAATTACAAAAAAAGCACAGCTGTCTTTAACAGCTCTCGAAGCTCATGCAACTAGTCTGCAATTTATTGACTAGGATTAGATGCTTATTGTCTATGACACTTTAAATACCATTACATTGAAGTTTATACAAGAAAGTCCAAGTTTTCAAACTGGAATCTTAGCAATAACAGCTGGACCATTTGTTTATATGATAGACAGAAAAGAATGACTTCTGTAATCTGTGTATTTGGCTTTAGGATTTTCTACGACATGGGGAGACAGAAACCTACCCCATCCCTAATTGAGGACTGTGAGACAGAGCTGAGCAGCACTGGCTAATTTGTCCCTTATGTTGAGACTGCAGCCAAAGCTGGGGTTGAGTCCTTCCCTCACACCTGACGGAGAAGCACTTGAAACCCTCTAGCCCACCTCTGACAGGCAGGGCTAAGTCTCCCGTCTCTCTCCCCCAAGGCTGCTCACATTCCGCATTTTGTTTCTAGCATGAAAGACTTTGTTTTAAATCATAATAGTAACCAGGCTGTAATCACATTATAGCACACATGGAGAACTCGCAAAAAGTCATGTGCTTTGGATTTGACATTCTGATTTATGGTTGTGCGCTCCAGTTACACAGCTGCAATCTCATTTTCGACAAAGATGTTTTCTATTTTTCTATTACTTTGCTTCACCCTGTCTTTATGTTGAAGAAAATGAAAGCCACCAGGTGAAGCCAGCACAAGAGGACAAATGTTTGCATGTTCTGGATCAAAACCATGATCAAATATTTTATGCTCTCCTTTCACAAACAGCTTTCTACTGGCACATGTGGAGGGGGTGTAGATTCTTCATTTTGAGCCATTTGAAGTTAAAAAAAAAAAATCCAGACTTTTATTTATTCAGAAACTAGATCAGCCTATGAAATTCACATCTCAGCCACTTGATCACAGTGACTTCACCGAAGAGGGAAGAGGTTGCAGAATTACTCCTCAGACAGTTGAACAGCCTCTCTGCTTGCAGGGATCCAAAGCCACTCCTTGAATTTTACTCCTGAGCAAAGCCCAGCAGAGGTGGCAAAGCCTTTCCCTGTTCAGTTAATTGTAGATTGCCGTCATCAGCCTTTCCCTCTGTCAGTAACCCGTTGGCTTTGCATTCCTAGGAAGAGTAGCAGCATTCCAGCTTAATTAAAAAAGTGAGCACTTTTGCAGTAAATTGCATTAGCGTTGGAAAGGGGCCAGAGCTTATGTTTTACATGAACCTCTCTTGTCTAGAGCGGAGTAAAGAAAAGAAAATGTCATCAACATTCTTTTCACAATTTAAACACTGATGATCTATCTTTAGGGCCAATGTTGGCTGAGCATTACAGAGAGCACAAAACCACCACTGAGTCCCTCACCAGGGGTAAATTACGCGTTGCAGACTCATAAACCTTCAAGTGTGGCGTAAAATTTTACTCAGGCCGTCATTTTCAGTATGGCTTAGGAAGGGCCTAGATGGAAAACGTATTTCTGGTGGTTCTAGAGCATGTGTTAAGGAGCTGAAAACAAATGCTAGTGGAGCTTCCAGGGGTCAGACACTGACCACGAGTCCTCACTGCAACAAGGCTTTGACTGTAGAGCCTCTGGGCCAAGCAGTCCCTTGGTCTCAACAATAAATTATTTTACCTACTCTGTAAATTCTGTAGGCTCTAAATGAGGGAAGTTTCTGTCTTCAGGACAGTGCTACTCTAAGTTAACCACTAAACATGGAGCTGGGACTCAGTAGAGTTGAGCCTTGAAATGGAGAGTCAGGCTGTTGAAAACGCCCCATGGAAAGATAACTCCAGAAATACTGTGTACATCAAGAGGACCAGAATTTTTTAAAAATCACTTTTTTCCCCCCCCCCAGACCAGAAGTTCCCAAATATCAGGGACTCACTTCAACCACAGCCTTCAGCTACTTCTGCAGGGACAGGTATCAGTGAAACTGAGACGAGACACTGCCCTGAGCCATGGTCTGAAAGGGACCTTGGTGACAATATCTGCTGCTCAGCTTTCTACCAGCAATAACTCATCTCTGGGAATAATGAAGCTGTTCAGTGCTGGACGTACTGGGTGGCAAGAAAATGAAGAGTTCAAAGACCTTGGGTTCTTCAGGTGAAAACTACAGAGTGGAAACTTCCCCTCTTGCTCCACGGAACTTCAATGGGAAAAAAATTCCAAAATTTGAGAAAGGGAGAGTCATTTATTTATCACTATTGGCTAAATCACAATATTCTAGCTGTGCTGATAAGATTGATCTGTTGATCAAAGTACCAGGTCTGAATGTACATGAAATGGGCAGGGACACACTGGAGTGCAAGATCTGCTGCCCCTAAGCCAGGCAGAGCAGGAGACCACCAGGATTTCTTTCTCCAGAGAGGTGGGATAATCTCAGAGGATCTCTGGGTTCCTGTCAGGGTTGATCCCTCAGCAAAGTGAAGAGCAGAGCAGGTCAGTGGGACTCTAGAACTCTGTAAGAAGGTGTTCCTGCCTGTGTGTGGCTGTTCATGTCCCATTCCCAGCTCCACTCCTGTCCCACAGACCCTGAGATGGACTGAGCAGAACGACTCAAGCAGAAATCTCCAGCAGTTCCTTCTCCTGCACTCACCCTCCATTTCTGTCCCTGGCTCAGCCAGTCAAAATATTTTTGACCAAAAGGTTTTCCACGGGAAAATGCTGTTCCTTCTGAAATCAAACAGGAACTTGTTCAAATGTCAATGACACCCTCTGGTCAGGAAAAAGTCAAAACATTGGATTTTGATAGTGTAGTTTCAATTTGTGACATTTTGACTTTTCTATCATAATACAATCCTGTTCTATTAGAGCAGATTATGTAGTTCTACATGTTCAGCTACACTTAACAGTTGATTCAATGTAAAAGTCAAAACAAATTACCTCCTTCAACACAGTCTAACAAAACATCCCAATCTCCTTTCAGTTTTTTTATCCTGGAGGCAGTTGTGACTTTTAGCTTATAATTCTAAATGGGAATGATTCTCATTTTACAAAACAATGGAAGCCCTGGCAGAATAGAAACTCCTGCTCCTGGCCAGTACTGAACATATGCCTGGTGGCTGGTACTCCAGAATCATCTTTTAAAACTCATTAAGTGATGGAATTAACTAAGAAGTGTCACCACAGCACTCACAGCCACCTGCCCATCTGCCCAGGAAGACACTTGATCAACTTAAAAAGTGTTACCTTCTAATTTTGTTGTCAATGTTATGGGTATCTTCACCTGAGCAATTCACCCCAAGATTTTCTTTATATTATGTGGGGAAGAAAATCACCTTTCACATGGGATTTTCCTGGCAAAATGTGGGCATTTACTTTAGTTTGAGGTGGATGCATATTCCCATGGCCACCCATGTGCTCTAAACCCCATATTTACCAGACCTCTGTTGCCTGTAGAGGAATGTAGGGTGGGTAGCTCAGATGGAGACTTTGATTTGTTGAACTATCAGGTGAACTCTATCCCTGGTGCCTCCAGTAAACACATATTTTATTTTCTCTCCATGATATCTCTGGTTAGTGCCATTGGGAAATCTTTCACCATGTGCTTCTTGGGACTGGCCAAAGCTGGAGTGTCCTGGAGGACTCATACAGCTGTGGATTAACTAGAAAGAAAAATTTGGAAGCAATTTCAAAATAATTCCCCCTCCATGCTGGCTTTTTTGTTTGTTTGCTTGCTTTGGTTTTGGGGTTTTTTTTGGTTGGTTTTTTTTTTTTTGTTTTTTTTTTGTAATGTAAATGTAATAAATGTAATAAACATTTCCCTTGAGAAATTCTATTTATTACAGTAAAATTCTGAGGGCTATTGAAGTTCAAAGTTGCCTGTGTCTGGTGTGGTGCATGTAAAGATTTCCCTTCACCAGAAAGGCTTTGTTTCTACAGCAAAATTCCTGAGAAAAAAAAAAATCTGCAACATCACTGAGACATCTCTGAAGCTCTACCATTTTTCCACAAACTATGTAAACAAAATCATGAGCTGAAATGATGTTTGTAATTCTCCATGTCACAGACAGCTGTTCAGCCATGCACTTGCTAAAGACAGGATTCCAAGCACATGATAATTGAAAAAAAAAAAGAAAAGAAAAGAAAAAACAAACCCAAAAACTTCTGTGCATTTTTGAGGGAAAAAATATTTGTGGAAAAATGGCTAAAATTAATTGCCAGGAAAACAGGCCCAACCAGCCCTTGCAAAGTGAAAACATTCGGGGTATTTTGCACAAAACCATCTTCCCACTTCCTTTGCCAGGGCTCGGTGCAGGTGCAGAGGGATTTGTCTGGGAAGAGGGGACTCACGGTGCCCTTGGGAAAACAAGGAGAGCCGGGCCCTTGCCCTGCAGGCGGGTGGGACATCGGGGTCAGGCCCTGTGCAGATGGTGGAGCAGGATCCATGAGCCCGTGCCCGGCATTCCAGACCATGCCAGGCCATGCCAGACCATGCCAGGCCACACCAGGCTGTGCTGGGCCAAGCCAGTCTGTGCCAGGCTGTGCCAGGCCACACCAGGCAGTGCCAGGCCATGCCAGGCCACACCAGGCTGTGCTAGGCCAAGCCAGGCTGTGCCAGGCTGTGCCAGACCGTGCCAGGCCACACCAGGCTGTGCCAGACCATGCCAGGCCATACCAGACCATGCCAGGCCACACCAGGCTGGGCCAGACCATACCAGGCAGTGCCAGGCAGTGCCAGGCCGCACCAGGCTGTGCCAGACCATGCCAGGCCATACCAGGCCGCGTCAGGCCGTGCCAGGCAGCTCTGTTTGATAGCATAGGGTTAAAAATGTTTCTAAAATCATGGGAATAGATTCAGGGGTGAAAGGAAAGGTTGGGCCTGGGTAGGCCTGGGAAAGGGAATCAGAACTATGTAGGCCTTGGGAACAAAGATTGAGCTTTGTTTTACTAGATCGTGTGAAACTACACCTGCCTAAGCATCATATGATAAATGTAATGATTGTTTGGTAATTGAATTATTGTTTAATCATAATAAGAATCATGAGAAACTGCGTAATCGCAATAAGAACCATGAGAAGTGATGTTTGGGGGGGCTTGACAATAATTATAATATTCATGTCTGGGTAAAATCAACGTATACAATAGAACAATATGAATGCAATTATTAACATATAGTTATATAATGAAAGAGCATAAAAACACGTCCATCTCGGATTTATGTCGGAGTCAGATTTGGGTCTGTACCCCCGATTCCCAGAGCTCTTCAATAAAAACACCTGCACATAATCATTCTGTGATTCTGTGTTTCCGACACTAACACGTTCACCCTCTCCAGGGATGGGTGGCTGAGATGTGCCACACACTCCTGGGGTGTGCCAAGGCTTCCTTAAGCACCTTCCCCTGCTCCAGCACTGTTTTATTTGCCATTAGCTGGTGCAAATCCTTGGAGAAAAGAGGCACTGACCATGATCACAGCAGTGCAAGGCCAGGCTGGGAGCCAGGGATGATGTTGCACAAGGTGGATAAACATTTCTTCCCGAGGCTTCCCGGAGCCTGTCTGCCATGGGCAAAGGCTTTGCAGAGCTGCTGAACTCCATACCTTGCAAAAAGACCCTGGAAGAGAGATTATGTTTTCACATTGTTTCCCAAATTACTTTAAATGTCAACTTAAAAGGCTTTTAAGGTTTTTATTTCAAACGGAAGTATTAACTGGAACTGCCAGGGGCAGTTAGCTTGAGCAAAGCAATACCGTGCATCTTAAACAGGGTAGAAATTTTTATGACCCAAATTCTTCATTTATTATACACAGATGGTGGGAGAAGGCTGCTGTCCCCAGTGCCCAGCAGTGAAACAGGTCTGACCAAGCTCTCCTGCAGACAAATGGTGCCTGCTCAGAGCTCCCTGAATGTCAAATGATGCTTTTCTCCTTGTTCCTTCTACACAGGGTGACACAAGGACTGAGCCTGATTTGTGGGGCTGGTGAAACCCATCATATTCCTGCCTTATTTTAGGTTGAAGGTGTAGCAGAATGGGGCACAGCACTTCCCATTGCCGAGCATGAGTGTGGGCTCTGGCTGACACATCCCTGGAGGGTGGCCACGCTCTCCAGTGGCGGTCACATCGTGCCATGTGGTTCTGCAGGAGCTCAGAGACACCCACCTGCCCCTACACTCACACTGGCTTTATCTGAAAGGTGTGTGCAAGAACCAAGTTAAACCTGGGGTGAAAACACAGCTCCAGGGTGGCAGCTGGAGCCCTCAGCCTCAGCAGAAAAGGTGTTAGCAGGAGATGAAAGAGATGGTGGTGGAGAAAAAGATAAGGAGCACTTCTGTTCCTTTATTTTGACATCCTGAGAAGGAATCTTTGCCAAAGTGGGTTGATCAATTGATCATTGAGCCAATGGATCAATCAAAGGTAGCTCCTGAGAGGGAGATGTGTTTATTTGGCTTATTCTTCTCCTTCTATTCTCACTGACACCATCTCATCAAAAAGAGTGTTCAATACCTTAAGATTGTTAGAGCTTTGTTACACTCACAATTGCTACAGTGAAAACAGGTGAATAAACTCCTCCTCTATCTAATCCAGCAAGTGCAGCAAAAAATCACCCAAATTAAGTGCAAGAGTCATGCTGGCCTGTGGACAGGTGAGCAATTTCTACTCACTGACTCAACTGTGTGATGTTACTTCTTCCAGCCCAGGGGAAGGGCAAAAACCTCACAGCTGAGCTCTCCAGACATGAGTTTAGAAAGCCTCAAAAACTGCAGTGTGGCACAGAAAGGGAACAGGAGAGATCAAGCTTGGTCCATGCAGGAGTATAAATTATGCCAGGGGAAAATGGAAGTGGCCCATGATGCATCCTGTGGGAGAAGTAGGACTCCCAACCGTAATTGACTAATCAAGTGGGAAGAAAATTTGTGCTTGAGGACAGATCTACCAATTCTTTTATAACAGAGGCAGTGGTCAAGGCCTGTGTGAGGAGCATCTTGGTGTTGTGGCTACCAGCTCTGCCTGGGACCAGTGACCAGGCTTTAGGGAAAGGCCAGAAAACAAATCCAGGGTGAGATTGCATAAGGAGCAGGAAAGGAGCTATGGTGAGGAAATAATGCTCATCTCCTGCAAGAGCCAGGAAGTTCCAAAGCCTGTGATTAATTTAATGTGCTGTAAATGCTCTATGACAAACATGGGCATCAGCTGTTCTTCTAATCCCACTTGGAAATTCCAGACAGTCAGACACCCAGCACATCATACCACAAGCTTTCCTTTCCAGTCCCAGGATTGTGCCTACCAGTGTGACATGAGAAGCTCTGGGCTCTTCATGCCCTGAGTTTGGCAAGGTGACCAGACTCCCATGTCTCTCAGGATCTGATTTCTCCTGATTTTCAGCCTGAACATGTCTGTGACCAACATACCAGCTATTTTCGTGCTGGTGGTCCTTGGTCAGCCCACAAAGAAGGAGTGAATTCTTCTGTCCCATCTTCTGCACTTCCAAACCACTGCTGTCCAACCCAATGGTTCTGGCTTGCACTTGACCTTGCATTTGTGTGGCCAAGTGTCTTCCACTCCACCAGATTACTTTGGCTGCCTCTTTGGTATTGCTCAGGTTTGACAGTGTCACCCAAAGTTGTGGTACTTTTATTTCTCATTCCTTCAACAGGTTCTTCAGATGTCAGGTCAGTCACCAAAAAAAGAGAATTTTTTTTGACTTTTTGCTCTGTTGAAGGTACAAGGTGTTTCTAGAGTAATCCCCACTTTTTTATTCAAATCCAATATTAAATTGCTTGAGGCCAGATTTGGAACGTGAGCTCCCCTTGCCAAAGGAGTCAGCTATCTTAATGAATATCTATGGTTATATATTGAATCAGAGCAACACAATTTGTCCTTCACAAAACCACGTGGGATTTTCTGCATCTCCCATGCTCTCACTGCCCTCTTGCATCAAACTCTGCTCTCAGGCCCTCCAGAAAAATGAGGTCAGACAATGGACACGTGGTGGCCATGAGCATCCTGCCCTCCTTACCTCACTTATGTGAGTTTAGGCATTAGTTTTTTTCCTTCTCCAGTCCCAGGACAGTGGCTTCCAGTTGACAGATTCATTATCTTTCCTTGCTACTGAAGCTGCAGTTTCATGTGCTGGTGCTTTTCAATACCCTCAGTGTTACCCGTTCACTTAAACACCAGTTATTCCTGGGTTCAGCACAGGGCTAAGCAGGCAAAACTCTCCAGCCTGCACTACACAGGTCAGAGTAAATGATCTAATGATCCCCTTGGCCTCAGGGACTCCAAATGTTAAAAGCATTATGTGGCACATCCTTTAAGAAGCTGGATATTTTTGGCACTGTCCCCTTTCTCACTGTGATCTTATCAGCCCTCACAAGCCGAACGCTGTTGAAATTTACTGGTTACTTCACATGAGTGGAGGGCATCAGGAAATGCTCTGGGGAGTGTTGCAGATGATTCATTTGTGGGAAACCTTTCCCAAGCTGGATTTCTTTGCAGGATGTGGGAGAGGAGCAGTTCCATGCAAAGGAGCCATGCTCCAAATAAACAAAAGAAGGCATTTCCCCCACAGTGGGGAAGGGACCGCTGAAAATCTTTGCTTATGGGAGCTCTGGGTGTGAAAAGCTGACCTGGGATCCCAGAGAGATGGGACAGTTAGTTGGAGGAGCACTCCAGGTGGGATCATTAGGAAAATGGGTCACATCAGGCTAAGGAAATCCTCTGAGCTGGAGGCAGTGAGATTTTTGGGAGGGACACCACATACACACCTCCCTTTGTGTCTTCTTCCTGTTGGAGACAGAACCTGGACTGAATGGACCAGGTTCAGAACATGTTATGCCTAAAATGCAGCCTTGCAGCTGAAAAGGGAACCCAAGACCACCCCAGCCACATTCCCACTAAGGTCCTACACCCTTGTGCAGAAGATGAGGGTCTGTTCATCTACCAACACATAAATATGCAGGATTTTTTTTTGAATTTGTGGACTTACCTTTCCAGGGCACCCACTGTTGGGTATGACTTCATTGTTAACAAGTCAGAAACTATGAATTCTTTTCCCATGGAGAAAGTGAATTTAAAAAATATATAGGTATAGTTTTGTTTTGCCAAATTTAAATCGGAGGAGAGGGGGCAAAAAATAATATCATTTTAATCAAAAAACTACCAGAGCGATGGAGCCCCTCTGCTCTGGAGTCAGGCTGGGAGAGCTGGGAGTGTTCAGCCTGGAGGAGAGAAACCTCCAGAGATTCCTTGGAGTCCCTTCCAGTGCCTAAAGGGGCTCCAGGACAGCTGGAGAGGGACTGAGGACAAGGGATGGAGGGACAGAGCATAGGGAATGGCTCCCACTGCCAGAGGGCAGGGATGGATGGGATACTGGGAAGGAATTCCTGGCTGGGAGGGTGGTGAGGCCCTGGCACAGGGTGCCCGGAGCAGCTGTGGCTGCCTCTGGATCTCTGGCAGTGTCCAAGGCCAGGCTGGACAGGGCTTGGAGCACCCTGGGATGGTGGAAGGTGTCCCTGCCCATGGCAGGGAATGGCACTGGATGGTCTTTAAAGATCCCTTCCAACTCAAAGCATTCCATGATTTTACAATTCTACAATGAGAGGTCTTTCCCAGTGTTTGATGTTCAGGCAAGCATATTTCCATTTAAACAAATTTTGGAAATAACATTTCATTTAGGGAAACAAAAAAGAAAAAAAAAAAAAGAAAAAAAGTTTGGTTTTTTTTTTTTTTACCAGCTCTACTGATCTAATTCCAGGATGGATAATTGTATTCCGACTGATTATTGTAGGACTGGAGCTCTAGTCGGGTAGAACATTCTTTTTATTGGAAAGCATTATGTGATGCTGGTTTCCATTAAGGAGGCAACCCCAAGCCTCCACTTTTCTTGCCCTGCTCCTGCAAGAGAAACATTTTCCATAATTCACTGAAAAACATACAGGAGAATGGTTTTTAAAACTGATAAATATTCTGAAAAAATAACATTTCCTATGCTGGTTGCATAGTTGTTTTACCTTGCAGAGAGATTTTCCTAAGACCACATTTTGAAATCGTCATCACTTCTGAGCTGGGCAAAAATCTTACAAGTTTACTTAGATCAAGAGTGACTTCTTTTTCATTCTTTATTTACATAAATTTCCATTAATGGAAAAACAAAGGTTTAAATTTAAAAAAGACTGTAAATCAATAGCTATGTAAACATAAAAGGACAGGATCTTAGTTAAGGATTTGTTAATGAATTTCTTTTTAAAGTTGGTCTGGCAAAAAAAAAAAAAGAGTATATGACAAAAAGAGTTGCAGGATTTATTTTCCACATTGTAAAAGGAAAAAGAGAGGAAATAAGCAAAACTGATTTTTCTTCCTGATATAAACAAAATATGGGTTTAAAAGTTTACTTTGTTCCTTACAGAACTGGCCACTTCAAGCCTTTCATTTTGTGTATTTCAAAGAAATGCATTTCTGTTAAAATATCTTCCTCATCAGAAAAATGAAACCAAATTATTTCTGTCCATGAGCAGAGCACAGGTCTGACTGTTCTATGTTACAGATTGATCCTAATGAGCAAATGATGGCTGTGAAGGACCACATCAGGCACCAAAGTGAGTAACCATTTGCAAAACTGCCCGTTAAATTTTTATTAACCCTTTATAAACTTCAGATATGATGTGTGACCAACATAACTTGGCTTTTCCTTACATAAACCTTGATGCACTTTATGGGTTGTGATCGGTGCCCTGCAGGAAGCTCAGTGATTCAGCTCCTTCTGCTGGGGTGTAAAAACCCTGCAGGTGAAAGCAGCTGAGTGGGAAATGGGGTTATCTTCATGGCAAGTCTTTCAGAGGTGCTCAAAGACCAGAGACCTTGAAATCACTCAGATGTCACTCAGATATCACCTCTGGACTGAGGTTTTGCTGCCTTCTATTTAGCATTTTTTGCTCTGCCAACAAACAGCAGCACAATCCCACTGCAGTGAATCCCTTTGGTCTCAGTGCTGAAACAAATTGTAGGAACAGAGACATTAACCAGAGAATGGTTTGGGTTGGACCATGGCCCTTGATGGAATGCATGGTTGCATAACATTAGACAGCTGGGGAATTGGAGTTATTGGCCATTCAGGACTTCAGTTATGCCTACAGCACCCTGAAGGTACAAATTCAAATTGTTCCTCTCTTCCTCTGACCCCCTGATTATCTCTGATGGGGTTTTCCCCATAGATACATTCCCACAGTGGCCTTTTGGTTGATTAGCAGGAGCCAGGCTGTGCCAGAGCTGTCTCCCCAAACAGCAGACCCCAAGGACAGATGGTTTGTATAATGCTCAGAATTAATGCAGCATTTGCTGAGAGGTTGTTTTTTCGTTGTGATGTTTGAAAGACTCCAGAGGTGCCCCATGGCAGAGGTACAGGGAACAGATAGGTCTAACAGCCTCCCCCATGCTCTCCAGATCCTTCCAGGTCTACTTCAAAAAACAGGTTTATTTTCCTGTGCAAGTACCACTTTTCCATATGCCAAACCCCAGCACCTGGAAAAGAGGCCAATTAACACAAAAATATAGAAGACCACATGTCTTCCAAGAGAGCCCCTGTGATAGAGGCTGTTTGCTCACCTTCCCACAGATCCCAGAGGTCTTTTACATGAGGTCCCAGCCTGGCTCCTGCCTGGCAAGAACTCAGCATCATTCCCCAAATAGCAGCGAGATTTCTTGGAAAGCTCCACGCTTTCCTGCTGCTCTCCCTCCTCCTGCCCCACAGTTCCCCTTTCCACCCGTGCTGGCTGCTGCACCTTGAGCCATTCCCCTCCCTCCATGCCCAGCCAGGGGATGCCAGAATTTAGCAGCACTCACACTGGCAGCAGGAGGTTTCATTGCAGTTTCCCTGCTCCAGCACACATCTGCAAATGCAGGAGCATCCTGCATCCCCCGTCAGAACCACGGCCCCTTGGCACGAGGCGTGGAGTGGAGGCATGTGAAGACATGGTTTCCTGCCTCGGAGAAATTCCCTCCCCAGAAATGAGAGCCTGCAGAGCAAAACACAGCTGCAAATGGCACTCGGAGCCTCGGGAGGCCAGGCTTTAAGAATAAGCAGGCACCTTGGGCTGGGAAGGTCCTAGTACATTTTTGCAGCTATGTAAACAACAGTAAACTGCTCCTTTTGGCCGAGCTGGAGGTTGATGGCATAACAGGAAATTCTGGTGGATGATTTTCTTTTTTGGAAACCACATGAAAGTTAACCAAACTTTCCCAAAACGGATGAAAGATTCTGACCAGGAGCAGTCGGAGGATGCAGCGGGAGTTTTAAGGGCGGTTGTAATCCGGTCTAGCCCCAGGCATGGCCGTGCTGGCAGGTTCCTGCCATGGAAAACAGGCTACTGCTCCTTGGCTGCTCCAGGAAAACCCCTGTCCACCAGCTCATGGCCAATGATGCAGCCAAAAGTGGGACACCAAGGAAAGGCTGGTCTGGGGGTTAGCAGGGCGAAGGCGGCAAGCAGAAGTGGCTGTCCTGCCATGCCTTTATCCAAGCCTGGTGGTGTTGTTCCAAAGAAGCTGTGGACCTGAGAAGCAGAGAAATGTTTGAGTTTCAGGGACTTGCACATGGCTTTTCTTTTACAAGCCAAAGCCTTTTTGTGGGGACTCAATCCAGGTCTCCAAACCAGCTGATGTGGCAAGCCCAGGTGATTCTGTTGTTACCTCCATTAATCCTAACCCTGCACAAAAGGCATCAGGATCTGTTCAGCCCTGAGCAGGCTGGTGGCTCCCAGGGTTCTGCTTGGCCTTGTTAGAGGATCAACGAGGGGAAAAAAATTAAAAAGAAAGAAGAAAAAAGGTTTTTCTGCAAAGCCAGTAGTGCCCAGCCAAGAGGCTTCCACACACAAGTGGCTTCTGAAACACGAACCAACCACAGAGGTCTCAGCTCTTCTCACAGCGCAAGTGTGTGGGCTCGGCTGGAAACCCTGCTCCAGGGAAGGCTCTGCCTGCTGAACTCCGGCCAGCAAGCGGAGCAGCCCGGCACCAGGCCCTGGGAAGGAGGCACACCAGGTCTCCCAGGCCACTTCCCAGAGCCCCGTGGCTTCACAGGGGCTCAGGGTGGGCAGGGAAAGGGAAGGGAGTCTCTGGGAAGGGAGCAGGCACCGCAGCTGTGAGCGAGGACGTCCTCTCCAGCTGCAGAGACCCTTGGACCCAGGAAGTTTCCATGGGTCAGGACTTTGCAGGCTGTTCCTCAGTGTTTATTTGGGTTGGCTCGGGAGCTTCCCAGTGTGTGTGTTTACTGGGGCGGACGCATCCCTGCAGGGCTGGAGAGGTGCCCTGGATGTCTCCGTCCTGGGGTAGCTCACCATTAGGAAGTAGGGGTCCCCATGATGCATTCGCATTAACCGACGTTGATTGAAGTCTTAAACAAATCCAGCCACAACCCTGGAAACTTTCTTTGGAGGAGCAGATCCTGTCTCCAAAGTGCAGCATGCAGCAAGCTGAAGGGAATGGGCTAGGCTGGGTTGTAAGACATGAGCTAACTGCCAGCTTCTATTTCCATCTGGGAGGGCGATGGAGCCAAAATCAATAAATCATCATCATTGCCACCAAGAGTTTGGTTTTATTGGATGATAATATATTTCCTACTGGTGAGACCATGTACCAGCAGCTGGAAGAGGAACAAATGACTATTTACATTGCAGAGCAGGGAAGACAGAGGAAAGAAATAAGTAAACATATCACATATGTTATATGGAGATTACTGCGGGGTTAGTCTCCCTTATGACATCTACCTCGGAGGGGAGGGGCAGAGGAAGGTGACTCATAAATGTCCCAATACTAATGAATTATTCCATCACTTCACTGCCCTGTGTCTCCCATGTACACGGATCCCTTCTTCTCTCCTCTCCTGCAAACACAGCTGACGGGTCAAATGTGTAAGATTAGCAGATCTTTGGGCACTGCAGAGGCTTTGCTGAATCACAGAGCTGTTGAGACCCCCACAAGAGTTGGACTAAAAGGGCATTATGTTGTCCGTTTGAGAAGCTCTTGCCTTCAGGATTCCTTCATTCCCACCCCACAGAGATGGGGCACCCATAGAGGTGCTGCAAACAGCACGGGGGGCTGGTGGGAGTGGTGCCACGGGAATGGCTTCAAAGCCACTGAGTCTGCAGGGAATATCTGTGCTCAGCCCTGTGTTCACCACGTGCTCCAGGCCTCCAGATTGTTCCTTCTCATCTGCCAGGCTGAGGTTTCTCTTGTTCATCTTTGGTCTGCAGGGTCCACGCTGCCTTCTCCACTCAGGCAGAATGTGTTGGGAGGCTGTCACCAGAGCATCTGTTACAGAAACCAAGCACTTCCCTGCTGGAATTGAATCTTTGTCTATACCAAAGTCTTCCAGGGGACAGAGAATTTTTGTTTGATAAAAATTGCCATTCCAATCAGCTCTTCTTTTTCCTTTTTTTTTGTTTTTAATAGAAAGCCTAATATAAATATAATACAATGTGCAGCGAAGACATCTCAATGCTCAAGATGTATTATCCACTCCTTTTAATACCAAGGCCTTCCCAGGAGATAACCCCTGTTGGAAGTTAACCCCATCCTCCCCAAGTGCAGTTCCAAGATCCCTGTGCCACGAGGAGGGCTGAGATCCACCCCATGGGGAGAGTTGGTGCTGGCTGCTCCATCCCTGCTGCACCAGGATCCAGTCCCATCTCCATTCCTGCCTCTCCTGCTTCTGGCCATTTGGTCTTGGCCTCCTAAACAGGCTTTCATCACCCAATTAGACACAGAGCAACCTCCTGCTACTCAGTTATCTTTGGCACAGGGAGTGCATGCAGGGAAATAATCCATAGTGCTCTGCCTGGACCGGCACGTGCCCCGGAGCAGGGTTTGGGCCTCCAGCCATGTCCCCCTTCTACACTCAGCCACCTCCACTGGTCACTGGTCACCAGCAGATCATTGGCTCCTTAAAGCAGGACCAGCACCTGCCCTTGTCATTGCAGCTCCTGCCTGTTCAGAGCCAGGGGATAGCTGATGTCACCCATGTCCTTCTGGGCTCCAGGAGACCCAAGCTTTGGAATACCCTCCTGGTAAAAGAGGGGCTGGAAAAAGGTGCACATCCCACTGTGTGAAGTGGATCTTGGAAGAAGAAAAGGAGCTGTTTTCTGAACATTTATTGTGCCCCCCCAATAGACATCACAAAGTTTGCTGTCCCAGCATTCCAAAATCTCAGGATTCTGCAGGGCCCCTCCAGCTCCAGCTGATGCTGCAGGACTGATGGGGTCTCAGGACACCTCCTTACACCTGGATAGGGACCAAGGCAGATCTGCCTTTCCAGCCTACACCAGGATGTTGTGGCATCTCCTCACCCTTTCCTGGTGAGGAGACATGGATATGGAGGGTCAAGCAGAGCTGTCTGATGGGGAATTCCTACGTGGCACTGTGCTGGGGCTGTGGAGCTTGTCTGGACCCGTCCGTGGTGAGACCACAAGGTTTGCTTCTCCCCAGATCCCTGTGAGTTGGTATGGCCTGGCTCAGGGATGAAGGTCCAGGCAAATCAGCACAGATTGAGGAAAGTTGCTGGGCTCCCTTTGTGCTCCCTCCAGTCCTTGGAAGGAGCCAGTGCTGGCCACATCCATCCCCAAAGAAGCAAAACCCGAGGGCCAGCAGCCACCTGGACCCTGGAGAGCTGCCAGTGGGCTGCATCTTGTGTGTCCCAGGGTGGAGGAGGCTGTGGCCATGAGGTGACAGGGAGAGCAATGCCTCTGGCACTGTAGTGCTGCACATCACACACTCCCACAGCCATCCCATCCCATGTCCAGTGTAACACCTCCTGATTAAACCCAAATCCCAGTGGAAAGCAGGGGGGTGGGAGCAGGTTCCATCCCCACAGCAGGTGCAAGGCTGAGCATGCTGAGCTGTACTGCATTGCTCTGGTTATTGGGGAAAAACAAAGCAGCAATTATAAAAATCTTCTGGAGAAAGCAGATCACAAGGCTCCAGGGACCCTGAGGAGCTGTAAGAAGGCAGGCAGTAAAAAAGCAGACCTGGGAATAACCCTTATTGAGGTGAAGCAGGTCATGGGGAATGGACCAGCTGCAGCACCTGATGGGCACAAAGGCATCCAGCACCTTGGGAGCATACAAGAGCCCCTCTGCAAGGGAGTTTTGCAACTTGTGTATAAAATTCTGCCTAAATGTGAATTTAGGCACCTATGCCCATTTCTGGGCCTCGTTTCCCCCAAATCCAGAATTTATATAGCCACTGTGCACAGGTGGATACACACACACCATCAATCTATTGCAAATAGTTTCTAACCTGCTGATGATTTCGGCTCAATTTGGCAGAGGAGTAAAACTTTCAAAAAGAATTTGTCTTCTAGAAGTTTTGTGGAAATGGTTGGAAGAGAGAGATATTACTTCTACCCTGGATGAGGGAAAGACTCATCAGAGAGTCCACACTGCCACTGCTCAGGGCATTTGGGCTCTTGTAACTACTCTCCCTTCCAGACCCACCTGACCAGACACAGCAGTGAGGGGCAGGACAGAAGGAGGGAACAGCAGCATTGCATGTTAATGAAGTTGGGTAATAATAATTGTTTTATTTATAAGCATCCCCCACCCCTGTTGAATCGCTCGGGGCTCTGCACAACAACCACAAAAACAATTGCTCATTAATTAAAACCACACCAACCTCCCCGAGATTGCAAACAGATGGATAAACACATCAGATGATATAATATCCCAGGAACTGAGAATGGGAAGGGACCACCTGTACCAGCCAGCTTGGGCAGGCAGAGGTTTGGCCTGTGCCTCCCTGGAGTCCCAGCCTCAGAGTACTCACCAGGACACCAGAAAACTCAGGATCCTACAGGCTGCAAAGTGTCCCCAGAAAAAGTCAGGAGAGCACTACTCATGTCCTAAAGCCCTGCAGTATCCTAGAAATACCCAGAGATCTTGGAGGAACAGTATCAGTTCTTCCCATAAAGACTAAATAAAAAAACTGTTCTTCCCACCCATCCTTCTGTCTGAGGTGGGATGGAAATGCCCCTGCTTCAGCTCTGAGGGCAACACCATCCTCATCCTCAGTGCCGTCCATCAGCCTGGCACTGTCCACTCCGTGCTGGAGGCTCTCCGGGGCTGCAGAGTGCTCTGGGGGGAAAACCCAGAGGAGGTCCACAGGTGAACTGTTCATTGTGGAGTCTGCTGGGTCCTGTAAGTGCCTCCAGCTCGGGGCTGGGAGAAATACAACACATGGACTTAACAAGTCCCTTCCCAGCCCTTCGGCTCCACACGTGTTTTTCATCTCAGCATCTCCAGCCAGTCGCAAGCACCAGTTACCTCTGGATCACCTGCACTAAATAAGGAAAGCACCATTCAATCCATCCACCCCAATAAGCCCAGGAATTACCGAGGCAGGCTTGGTTGTTTATGTTTTATTCAACAAGACAGCAGTGGAGTAAGAAAAGTGACTGAAAAATCCATGATCCGCAAAATCCATCTCTCTCCCTGGAGAACAGAGTCCCGTGGCAGCAAGGACTGAGCCTTCCACCTGCCCTCCTTCCCCACACCTTTTCCACACTGCAAACCTCATTTGAGAACACGTTCCTGCAGCCGTGTCCCGGGGGGCCCGCGAGGGGCTGCCAGTATTTCCAGAAAGGTGAGGACGGGCCGAGCTGGTGCTCCTGACTCACGGAGGCAGCTGGAGACTCTCCCCAGCCAGCTGGAGGGTGGGAACAGCTCGTCTGGAGGATGGAGACGCAGGGTGTGGGCTGAGCATCACCAGGGATCAGCCACATGTGGGGAGGAGCCGTGGGGCTGCAGCTCACGCACGGCTCCTCGCAGCACCGGCAAGTGACGGGTGCCGGTCTCACACCCTGGGAAGGCACCTTGGAGAAGAGGCTGAGGAAAGGCCTCTGCCTTCATATCTGCTGCAGGGCTGCAGCCCAGCTGGGGCTTTAGAGGAGGATGATTTGGCAGGACTGTCCAGACCAACTTGGCCACCAACTTGGTGATTTCTCACCTCAAGATGCCCGAGGAAATGGCAGCGGGTGAGCCAAGGAAAGACCCCAGCCCCACACAGACCACAAACAGTGCTCTGGGCAGAGGCTGGGAACACTTTAGCCTTGATTTATGCTTCATACATTCAGTCCTTTTCTTCTCTACAGCCCATTCATCCCTCTGCATTTTTACATTATTGAGCAAATGAACTTAAGGAGTTGTTGAGGGAAATGCTGAGGGTGCCACCTTGGGCATTTGTGTCTGCATCTTGGAGAAAAATCCTGAAAGAGCACTGGGGATTGGTTTGCAGAGGGAAGACTTTGTCTGCCTGTCCTCCCAGGATAGTTTGGCAACATAGTCCTGCCCTGGACCATTGCACATGGCCACCTGCCCCCATCCTTATCATTCAGGCTTTGAGCGTCCCATGAGCCCATAGACAGAGCTGACACCAGCAGAACATTTCCAGAATGCTCCATGCTGACCAACACCTTCCACCCTGCAGCCAGGACACCTGGCAAATTCTTTGTCTGGAAAAGCTCCTGTTAGTGTGATTGACCTCAGTTTCACCTGGATCCTTGTGGGAATACACCACATGCTTTGCCTGGGGCCAGGGATTTCTCTTCTATCAAGCCTACGTATGCCTGCTCATGAAATCTGACCCATTGTGCCACATTCTCACCCAATCTGAGTGGTCCCCCTTGGACTGGCACAGGACATTACATCCCTGGCTGGGTGGTCCTAATCACACCTCTCTATTCCAGGTGCCAGGAGGAGGAGTGGAGCCACGCTCTGCACAGGAGCACACCCTCGGCCTTCAGCTTGCTCTCCAATGCTGCATCCTTCTCCACATGGATCTGCCTTGGAGAGGGACCAGATGTCCCCAGCTCCATTTAGAGTCCGTGGGAGACAAGGGGACCTGGGCTGTGGGAGGGCTGAGATGAGTCCCACGAGCTGCCAGGGATCTATGCCTGAATAGCAGAGGTCAGAGTCTGGCCCGGGGTTATTAATTCTCATTCCTGCGATGACATCCGCGGCTCTGTGAGGCCACAGCACAGCTGGGGAGCTGCTGTCTTATCAGCTCTCACTCCTGGAAGGCTTCTCCAGCTCTTCTCCTCAAAGGCTGACTTTCTGACCCAACGCAGAGCTCCATGCAACCTCCGAGGAGCCAGTGGCCTATCTCAGGCCTGGATTTGTCCCCTCAGGAAATTACTGTGGGTCCTGACTGATCTCCAGCGGACCCATCCAAAAAAAGAATAATACAGCTTTTCTGCAGACAACTCTATCTTTGCTACATACCAATCCTATGACAAACCAGCTGGCACGAGAGCTCAAGCACGAAAGCAATTTGGCTTCCCTCCTTCTTATGTTGACAGCTTTAAAGCCGCTCTCTTTAAACTCACCTCCCGTAGGTGGTTCGGCAGCAGAGCCAAAGGCTGTGATTACACTTCCAGAATGTTTGTTAGCTGCAGGTCCCCAGGCACCGAGTTCTGGAAAATATTTTTCAAGCAATGTCCTCAGGGTCAGAGGCAGGTTCTCTGGCTTGTTCCTGGCTGACTTCACACTGGGCTATGCATGCTGCAGCCAGTGTGTTTTTTAGGACTTTTTTTAGGACTTTTAGGCAGGCAGACAGATCTGAGAGTCTTTCTGGGTACCAGTCCCCCTTAGATCCCATCCCAGAACCAGGAGGATCCTCTGGCTCCCTCCACACACAGCTGAGAACAAAGGGCCTGCCGAGGCTCCCTGGGCCCATCAGATAACAGGCAGATGACTTTCTGAATTTCATTACTGAAAGCTCTGCTCTAACCCTGCCCGACTGGCAGCAGAGTCTCAGCATCCACAGCAAGGTGGAAAGTGTAAGGTGGGTAACAGAGGGGAAATCTAATTGCAGCAGGTGGAAAACAGGGTGAAGTACCCTTCAGGCAGCCCCCCAGCACTGAGCCCGTGCCACTGGCCCAGGTGACACATCTCCTCACACCAGGAACTCTCCAGCCATGCCTCTAACTTGCAGTGCACAGGGTAGATGCAAACACCCATGGAAGCAATTAAGACCTCAGCCTAGGGCCATCTGAAGTCTAATCAGCACCACATTGATCACAGCTTTCCCAGCAGGACATCTCTGCTCCTGGGTGAGGCATGGGTTTAAAAGGTGGGAACCTAGGTCAGGCTCAGAATAAGGCTGGCCTGGGTTGGCTCATCCTCTCTTACAAGCTAGGTGTTTTTGTATCTTTAGGGCATCCTTATATTCCTATCCAACTCAATCACTGAAGCTAAACCTGTGCTTTAATGCCAAAACCTTGTATTCCCACAAACCGCCCCTCCCCCCTCAAAAAAACACCCCAAACCTAAAAAACTGAAAACAAAACAAAAATACCTCCAAGGGATTGTTTTCCTTAGAAAGAAGGGAAAGAGGTAAGGACAAGGCCGAGTAGGAAGCAGCCAAGCAGATGCAGAGGTCCATGGCAGGGACAAGGGGTTTCTCTATGACATTTAAAGGTGGCACACTCAAAACCTATAAAAAGAAACACTTTTCTACCCAGCCTGTGCAACCAGGCTCTTGAATTCCCAGCCTTGAAACTAAACAGTGTCTCATTTTACATACACCACCCAACGAGCCTCAGTGCTACCTCCCAAGTCTTAAGTCATATCACTGGCGACGCTGGAGAAGGGAATGAGAAAAAGGAAACAGGCTGACATATCTGATCTGCTGAAATCACACAAATGGCTCAGCTGAGCAGCCAGTTTAAAGGGGAACAGCTCTGCACGAGCCACATGAGCTTTGGCTGGGCTGTCACAAGATTTCTGCTCCTTCATTAAATGTGGATAAAAGAGGTCAGGCTATTCCTTGCCATGCATATAGGGCCAGGCACCAGCCAAAGGAACATCCAAAGCATCTGAGTCATTTCACTCCAAAAATTCAAGAATTAGTGCAAAGAGTCTTATGTGAAATGTGCTGTTCAGTAGGATGCAATGATGGCCACACACCAGTGGCTATTTGGAATCAACCTCTTGGTTTCTTCTTTGCAGCACTGAGACCCACATATGGAAAAACCCAGTGTCCCATTTCTCTCCTTTTCCAGTTCCTACACAAACAAAATATAGGTTTGAGGTGGGTTGGGGTTTTTTGTGTGTGTTGTTTTTTGTTTGGTTTGTTTTGGTTTTTTTTTTTTTTTTTTTGCTTTGTTTTTTTTGGGTTTTTTTTGGTTTGTTTTTTGGTTTTTGGTTTTTTGTAGTTTTTTACTCTGTCAATTCTGTTCACATTGTTATGCAAAGAAGAGCAGAAACGTGTCAGCCAAACCAGAACTTCCCTTGACATCATGAAGCCTACCTTCTGCATTTTGCAGTTTGGTCTTACCAGCACCTGGTCTCTGGCTGCATATAGTCAAGTTCTGGGTTTGCTTTCAGCACAGAATTATCTCTGGGCAGGACTTGTGCACTGACATGTCACCCTTGATGCTGGAGCATGAAGGAGATAGTTAGAAGTGGAAAAGGTATTGAGATTCTAGTTAAAATGCTCAAAGTTAAAGGCAAACTCTGCCAGGAAAGGAAGCTTTCCTGCCCTGAAGGCACTCTGACCATACCCCCATAAGTCACACACCCCTGGTTCACCTCCCCCAGTTATCCAGTAATTGGGTGGGAGGGAGAATGCAGTGGGATCTCCCAAGAGCCTTGGGCACCCGGGGCTGCCTTTTATACATTACTGACACATTGTCCCACCCACAAAAAACTGTTTATAGGCAGCCTGTGGCCTTCCAAAAATGCTAAGGTGGATCAGCATGCAGTGTGCCATATCCTTTGTATTCCCTCCTCGCTTATTTTCCACCTGTGTGTTTATTGAGCAAGGAAGCTCCATAAAGAGCTTGGATTTCATCTTCTGCATCAGGAGATTTGACAATCTGGTAGCTTGTAGCAGCCAGGAGTGCTCTGTCTCCATCCTTGAGTCCACCAGCATGTGAATAACACACCTAGGCTCTCCAGGAGCCATGTGAGTGCTGCCTCCTTACTGTAACTCACATTCAGAAGTGAGTTTTTTGTTCACAAACTTTTCCTCTGGAGTCCCTCTCTTCAACACGGATTGCTGGTGATATTCCTGACGTTTATTCATTGCATCTCTAATAACTATTAGTATTCAAGAGGTCACATTAAGAGCCTGGTGGGTTTCCAGCCGTAATTATCCTGCTTTGTTTTACTTGCTTGTCACAGGGCTGGTCTGGGGGGTTATGTTTGTTCTGCTGAAAGAAAGCTTTATGGCATGTTTCAGGCCTGACATTATGACACTGGTAGGCCAGACAATCTGTCGTTGGAAAGAATTTCTGCAAATCCCCAAAGTTTTTCTGCATTTCTATGCTGTCATCTAAAAAGCAGCATCTGCTCTGTAAGGCTGCCAAAAGAAGGTCATATTTTTATTTTTACCAATAAAAGGAAAGGACAAGCCCACAGTTCAGGCACTGGACAAGCCTTTGGGCAGCCTGGGGTTTGCTTCCCAACTGAGCCAAGACTTTGGGCAGTTGGCCCAGCTGGGGACGGGTACCTTTCCCTGTTTGGAAAACAAGGAAGTGCTTTCCTTCCAGACCTCAGAGAATCATAGAATTGTTAGGATTGGAAGGGGCCTTGAAGCTTATCTTGTTCCGCCCCCTGCCATGGGCAGGGACACCTTCCACCATCCCAGGTTGCTCCAAGCCCTGTCCAACCTGGCCTTGGACACTTCCAGGGATGGGGCAGCCACAGCTTCTCTGGGCAATTGCTGCCAACAGTTTTTTTTCAGATGGTTCCCCCACACCTCTCCATGCCCTTAATGTCATTTTCTACTGTGGCTTTGAGCTGGAGTCATCTTGCTTGGCATAGACTGGGGGTTAAATGGTCCAAGATCACCACCACTGGTTCCTGCATCCCTCTCTCCTCATTTCGTGTCCTGCTCCCTCTGGTTCCTCTGCATCTACCTGTTCCCAAACTGCAGCATCTTTTTTTTTTTTCATTTTTCTTTTTTTTTTTTTTTCCCTTGCAATAGATGCCTTCCTCCCAAATTAGGTTTTTCCTCTTCACTTGGCCTTGCCACAGCTCTGGAAACAAACAGCTCACATTAAAAGTGTTTCTAAGGGAGTGTTATTTTCATGCCATCTTTGCTAATGGCATCTCTGTTGGAAACTGTCAGTTGAATGCTGTTTGACACATCCCTGGCTGTCACACGCAGAGGAGAGCCAGAAAACGGGAAACCTTCTTTCCAAAGGAGATGAGATTTCAATGGACGTGTCAGTTTTTAACTTAAGTCTTCTCAAATATTACATTCACAAAAAAGAATTCACCAACAGCTGCACTTCTAAGAGACCAAGGGACTGATTACATCTGTCATGTGGATAATATATTGCCCTTTGAATGATAGGTGTGTACACGAACTTGCAGAGCCTCTATGACCAATGAAGGGACTTCAAAGGTGGTGGTGGGTGGCAGTGGTGGTGGTGGGCTGGGCTGGAGGCAGGGGAGAGCCCGAGGCATTCACTACCTCAGGTGTTTTCAATAAATCTCGTGTACTTCACACAAAGATGCTTTAAAGCCTCTTGACAGCCTCAGCATTTTAACACCTATTTTCGATTATGCAACAGCCACTATTTGTAAACAGGTGGAGAAAACGGTATAAGGGAGTTGCATTCGTATTTTAAACAGAAAGCACAGCACTTCAAATGCAAATAGGAGACATCCTGTCTATGAGGACGTTTAGCCAATTGCTTGATGCATGTGGTTTCAAAGATGGTTGACTTCCATCCAAAAGACACAGATGGGATGATTTAGACACAAACAGCTTTTAATTTACCACTTATGTTTCGTCTTTACTTTACCTGCTGCTCTTAGAGCACTAAGGCTGCAAACACAGACCTAGAAAGAGCATTCCTGGTTAGAGCTCCTGGTTAGGCAAGCGAGGAAACTGTCCTTGAAATGGCCCTGCTGCACTGAAATGCCACAGTTTCCACAGGCAAAAAAACCCCACAGAAATCAAGCAGAGTGGACCAGGCCCCCTGTGCAATGGGCAATCCCTTGATTAATTCAAAATACAGTTCAAAGGTTTGATATTTTAGCATTGAGGGACGGAGTTGTAGCTGAAATACCCTGCAGGATTCAGTGGGATATCCTTCTTCTGTTCTCTTCACTCAAAACAGTGGCACAGGTCTGTTGCAAAACCTATTAAGAAGCAGGGTGAAGTTTCACACCATTTAAGTATTAAGGCAGATGGGTAATTCATACTCAAGATATCCAGATACTCTGAGGGGTGATCCAAAGTCTGCTCAGCTCCACAGAAACCTCTGTGATCTCTGGATTAAGCCCAGCAGGCATCTACCAGAAAGGGCAAAGAAAAAGCCAGTTTATTCAGGTGCACTAAAACAGACAAAATAGATAAAAATAAAACATATGAGTTACCAGTCCACGTGTCTACAAGGGGCATAAGTTTCCATCGACCTCTTTGCCTCAGGGACATGAAATAATTGTGATTCTTATGTGCCAAAAAAGCCCTGTGTAAATATTGCTCATTGCTAAACAAAACAAAAGGTTGTTTGACCAAATCAGATGTGACAAAACAAAAAGAACACCACAAGGAAGTAAACATGTGAAGTCCACATTTTTCTGAGGGACTCTTGAAAAATGCTCTAAATGAATATTTTGGAGCTCGGTTTTGTGCAGGTGCTAGGAAGTTTCTTACTCAGAATGCCTGGAATATTTTCTCCACTACAGGGAAATTAATAAATACTAGTGCGCCGGAGTCTTTTGTGCCAATACTAACCATTAACTTTTGGCTTCAAGCCACAACTGTCTACTTTGCAGTGGATTCTGCCACCAAGGGAAAGGTCATTACAGGCCTGTGCTTTCTTCTCGTTAGTGTGTTCCAAAATAATTAACAGAAGTTGTTCAGCAGATGGTTCCCTTTCTGTCAGCAAGTACCTACAGTTTAATGGGTTGTGCTGGATTCCTCACCGTCAGTGGGTGAGGCTGTAAGGAAAATTAAAATGTATCATCTTTGATCCACCCACTTGTAATTAGTTCTTAGGGTTTCACATAATAGCAAATATAAAGGAGGTGGGAGAGGGGAAATGAAATCATTACAAACCCAGAGATCAGCAGCAGCCATGTAAAGCTGTGATTACGTTATCCAGCGGCATCTCCATGCTGCACAGCCACGGGGTTGTAATTGTTTCAGCTGGGGATTTGAAGATTTACTAATTGTATGTTTTTCAGTGTCCTAGTCTGGAGATTCAGCAGGAAACCACAGGAAAAAAAAAAAAAAGGAGATGCCTGTGTTTGTAAACTGACAGTGATGATCCCTTCGTGCCCTTGCAGCAGCCAGAGGCCCAGGCAGGAAGGGATGAGCAAGCAGCCAAACTCTGCTGCAATCTGGGGGAAAAAGCATCCTTGCCCCAGGAGTTTACATTGTCAGCAAACAAAGACTGGTCAGGAACTGGGATCACCAGCTTCATTTACAAAAGGAAAACCAAAACTCCCATCAAGGATTTAAGGGCAGCCTCTTCCAAAAGCCCGGAGCGTTTTCCATTCCGTTAGAAGCGCTGGGGTGTGGGCAGCTGCAAATCCCAAGGGATCAATCTCACCTGAGCTCAGCTGTGCAGTCCAGACCCCCTCTGCTTCTTCCAGAGGGTCTGAGTCACTCTGCAGAGGCTGGGCCTCTCCATCTCCTCCGGCTGCACAAGACATCACACTGATGGAAACACTCCAGTTTCCATGGAAAAATAATAAAAATTAGCCCATCCTAATTATTATTGTCATCACTTCTTCTATTCATAGCTCCACTGTCATAGGGCATAGGAACATTCAATGGGACAAGCCAGGACCCCACTTCTGTGCATTTTTTCCTATTGCTGTTGCAAAAGAATTTTTAAAAGAGGTTTCTCAGGAGGTCCAGGATGCACCTCTGTGCTTTGGTTACTTTCTGCAGGCATGGGAGAGAGCACAAATCCAGCAGGGATTGGAAGAATGAAGGAGAACATCAGTGACCTGTGCAAAGTTGCTTGATACTGAATGGGAAGTGACAAGTGGCACGGGAACAGGAGAGAGGACAAAAAAGGCTAGTAGGAATGGGTTTGGGAATTTTGGGAACCATCTAGAAATGCACTGTGGTGTGACATGATGAAAGCCACATGGTGGTACAGAAACCTTTGCAAGAGCTTTCGAGGTGAGCATCAGTGGTTCTAAGAGAGGTGATGCTGAGACAGGAAGAGTTTGAGCAAAGTTGCAGCTCCACTGGTGAGCAGAAGAAGCCACATTCTCAAGGAGTGCTGAAAAAATTTATATTCATAGAATCACAGAATGATTTGGGTTGGAAGGGACATTTAAAGGCCATCTAGTCCATCCCTCTGCAGTAGGCAGGGACATTTTCAGCTGGATCTGGTTGCTCAGTCCTTGAACACTTCCAGGGATGGGGTATCCATCACCTCTCTGGGCCACCTGTGCCAGTTCCTCCCCACCCTCATTGTAAAACCTTTCTTCCTCATTGCTATATTCCTATATTCTGAAAAATATGTTCTTAAAGTAGGAAGAGTCTGTTCACACTGGCTGCACTTTAAACATGCAAAGACTTCACAGCTGCCTGAATGCCTGTAGTAGGACTGGGGATTGCAGGAAACCAAGGAAATCCAGAGGGACATTTGGGATCATTGCACTGAGGACCTTGTTAGCCAATGAGCATGTCTTTGACATTGTCCTCTGTGGCTACAATTTGAAGACAATTCTCTTCTTTTGTTTCTGGGAGAAAAAAAAATATATCCCTTAGGGACCTGTGGTTTTGTTTTTAAAAAATACAAAATTTAAAAAGGCTTTTTACTGAAAAAGTAAAACTAATCTAACTCTCGTGTTCATGCATTCAGAGGGGAGGATTTTGGGAATGATTCTGAGCTTAGTGAAGCTGCAGAAGTAACCATAGGACTTCATTATGAAAGGAAGAAGCAGTCACACATAGGTATGTTTTCATGGAGCTAAGGAAGAAGAGTCCCCAAAAATCAGCTACACAGAGCAGAAAAGACAGGCAAATCAAAGCATCTCTGGTGACAGGGCTTTAAAAACTCTGAATAAAAGCCTTTTTTGGACAAAGCACTGTCTACAAGAGGCACTGCAAGCAAGAGGCTCTGGTGTATTTAATCCTGAGCGAGTCTGGGCTCTCTACACTCACAAGGAGCTGTTGCCTCCGTTGCTTTCCCCTCCCAGTGCACGAGCTGTTTCTTCTCCAAATAAACTCGTTTTTCAGGGAAAAGGGTCTCATGAGACGACAGGTCTTGCAGCAGTGTCCCTTGTCCTGCCCGAGCCCAGCCCCTGGGCTGCTCTGGCCGCAGTCCTCTGAGGCTGGAGATGAAGGAAAGAGCCATCAACTTCCATATGGAGTCAAAGCCACTAGAGGGAGTCGATGTGTTTGCATGGTTCACACATCCATTCATCTTCCCTTCCTCACTTTTCCCTTGGAAGAGAAACGGGAATAGAAAGGGAGAAAGGAAAACACACCGGGAAGCTGCTCAGGACATTGCTCAACTCCCACCGGTGAACGCTGCAGTAGCTCCACTGACTTCAGTGTTTCCAGTGAGTAGGATTGCTCTGGGTTTCCAGCCGTGTAACTCAGCAGAAAATGGTCTGTTGGAGTCCACGGGAATATTTATGTAAGTCTCAAGATCCCACCAGGAGAAGCAAGGGAAAAATGAGAGTCCAAAAAAAAGTTGGATGGTGGAGGTGCTGGAAGGACTAGGCAAACTGACAGGGAAAGGCAGCAGGAATTATATGGGCTGGGTTTAGGAAGAAGGCTGAAGTAAGGGACAGGGCACTGGACTTTCTGTGAAGAAAAGGTTGTTACAAAAGCATCAGCCCATCCAGCATCACTTTCTCTCCACGGCCAGTGTGGGAGGAAGGGCTGGTGGCTCACACCCTCCACCTCAGGATCCAGAAGGACTCACTCATGTGTCACTGCAGAAAGCAGAGATCCCCCAGCCCTGCACTTCCACCAGTTCCTACTCTGTGAAAGACAACCTAAAGGCAAGGAAAGTACCAAAGGTGGAGGTGTGCAGTTTTCGGGGATCATCCATGGATCCAGCCTTTGATATTCCCTTTTAGAATGGCCACTGTGATTAGCAAAGGGGCAAGAATGTCCTTTGGCACGTGGAGTTAATTGAAAGCCACAGGGCCAGTTAGCCATCCTTCCCTCCATGCTTCAGGGCTGCCAA
This sequence comes from Irena cyanogastra, assembly GCA_013397155.1. Taxonomy (NCBI): domain Eukaryota; kingdom Metazoa; phylum Chordata; class Aves; order Passeriformes; family Irenidae; genus Irena; species Irena cyanogastra. The sequence continues at coordinate 328,956 of VWZV01000567.1, forward strand.
ACTCCATCTGCTCTGGGGGGAGCATGGACCATTGTCCAGTGCTGCTTCCCAAACTGTGACCTTCACAGCAGGGAGGAGCTGCTCTGCTGTTCTTTGCCACCGTGGGGCTGACATAGAATCACAGAACATCCTGAGTTGGACCCCCAGGGATGAAGTCCAGCTCCTGGCCTTGCAGACACCCCAACAATCCCACCCTGTGCCTGAGAGTGTGTTCCAAACACTCCTGGAGCTCTGGCAGCCCCAGGGCTGTGCCTATTCCCTGGGGAGCCTGGGCAGTGCCCAGCACCCTCTGGGGGAAGAACATTTTCCAGGTATCCAACCACAACTCTGAATGTGTTTTAAGCAGCAAGTTTTGCAGGCTCAAGCAAGACTTTCAGATAGAGAACCCCTCCTTAAACCCCAGTCTGGGCTCTCAGCACATCAGTGTCCTCTGCAGGTTGTCTGCAGCAGATGCTGATGACAAGATGTTGGCTGAAAGTTGCATCTGTGAGCACCCAAAAAAGGGTCTGGAAGCACGACTGCAACTTTCCTTACTATAAATATTAATTAATCTAATTGTTCTGCTTTTATGAAGGGAATTGAAGCTGTTCAGGGAGGAGATGTCAGGAATGTCCTCCTGACAAATGGGGTTTTCATCAGAATGTGACAATTCCAAACTGAAGTTCCTGGAGGGGTGTACCAGTTTCAACCAAACTTTTATCTTGAGCAAAGTTGCTTGGGTCCAGCTCATTACTCCTCATGAGTTAAAGGCTGTCCTGAAAAGCCCTTCAGAGGGGCTCAAGGAAATGCTCTTTGCCTGGCATCTGGAGCCACATCCACTGCTCCCCTTGTCAAGGCTCAGCTGATGTACAGCAATTCTTAGCAACCTAAATGTGCACCTAAGCTCCTCTAGAAAACCTTTTAAAGTCTCATTGCAAATCACACCCTGAGCCCCTTTTTTAGGCATGCAATAATCAAGATGAGGAAAATGCAACCAGTAAAGCGGAGTTAGGAAAAAATAGGCAACTAAATTTCTTTTCATTCCAAATGAATGTTGTGTCAAAACTCAGTGTCACAAACATTTCAACACCACAGCAGCCTCATCTCCATTCCCAGCAGTGGCCATCTGTAACCATGCTGCAGCTGGACCAAAATATTTGATTTGAAGTGATGCAGGACCCACCACACTGAGCTCCTCACCCTTGAATGCTCATTCCAGTTTTAACACAAATAAGTAAACCTGAAACGCTAATCCACCAGCTTCCCTCAGTGAGAGCTGTGTTTCCAGTTTGCTTAAGGAGATTTTCTTTTGAGAGACCTTTATCTTTCTATCTGAAAGCTTCCGTGTTTGCCGGGATGCTGGCACGACAGAGTGACTGCACTCGAGTTCCCCAAATAAAGTACTGACAAATTTATTGTCTGCAATAATATTTTCCTACCTCTGTGAGGTGGGTTGAACCTATTCCACTTTCCCCTTAGTAAAAAACAACACTGATGGCAGTAATTTATGTTTGGTCAAGGCCAAGAGGACTAATTAGAGCATATTAAGCTGAACTGTGCAGGCAGTTCCTGCTCTTCTGCTGGGTACAGATCCCATATGCCACAGGCATCCTCCTGTCCATGTCCATGAATGGCTGTTCATGGGCTGGAAAGAGCATTTTGCTAACAGACATTTATGCAGTTCCTTAGTAGGAACTTCCACTGTTTCCGGGATTCCTTAATCATTTCCCTAACAACCACGGATAACAAACGTGACCTTCCTGTGAAAAATGAGGCTAGGTCTATAAACATGTTATTAAGAATAAATGAAGCTTTTAGGAGAAGGGGTTAGTTGGGGGTCTTTACTGGGCTGTTAGCCCCTGGAAACTTGAATGTAAATAGAAAACAATTAAAATCCCAGCCCCAAAGGATGCTGTGCTCCACCAGGGAGGCTGTAATTAGGTTTCTGCTGCCGTTAATCGCTTCTAAAGTGAGTGATCATAAATTACAAATGTGTGCAGAATCCTCCCAGAGCATGGCCTGAAAAGCTCCTCTGAGCTGGCTTGGGTAAGGGAAAGAGAAAGAGTGGAATGGGGAGAGGAGAGGAGAGGAGAGGAGAGGAGAGGAGAGGAAGTTTTCATTCTTTCTCTTTCCTCCTCTTCCACGTGTGTCGGTCAGGCTTCTAAATTAATGTTGGAATGGGAGGCTTAGGCTAAACCAAACCCCAGGCTTGCTTCTTTTTCTTAAAATATGCAGGCACGCACACACACGTGCATGCATAGTTAGTTAAGTGAAGAAAATGTACCTCCAAACATCATATTTGATTTCGTTAGCTACTGTTGCTTTCTTGCAATCCACTTAGAGCACATGAAGACAAATATTCTCTGAGTGATAAGGGTGTGTTTATAAACTTTGTTTGGGATGAAAGAAGCCCTAACTGGTGTGTTTTTATTGTAGGGTTAATGGTGCTTTACTAATCCTTTGCCTGTGACCAAGAAACACAGACATCTTGACTTTCCTAGGAGACATGGATGCATTTTCCTTCTTCCTGGGCCCTCAGCGTGCAGCTGGAAGACAATGAACCACCCCCAGCTCTGTGAGGATGAATTGTGAAGCAGCAGCATCACATTCCTGGGACTTCACCACCAGCCATTCAACGTTCCCAGAGTGCAGAATTAATTCAACACATTGTTATTTTACAGCTTGGCTTTGTTTTGGGGGGCCTTTACTCTTTTTTTTTTTTTTTTCCCCAGAGAAACCACCACAGGTAGTGCTCTGCAGCTTCCAAACTTTTGTGCAGGTACTGCCTAAGCACCCAGCACCTGGGACCCCAGTCTGTTGGAGGATTTCAGCCTAATGTCAGACACATTGGGCAGGGAAAACTCCAACCTTATTTTTGTTGAATTGGCCACTTCACCTACACCCCTCTCACACAAGTCATCGCCCACGGCCGTGCTGCCCTCAGCTTCCTCAGCCACATCCTTTTGGCTGCTCTGCTCCAGCTCCTCGCTGCTCCACTCAATTGGAGGCTTCCTCCCCCTGCCAGCCCCTCCGTGTGGTGTAAAACCCAACCTTCCCAAAAGGTCAGGGCTCTGTGTTTACCCGGCCTTCTGTTTCCAGTTTGGGAGACAATGGCTCGCGGGGAGCCGAGCGGGGCTGATTTGCCGCAGTGCTGAGTCACGGGAGTCCAAGATGGATTTTCTGTTAACACTGAGGCACAGCACTGATTATGGCAGCATTCAGAATTATCCCCGGACCAGGGAATGCTACAATGCTGAGAGAAATGGGATGCCCTTGTGCGTCCACCACATCACCTACATGCTGTGGGCTAGGGAAGGCTCCAGAAGGGAATAGTGGTCATCACTGGTTCCTTGTCTCCTTCTAGGAGCTTTCCAGCTGGATATAATCACAGAAACATAAAATCATAGATTCACATGCTGCTTTGGGTTAGAGAGGACCTGAAAGCTCATCTGGTTACAACCCCTGTCGTAGGCAGGGGCACCTTCCACTATTCAAAGCTCCAGTGTCCAACCTGGCCTGGGACACTTCCAGGGATCCAGGGGCAGCCTCAGCTTCTCTGGGCATCCTGTGCCAGGGCCTCCCCACCCTCACAGGGAAGAATTTCTTCCTTGTATCTCATCTATCCCTGCCCTCTGTCAACTTAAAGCCATTCCCCCTTGTTCTATCACTCCAGGCCCTTTTAATGCTTGAGTTCAGAAGTTTGTTTTTTTTGTGAGAAAGCTCAGTGAGGAGCAAAGGATTCACGGGGAAGCTAGAAAAGAGAACAACAAAGATAAAAAGCAACCCAAAGGCATAGCTTTGGGGCATTTATGTCCATTAGGAAGTGGTGGTGATGGGATGGCATTTCTGTAAATTAGTCTGGTTTTGTCTCATGCAAGGTGTTCTGCTTTCCAATCAAGCTGTTCTCAGCATCCGGATCCTGTGAAAGCAAGGAGTTGTTGTAGCTCACAGTTCATTCTTGTCTCTCAGTGCTATGAAAAATAGTAGCCCAGATTTGCCCCCTTTTACAAAATAACACTCAGTTTAACTAAAGGCTGCAGTGAAGAAACCACTACTCTCTGCAGATGTCCTCCTCCAGCAAACTGGTCTCAGCATACAAATGTTTCTAAGATCAGCAATGGATGGATGGATGGATGGATCAGGATGTGTGATTCTACCACCATGATTTGTCAAAAGCAACTTCTGAAATGTCTCTAATGAGAAGCTCTCAGGAAAAAAAAACAAAACATATAAACATGAGGTTGAAGAAAGGGGGAAAACCCCCAAACCTAGAATCATGGAATCATTGAGACTGGATAAGACCCTTAAGATCATCAAGTCCAACCATTCCCCAGCACTGCCAAGGCCACCACTAGCACATGTCCCCAGGTCCCCCGTCCACATGGCTTTTAAATCCCTCCAGAGACAGAGACTCTACCACTGCTCTGGGCAGCCTATTCCAGTGCTTGACAATCCTTTGCATAAAGAAACTTTTCCCAATATTCAATCTAAACCTCCCCGGGTGCAAATGGAGGCAATTTCCTCTTGTCCTGTGACTTGGGAGAAGACACTGAACCTCACCTGGTTGCAAACTTCTTTCATGTAGCTGTAGAAAGAGAGAATGTCTTTCCTCAGGCTCCTTTTCTCCAGGCTGAACCCCATAAATCCAAGGACTTTGTAGAAATGAAAAGGTTTTCAGCCATCTTACTTTATTTTAATTACTTTCCTGAGAAAAGTTTGAACCAAAGCATGGGATACTGCCCATGGCATCATTTCATAATGAATTTCAGCATGGAATTTTGAATGTGGCACTTGTTGCTGTGCACTTGGAATCTCTTTCTCTCTGGAGGCCTCATCCTGCCTGTGAAACACAAAAACCTTCAACTTTTCTCACCAGCTGGAGGCAATGCATGTTCATATTGCCACAGGCCCCAGAGCATCTAAACCTTTTGCTTTGGAGCAAAGTCCTGCAGGAACATGGCCAGCCCAGAGGAGACTGTGAGAAATTCTGTCCTCTGGAGAGTCCTGTTTATTTTAAGCAAAACAGCTAGTTTACATGTTGGCCTTTTAAGCAAAATACTCTGGTTGATTCTGCCTTGGATTTCGTTATGTAACCAAATCGCTATGTTTTTTAAATAATCTGAATGGAATTTGCAATGCCGCCTCCCAAGGGAAAGGGCCTGATTCTGATTTTCCAGCTGATGCCCTCACACAGGTGAGACTTCACCTTCGGGGCACTGCTACTTGGGGACTACATTGCTCACCTCTGCCTTGCACCCAGGACATCTGAGGCCTGGAGAAATGGAAGGGGGTAGACCAAAGATGCTGAGAAAATAACACCAGAGCCAGGTCCTGCTGGAATAGCCCTGAGCCCTGAGCTGTCTGGTCACTGGCATTGCCTCCTGCCATGACACTGGGAATGATCCAAGGTGACTTGAATGCTGGCTGTCTCTGGCAGTGTGACATTCCCAGGAGGTGGTAGACTCAGCCTTTGAATGACCCAAGCCCTGGCCCGTGGCTTCCTGCCTTCCACACCAGTGCTAGGCCCTGTCCCTGGGCTATGTCTCCTGGCAGAAGGTGTCCTGTGGCTTAGAAATGTGCCATGTCTGGTTTAAATCCCCAGTTATGGAAGGTCTGTATTTGGGGCTGAGGCATCCTGGGGAGTGGGGGTTGGACACTGGTGTCAGGAGTCCTTGGCTGCTACTTTGAGGCTGATTCACACTCTGGTTGTGAGTCCTCTTCATGTACTATCTCCCGAAGTCACTATTCTGATCAGAAGTCATTATTTTGGTTACTACAGGGCACCAATATCGTATTTGTCAGCCTCTGTACTTTTTGCCAGCCCAAACCAAGGTCTGCTGTCACAACTGCCACTGTCTGGGTAAAACCAGAACACAGAATTTCTGGAAAACTTGCTTTTGTGAGATTTCCAACCCAAATTAATGAGTTGTGGAGAAGCACAGCCTTTGATGTATGTACAAACACCATCAAGCTGCCAGTCATCTTGAACTCAAAGAACTCCTAATCCTCAATCCCTTCCCTGCAATTAGAGCAAGGACAGTTGGTGCTCTCCATGACCAACAATGCCGTGTTTTGGCTCGGAATTGTCTCAGCCAGCAAGGAGCTGCTGTGTAAGTTAGAAGGCCGTGTGTGGTTAGCTGCAGCTCTGGATTTTTGCAGTGCCTATTTATACAAATTGGATTGACTTTGAATTCTACAGCTTAATTTCTTTTCTGTCACAGTATCATGGAGGGAGCAAAGCCTCGGTCTTTTAACTGATCCTTACACTGTCAGTGCAAGATCCAGGACTAAATTGCCTATGGATATGTATGAATCCTGACATGGCAGATGGCTCTATCCTGTGGTGAATTATGGAGCTTATTGTAACATACACAGCTCCTTGATAGACCTTAATTATACCAGAGGAGGGAGCCTGTAGGATTTAGGCTGAAAATACGCTCCAAACAAATTTCCAGGCTCCAAAAATTATTAAACACCCATTAATGGCAGCATAGAAGGTGATCCACTTAGGTGATGTGCATAAAGAGGAAATAAATACGAAAACAAGAAAAATGAGGAACAGGAATGTCGTGGATCAGTTCCTCTTGGATGGCACTGTGGGGTTCTTCACTTCTTCCCCTGGGAGCCATGATGAGCAAGAGGAACGCTGCTGCAAACCTTCCCTTCCCTCCATCTGCCCTCTTCCCTCTCACCCCTCTCTCTTCACCCTCCCTCTCTCACAGGGACAGAAGGTCCTTGGCAGGTGAAAGTGGAATGTTCTCTCCAGCCAGCTCCAGTGGTCACTTTGTTCTTCCTCTTTCCACGCTGTGTCTGCAAGACTAGAACATTCCTAAAGCAACTCAATCCATCTGTCCTTGCTCCCACATCCATCACTGTGGTCAAGGACTCAGGAAATGAAGGATTTGGGGTGACAGCTCCAGAGCCTGGCCCTCCGACAGACCTGGCATCTCCTGTCCTCCTCCTGGGTAAGCCCAACAGCCGAGCCCGTGCTTCCCTCGCCTTGCCTGGCCGTGTTCCTCCAGGCCAGTGTGCTTTGGCTGCTGCTCTCCGAGCTCTCGGGTTCTCAACCCGGAGTTATTTCAGGCAGCGCTGCTCGGTTTCTCTTCCAAGGGCTTATGAAACGCTCTTCTGGGACTCTTCACCTGACTCATTGTTTCCTCTGCCACCCCACGCTGGGAAGCACCGCCTTGCCGATGACTTCTTTGGGAAGCTCCTGAGGAGAAGAGAGCAAGAGGCGCCAGGCAGAATCTTTAACCCCCGGGTTTATCTCCTCGGGCTCAGAAAAGTGGGGATTTTTCTGCTTTTTCTTTTCTTCTCAGCAGTTGCCCGGCTGTAGCTCCTTCTCACTTGGAGGAGATTTGCTGTCACTGGACACTGAACACTTTGACCACCTCACAGGCCAGACTGAAGCGCTACAATAGGGACCACTCCGTACTTAGCGGGACACGCCAAAATTGCTAAATGCCGTCTGACCACACCCATCATCAAAGGCCCCAACGCTCCCATTGCATCCGCTCAATTACAAACCACAGAACGACTTTGTTTCAGTCAATGGCAAACAGTCGGACATGGAAGCCACCCACCTTCAAAGCCCTTCTGTCTGTTTGTTTGTTTGTTTGTTTGCCATTATACTCGGGCTGGCTTTTCCCGCCACCTTCCCACTCCGAGTGTCAGAGCAGCCCCTTGTAAATGTGAGCACGCTTCTCATTTCACATCTTTTCTCTGCAATTTCTGCCTTTCAGCTGGGAGCAAGGAAATGGCCACTTGGTGCAGACAGGATTAACCCTTTTTCTTCCTCGCTGATGGTCTGAAGTTTTCCTCCTACCCACTATTTTTATTTTAAGAAGTATTTTTCCCCTGAGTCTCTCAGATAAACTGCTTCTCAGCTTTGAGGCCAATGATTTCAAAGTAAGGATAAATATGGTCCCAAATCTACAAACTCTTTCCTGTCTAACATATTCTTCCTTCTCAATTGCTCCTCTTCTTATAAATCACAATACCTCTGATAAAGAGAACAACAACTTCTTCTGCAGGGAGGCAGACAAGGACCCATCTATATGTTAATAAACACAAGCTCCACAAAGATGTCTTATGACCTCCATCTACATGTTTTTAGCGCAGATTCTTGCAGGAACAAGACCCTGTTTGATCAGATTACATGTCCATCTGCCCATCACTCTTCACCAATGGCAGGAATTCCCTGCCATTTTCTGGTTGGGTTTGATGAGATCTTTAAGATGTTAAGTTCCTACAAGGTCAGTGAAAAAATAAAAAAGGGTGGCCAGAGAGAAAAGTTGAAGCAGGAGATGAGCTCTTATGAAACCTCATCAAATCCACATGGGCACTCAAATTGAAATCACAAAGCCATAGGAAACTGAGGCTTATTAATCCCATTGCTGATGGAACAGCTCAGATTTTCTTTCCGTTTCTGTTTTTGTTTGTCTGCTTGTTTGTACATTTGCTAGAACAAATAACTCACTCTTGTGGAGCACTACAAACTTCACAGATCCAACCCAAACACAGCTCTGGCTACAAACACTCAGGAATTTGCGAGTCTTCCATCCAGACCCACATCCAAACCATCCCAGCTGAGATCCATAAGAAGCAACACGGGCAAGGAAAAACTCGTCTGAGTCTGCTCTGACTTTTGGTGTCATTCCTCTGTGGGGAACCTGGTTATACCCTGATCCTGCTTTTCTGGTAGATCCTACTGGCCTGATAGTACAACACAGATGATTGCATACCTGGGATACTGAGTGCAGTTTGGGGCATTGCCTCAAGATTTGAAGGTCAAGGTGTTCTGATTCAAGATTAATAGAAAAGCCTTCCTCTGAAGATGTTGCAGCACTGGGCCAGGTCACTCAGGATGTGGTGACAATCTCACTCTGTGGAGGTTTTAAAGGCTCAGCTAAAGTCATCACTGGTCAGGTCCCATTCCAAGCAGAACCTACAGACCTTCAGAAAATCCTTCCCACCAATATTTCTGTGATTCTGAGAATACATCTAGCTTGTTTTCCTCTTTATCACACTTTGTCTTGGCTGGATTGGGTCAGTACAACCCCCTTCCCTACCTGCAAATTCTCTATGACTGGATTTTCCAGGTTATAAAATACCTGCTGCTTGAATAAAGCAGACATCAGAGGCCAAATTCTGCCTGCCCTTCCTTGGTGCAATAATGAAGAATATCACTGGGTTGTTTTTTTTTTGTTCTTCACTCTGAGTGTTTTCACAGCTTCATTTGTAAGTGTGTGCTCAGAGTTCACAGCATCACAACTTGTGGTGATCAAGAGCTGAGTACATCACCCATGTTAGCTCTCAAGAATTATTATTTTGAAAGAAATGAGGCTCCTGCTACTTTCCCTGTCACAGCCTGGCCCTTAGCACTGAATTTAAAGTGAAGGGAAAGGGCCAGCATCATCTGTCAGCTCCGAGAAGCATTTTCAGCTCATTAATCTAACTTTTCACGGCCCAGCTCCTGTCCCATCTCTGAGGCATAAGACCATGTGTCACAGAAATCTTTGTGCTTTAATAGCAATGGAATCTTGAAAAGTGAAAATAATCAAAGGCAAAATATGCAAAAGTGCCCACAAAGACTGCATTTCTTTTTAGTATGGCAACAAAACCACCTGGGAGTGTGGAAGCAGTGAGTATCCCACTGAGCACATCCATGTCCATCAACCTGTCCCTAGCTACAACTGGGAAAAGTCCTCCCATTTCAGCAGGTCAAGGAAAATAGTAAGGCTGTTGCTGATTCAAGGAATATCTTAGAAAGAATGGAAATTGATAACATAACCCCAAATCTCTGCTTGCTACGTGGATACTGAGGCCTTCAGTTCTGATGAATAATGTGTATTTTTCTCTTTTACCTACTACAATAAGCAAATAGCCCTGGGGTCAGCTATGAGCTGACTCTGCCCATAATCCTGATTTGTGAGGCAGATAGGAAAGGAATTTAAAATTAGAAAGGGCTAAATAGCCTTGGATTCAGAATATAAATTTCATTTAAAGTCAGTTTGCAATTGCTAAAGACTCTGGTTCATTAACTATCTTGTCTGAATATTGTCATGAAAACCTAAGCTTTATTGAGTGCTAAAAGCCTTAAAAGAGATGGAAACATATGAAAATAAGAGCATAAATTCCCTGCCACCACCACCACCACTCCAAGTGTAAGAGAGAACCAAACCATAACAATGGGCTCATTACAAATGCTCCATCATTTTGCAATAACCAAGCACTTAAAATGTTCTTGGTAGCTGCTCCGAGGATGCCATTTTTTTCATTATGAGTCCTACTTAGTGCATAATTTATAGCTGGCAGGGCAGGGATAATCCTACAGTGTGAATGTGCTGTGAGGCTGCTGTAATTACACCAGAGCTGTGGTTATGGGCCTGGTGGAACTGATACTTCTTTTTAATTGTGGAGGTGATAAGATCAAATCCAACACCGTGTACCTCAGTGGAAGGGCTCTGGATGCAACCGTAGCTGCCAGCTGCCCTCCTGGGCATCTGTTCTCCCTTCAGAGCCTGTGGATAAAGGGACGGCTTTTCCCCCAGTCCTGCATCCCCCAAACCATCAACCAGTTAGAGCCTGGCCTCGCTGGAAACAGCAATGCAGCATGAGAGATTTAAAGGAATGGGATAAAACCAAGGAAAACATCCAGATGTTTCTTTTCTGTCACTTTTGGTCTGTGCTCCGTTTTGTCCAGTAAGTCACTGAAACACTTTGATGTGAGAATTTTATGTTGGTGATGGTTTTGCAGCAGCCAAGCCACCAGACAATAATCCCTTGGTGTCGATGTTCATTGGCTTTGTCATCTTCTTAGGACAAAGGAAAAAAAGACCTAAAACTGTTCTCTACCAAAAATAACTTTAGAAAATAAATATTTTGGCCCCATCTTGCAAAAAGTCAGTGTGACATTTAGAGGGAGCTAAGAAAAGGAGTCTTTCCTGCCTTAGGAAGAAACTCAGCTTAACTTGGGTCCTGTTAACTTCGTCATACTATTACTTGGGCACTGTTTGGTATTAGTCACTAGCTGCTCCCTCTCAGCTTTATCCAATTTAATTTCAAATATAGTGCAAACAGATGCCTTTATGTTTCATTTTTAAATCATTTATTGTTCTACATGTAGCAAAGAAGCTTAAAAAAGAATGTGAAAGAATTGCCAGAAAGGTTTTTTGGTTTTTTTAAAAGATATATATATATAATTGCAATTGTGGTTGCTGTGGTTTCTTTTGGGTGGATCAGAAAAAAAAATCAAGTCTTCCTTCCTCGGGGATATAAGGGGAAAAAAAAAAAAAAGAAGAAAGGATGGGGAGGAAAACTCATTCCCATGTCTAGTGCTTTTTATCAGTAATGGAATGAAGCAATCAGGTTTAAGGGCTTGTCTAGACGGAGGACTCTGGCACTGGTGTAACTCCCGTGGTGTAGTAAAGTCTGTGCAAGTCCCAAACGCTGCTCACAGCAGCAAGAGAAGCCACAGGGATGCAAAGCCACCACACAGATTGAGGGAGCCCCGGGTCCTGCCCAATCCCAGCTTGGGCAATGCAAATTGATTTGACAGGGGACAGCAAAACAAATTTTTTTTTTAATTTATCAAAGTGCCCCAGAGCAGCATTACCAGCACAACAGAGTTGTTGATCAATTAAAGTATTTTAACAATTTGCTTCTTCTGGAGGGGAGGGGGTTGTAAATGAAGAAACATGAAGAGCTGCTGACCACAGTTCAATAAGTCCAGGTTTCAAAAGAGGCTTATTTTAATGGAAAACATAACATGGCTTTAAACTGACAGAAAATAGGTTTAGATTAGACATAAGGAAGAAATTTTTGTCTGTGAGGGTGGGGAGGCCCTGGCACAGGGTGCCCAGAGAAGCTGTGGCTGCCCCTGGATCCCTGGAAGTGTCCAAGGCCAGGTTGGACAGGGCTTGGAGCAACCTGGCATAGTGGAAGGTGTTCCTGCCTATGAGAGGGGACTTTAAAGATCCCTTCCAACACAAACTGTTCTGAGATTCTATCAGCAACAGATGGGCAAAATATTCTTAGAGAAGTTTTCTAACTGAGATGCATAATAACAGAGGGATACCTCGGTTTTACTCTGCTCTGTTTGTCAACAAAGCTCAGAGCACGTGGCAAAGCCACTCCGTGTCATTATCCCCATTTCACTGGCAGGGACACCCTGTGACTTCCCAAAGGCCTCGTGACAACTCATGGCAACATCAGCAGGAGCAAGAACATCTCTTGAGCTTCTTTCTGCATCCACACCCTTGGGCAGTGCATCCTGCACTGGGGAACGTGGGTGAGTGGTGGCCTTGGCAGTGCTGAGGGAACGACTGGACACCATGAACTTAGAGGGCTTTTCCAACCTTAGTGACTCCAAGATTCCATGATTTGCACGTCCAGGAGAGGTTAAGCCTGGCTGGGTTAATTTTGCAGTCCATTTTTAGTAGGGAAGATTTGTTCATGTATCTCCAGTGTCATGTTCCCTTTAGTGATGGGACACTGGCTAGTCCAGAAGAGCCCTAAATCTCACTCCATAAATGTGAATTATCCAGGAGATGGAAAGAGCCTAGTTTGTCCATAAACCTGACAAACCAGGGGTCAAATCCTGCTCTCAGCACACCAGGACCTTCCCAAAGCCATTGTAGGGTATTGAATTAAAACAGGTCAAGTCCAGTAGCCCCCCAAACACACTAAACCCCATCAAATATTTCAGTGTTTATTAACCAGGACTGGTGGAAATCAGGGGAGAAACCAAGCACAGCTCAGATCTGCCCTATATTTCACCACCTTTAACAGGAAAAGGAAGATTCTGCGTCAAAAAAACCAAAAAAACTAAAAACCACGACAGAAACCCCACATGGAGTCAGAGGGCACACAAGCAGGCACAGACAGGGAAATATAGGAGCACAGGAAACAGCCAGCCAGCCAACACTGTCCTGGAAAGGCTAATATTTGTGTAATACTGAAAAGCTTTTTGCCTTTCGGATCCTTCCATGAGAAAAGGCTAAAATATTTGGTGCACACATTTCTCAAAACGAGAACATACCATACATAGTTAAAGTAATGACTAGTGCTCTTAATCCCAGACACAAACTTCACTGAAGCCTTTTTTGGGCTGGGTCATGTGATTTATTCGGTTTTCAGCATCTATATATAAAGCTACTTTTTTTTTTCTTCCTGGTTCATCCTTCCCCGTGTTCTAAAACCTGCATGCTTCATAAGCTATTTTGGTTTACCACATGGCTTGGCACTTGGTATTTTTTCCTATGATGTGAAAACAAAATTTCAGCTTGGCTGTTGGTGGCCATGACCTGAGATCCAAATCTTCTCACTCAGTTAGGGCTCTAACAAGTGGCTAATTACCCTTTCTGGTGGCCAGGTGTTCCTATTACTCAGAGACCTTAAAAAGGGGTATCTCAAACCCTCAAAGTGGGAGCTGTTGGTCCCTAGGGACTTCCACCTTCTGCATGGACAGTCCTTCAGCTTTTTGGTGCCAAAAGCCCTAGTTTGGGGTAAAAAGCCTCTGTTTTGTGCAAAAAGCCTCAGGATTAGACAGAGCAGAGCAGGCCTGAGCCCTGTAGACGCTTGATCTGCTATACAGATCTGCCCATCTTCTGGCACCAAAGTTTTTATTTACTGTGCATAAATTAATACTAAATACATCCTTGAGCCTTACTTGTCCACTCAGAAAACTGCTCTGCCCAGCCACACACATGACATCATCACCAAATTTAGTTGCAGGAAAATAAAACCAGGATTACCTGCATTTTTAGCACCAGGAGAGAGGAAGGGGAAAAACCATGGGGCCTCCTTTGGGGCTTGGTTTTTGAGTTTGGCTCCTTTTTTTTTTAATAAATTCTGATCTCACTTCAGTTTTGTTTACAATTAGAGACACTGAGGGGAGACTTTTAATGGAGAACAGAGAGACCTTTTGCATGGGGGCACATTAACTGGGGGCTCTCCAAGCTGTCTCAGAGAGATCACGTGTGGTTTTCTCCCATGGCAGACATATGTGGAGAACTTGGCAAAACCTCCTGTGCTCCAAGCCCCAGGAGCCTGTCCAGGATTGCTCTCCATGGGGCACTGCCTCTCTTTTCTCTCCCACCAGCTCAAGGACCCCTCAGAAACATCCCCAGGTTCCCCCAGCTCCCCACAGAAGGCTGAGGATGCATTTCCTGGGACATAATTTAGTGCCCTTTGGTTGGTCAGAGAAAATCACCTCAATGTCTGCCTGACTTGGTTGAAGTGCAGCTTTTCCAGCTCTGGAGAGGCACATGCACCCAGGCACCATCTCCCAGAGCTCGTGTGTATTTTCCTGAGCTCAGCCCCTGCTGCCAACCCCATTGTTCTGCCCCCCACCAAGTCCCTATTGTTCGTGTCCCTTGCTGGTGGCATCTGGCTCAGCCAAACTCCTCCTGAGCGGGGGCCCAGGCTGCAGGGTTTGCTCTGTTGGGTATGGTTGTTGTTTGTTTTTTTTTTTTTCCCAGGAAAGATTCTGAATGATCATTTTAGGGGGCCAGTTTTAGGCACTGCAGATGGAGTTGATTTGCAAAAAGAGGTGTTGCAGTGAGGGGTCAGCAAACCAGGCACTTTGGTGGCAACATGGGAGCCTGAACACTGAGAGTCCAAATTGACATATTTGCTCTGAAAACTTGTGGACAACCCCCATTTTTTTTCTCTTTCCCATCTCTGACAGGTGCTGCCCCACTGATCCCAAGGTGAGGAATATCAATAACGAGAAAGAGGAGCCAGGAATCCTGGGATAGACACGACAGTGCTCAGCAAAGCTCTGACAAAACCCAAACTCTGAGGTGCTGGGCTGTACTGGGGACTCGTCTGGGGAGATGCCATTCCCAGGGCAGAGGGAAATGAGCTGTCTCTCAGGGCTGTCATCCTGCTGACAGGCCCCACAGCGTGCGGAACAGCATGGGAGCACATTTGTTTCCATCAGGAACCACGCCGGATCCGCGCTCGGCATCCTGTTTATGTTAAAACATCAGCGTTCCCTTTTTATAGGGAAGCTGGGAGAACGGTGCAGCTGGGCCTTCTACTGAAGTGTCACCAATTAAGGCACTTTTCAGCAGGATGATCACTGCTCCAGAGAGGTTCCCAAGCGAAGCATCTCCCGTTCCCAACCGCTCTCCTGGCCGGCAGATGTCGGCCGAAGCAGATGCTGGCAGAGGCACGGCACCCCTTCAGCCACCCTGGGATACCTGCCTCCTGCTCCCCTGCCTTTCCCATGTCCCCTGGCCGAGACACAGCCTGCACTTTCCACCTCCCCAGTGTGATTTAGGGAGCAAAGGACGAGGAGAGGCACAGTCTGTTGCAATTACAGCAGCACCACTTGGACCCCATGGTAACCCGACTGTGTGTTTCCTTGTTGCATAAATGAGAAGGGCGGGATCCCAGCCCTGCAGAGCTCCTGGGGAGCTGTGCTGCTCAAGCCATGGGATGGGAAAGGGTCGTTTGGTGGGGATTCACTGTAGGTCCTGAGGGGAGATTTAGTAGCCCTCCATGCAGGCCTTGGCATAGCTCCTGGGATCTATTCCAGCACCAACAGGCTGATCTGTGGGACAGACTCCCCTTGGAGAGGGGTTCCTGCAGCTGTGCAGAGCTGATGTGGTGATCCCCAGCCCTGGCCATGCAGGAGAAGCTCTCTAGGGCTGTGCCAGGAGAACTCTACCTACTGCAGGCAGATGAAAGCAAAGCAATTTTGCTCCTACCCACACCAGCATCAGTCCCAAGGGTGATTTATTGCCCTGGGACTCCCTCCTCACCTCAAGCAGAGCACAAAGAGAGAGTGTCACCGTGCTCAACCCCCAAAATAAGGCTTAAAAAAATCACTATGAGGCAATTCTAGCTGCAGTGACAGCCTGAGATCACCCTCCAGGAAAAAAAGTTGAAGGGGTCAGAACTAGTCCTTCAGATTTGCAGGTTGGAACCAGCAGGGTCTGATTTTTTAAGCCCACCTTTCAGAAAAGCACCTATTCTCCCATGGCTGGTGAAATCTCTGCTAAATAACAGCCCTGCAGACACATCCTAGCAGAGAAGTTTTACCCTTTTACTGATGTTTGCCTACAGCCACAGAGCTCCAAAACCCCAGCCAGCTCAGTATTACTGGCTTGGCTCCTTAATCGCACATAAACCATTTAAATACACAACAAATAAATAGACACGTTCTGTGTTTCTTCAGGAGGGCTTAACACCTTTACAAAGGGATTTCTTTGATACTTAAGCAATAATAGATTGGCTTTCATTTTTCTAAGACCTTCCTTATATCAACATATCTCTTCAAGTACTACACTTCCTTTTATGAAACGCTGGAATTCTTTCATGTTGAAAATGCTTTTACAGCCAAGTCCTCAGTTGTGCTGGCATTTCTCGTGTCTTGAACTCCAAACTGGCTAACCGCAATCTCAGAATTCCCAAAGGAAATAATGAAAATTCCTAAAATCCTTGGCAAGGAAACAGTTGAAATTTTAAATTGAGTTAATCGTTTTAGCGAAAATGCTTGTAATAAAATAAATATGGGGAGCTGGGGTGAGGAGGGGGAAAATCTGCTTCAGAAATGAGCATCAGAGGAAAAAAAGAGAAAGGGAGAGAAGATCCTCAAAAGTGAAGCCTTCTCTGCTCCCTTACAGTATTTACTGTTAGGGATATCAGCAAACTCCTGCTGAAAGCAGGGCTTTGGTGGGTGTCCTGATGCTATGGTGAAAGTGAGGTCATTAAGAGCCCTCTTAATGCTCCAAGATAACTCTGGTCCCAGAGGTCTGGCATTAGTGATGTCAGGTGTCTTCAGTGGCTGTGAAAAGATCTCTGAGGACAGACACCTTGTCTCTGGGATAGCACTTCTGTGACACCAGGATGATTAAATTAAACTTCAGCTCAACTAAGCTACATAGGTTCTTTACAGGCTTTTTTTCCTTCCTAATTAAATCTTAAAAACTTTAATTACAGCTGTTCAAATATGCAGGAGAACAAAACACGCCATGATGTTTGCTTCTTCCTTTCATTTTAGCTAATACAATAAATGGCTAGAAGAAGCCTCAATTAACAGATCTCGGCAAATAATTCCCAGATGACAGGTTGTTTGTGGAGAATCTTCAGCACATTTTCTCTCCCTACCCTTTGTAGGTGATCCAGCCCAGTGACAATGTGAAGGAACAGCAGCAGCACAGCCTCCAGTGATGCATTGCCAGGAGGATGTGGTGGCCAGGAGCTGCTCCTCACCCTGAGCAGTCATCTCCCAGCTTTCCCCAGGCACCAGCTGGAACCTTGGCAGGGCACTGCTTTATTCTTTGGTCTTTTGTGGTCACCAGAAGCTTGAGATGATATGGCAACGTGCACTTGCAGTCCTGGGCTGGTCCCACAGCATGGGCAGGAGGCAAGGGGAGGATTCTGACTCTCTGCCCCACTCTGCTGAGATCCCACCTGGAGTTCTGCATCCAGCTCTGGGGCTCCAACATGGGAAGGACCTGGAGCTGCTGGAGCAAGTCCAGAGAGGCCACGGAGCTGCTGCCAGGGCTGGAGCCCCTCTGCTGTGGAGCCAGGCTGAGAGAGCTGGGAATGTTCACCTGGAGAGGAGAAGGCTCCAGGGAGAGCTCAGAGCCCCTTGCAGGGACTGAAGGGGCTCCAGGAGAGCTGAAGAGGGACTGGGGACAAGGGATGGAGGGACAGGACACAGGGAATGGCTCACACTGCCAGAGGGCAGGGATGGATGGGATATTGGGAAGGAATTCCTGGCTGTGAGGGTGCTGAAGCCCTGGCACAGGGGAGAAGGCTCCAGGGAGAGCTCAGAGCCCCTTGCAGGGCCTAAAGGGCTCCAGGAGAGCTGAAGAGGGACTGGGGACAAGGGATGGAGGGACAGGACACAGGGAATGGCTCACACTGCCAGAGGGCAGGAATGGATGGGATATTGGGAAGGAATTCCTGGCTGTGAGGGTGCTGAAGCCCTGGCACAGGGTGCCCAGAGTAGCTGTGGCTGTCCCTGGATCCCTGGAAGTGTCCAAGACCAGGCTGGTCTAGTGGAAGGTGTCCCTGCCCATGGCAGGGGGTGGAACTGGGTGGGCTTTAAGGTTCTTTCCAACCCAAACCCTCCATGAAGGGCTGCAGTCCCCTCCCACTCGTGCAGGGTTGTCCTGTCCTGCAGGAGCTGTGTCCCAGGAATGCAACACTGACAGCACTGGGTCAATCCAAAGGCTTGTCTGGACCGTGTCTGTCAGTGACCAGTCCTAGGGATGGGCTGTGGGGAAGAACTGCAGCAATTACACATGGAACTAACAGCAGAGCAAATGTTCTGGAGCTCTGTCCTGCAATGTGTCTCAACACTTCCTCCAGAGAAGCATCCCTGTTCTTTTCCACTGAGGCTGCAAAATGTGTTGGCATCAACTTTTTCAACTGGGGTCTCAAACAACCAACTTCCTTCCACAAAAGTGGGGTGCTTGGTCCAGGTGCTGCAGCAGCTGGACTTGGCTTTTCCTGTAAGGTCTGTCTTGTCTTCTCCAGAGAGAGAATTCACCAGTTATCCCTAGGAAAGAAGTAATTGTTGGGGAAAGAGCAGAGATTTTCAAAACTAAACAATGCCTTAAAAAAAAAAGAAAAAAAAAAGAAAAAAAAGAAAAAAAAAGAAAAGAGAAAAAGAAAATAAAAGAGAGAGAACAGAAAGAAATGGCTCTAAAACATGTGATGCTAAGGGGAGGTCAGGAAAACAGAGCCAGCAGGGGTAACAAGTTAGATAAGATCATACCATCAGTGAAAGCACTTGCAAAAGGAAATGGATAGTGTTCTAAACCTCAATTAATTTAATCTAGTGCTTCACTGAAAACAAATTATGATCTCAGATAAAACAAAACTCTGGCAAAACAAAGAACAAAGCTGTTGCAGCCATGATTTACAGTTCAAAGATATTCTGTTTGTTTCCTCTTCGTTAGAGATCTTGGTTTCCCCTTGAGAGCATATGAATAATTAAAGGTGGTCTCTTATGATGTGTTTGCTGCTGCTCAGCCTTTCCAACCCAAGGGCTGATGGGGGAACAATGGTGAGTTATGAGACCTGCTGGTTGTATTTGCCTTCTGTAAATAAACCACAGGGCTCGGTGGCTTCCCTGCAGTCACAGCAATCACACTGCTTTGTTTAAGTCAGGAATCTGAACAACAGGCACATGAAGATTTGTGTGGTTTGGAAAATTGACTTGAGTTGGAGGAGCAAGCAAGGAGGGCCAAGCTGTCAAAGCAGCTTTTGAGTTCTGCAGAAACACCTGCAAGATTGGAGAGGAGAAAATCCCGCCCCACCAGAAAGGTCCAGCTGAGCTCTGTGGGCAAAACCTGCACAGGGGCAATAAGGCAGAGCTGTCCTGCCCCAAAACAGAGTGTAACTCATCACTTGCGTGTGAGGCCAAACCTAAACGAAGCACAGAGACCACAGAAGCCCAGCTCCCTCCTCCACACCCCCCAGGCCCAAGCTTGGGCTTTGCAGCCATGCTGGGATCTTGTGTGAGCAGGGGGAAGGGAGGGAGCAGGCCTGAGAACAACTCTTCAAGCATTCAGGATGGAATGGGTTGGTTTTCAAGGTGCCAATCTCTCCTTTATAGCTCTGAAAGATGAATCATTACCTTCATTTGTGCCTTTTGGCCTTTGCTGAAGGGAGATGAGTCTGGCTGAGGTCAGGTAAACCTGGCACTGTGGGCAGAAGGTACAGCCAAGCCATGTTTACAATTTCGACATTCCTTTGACCTAAAAACTATAAATTCAGGAGACTCTTGCTCAAAAAAAACCCTCCTGGAGATGACCTTGTCTGTGTGACCTGAGGAAGGAAAGCTGTGTACCAACATAAACTCAGTTTTTGAAATGTGAGGACAGAGGGAACAAGAGAAATCCCCAACTGTAAGTCATGGCCCTGCACAAACCAGTCTGTCCTTGGGAGCAGTTTAACCCTGAGAGTGAAGGAAAGTGAGGAGACTGCCTCTTCATCTGTGCATGGGAAAAAACCACAGTATCCCAGGAGGCAAACTGGGTTGCAAGGGAGCTCTGGCTGGTGCTGGAGGCTGGCAGGGACACCGTGCCAGGCTGGCTGCAGGCAGGGATTGCGGCGAGCACACGGATCCAGCAGCACAATCCCCAGGGAGCAGGGAAGGGAAGTCTCTTCATTGTACCATTCCCAGGACACGCTGGGCACCTCACAAAACATGTGGTCAGCATCCTGGATGGAGCAGAGCCCAGGCACTGGTGGGGCCCAGCTGAGAAGCACGTGGGCCGCTGCTGACAGGACAGGACGGCGTTGCTGGAGGCCAGAGGAGGACAATGGCAGGACAGCGAGCATCTCAGGGGCTGCCAGGCCGCAGGGGAGGCCCTGCCTCCAGGTTATTCCTTTGCAGCGTGCCTGCTGTAAGAGGGTTTGGGCCCTGCTCCTGGAATGGGGTCCCCAAGGAGCCGCCACAATTGAAGGGAGAATAATGAAAGCTCTGCTCACCCACTCTCCCAACGAGGCTCTGCTCCAGGACCTCTGGTTTAACCCAAATTGACACCAACTTGGCGAAAGCCCTCAGCTGCACATTCCTTCCATACAGCTTTACAAGCTGCAAATGCAAAACCACAAACCAAACTGGGAAAGGGAAAAAAAGGGAGCCTGAACTGTGCAGGGTCCCCCCATCTTCCCTCCTGCCCTGATCACCACACCCCTGTTGCCTACCCCTTTTCCTCAGTAGCTTCTTACCTTTTAAAAGGCCTCCCAGGAGGCCTTTAACTCCTTGCTGAGTGCCACTATGTCCTGTCTCTGCACCAAGAGCAGAAATCAGCTTCAAACTCCAGATCAGTCCTTGTCAGGTTAGACCATCTTCCTAGGAACAGGCTGCTGGTGAGGAACTGGAACGCCTTTAGGCCCCTGGCAAGGGTCATAACTACTTGAAAAAAAAAACCACCTAAACTACTAATAAATCCCAGCAACAAATGCCAAATACTTACTGGACAAGGGAAACACTTGCCAGTTGGTCAGGGCTGCTGAAACTTCATCTGTGGAACTATGGGTTCATGGAAAACCTCCTCACTGAAGGCTCTGTCTTGTCAGTGAAATCTCACCCAGTTTTTTTAGCAGAAAGGACAGGCATCAACTGCCTTCCCAGGTCAAGCCAAGCTCTAAAGCACCATCCAGATGTTAAGAAGGTTGGTTCACACCCTGGAGGTTCCTAAATTGATGATGTGACAGCAAATGCCAGTTCCCCCACACCTGTGTGGCCCCTCTGCTCCCATCTTGTCCCCAGCCTTTGCCAGTGGGAGCTGGACCAGTAGAGGTGGCACCTGGGGACATGGTTTAGTGGTGGACTTGGCAGTGTCAGGTTAGTGGCTGGACTGGATGATCTTAAAGGTCATTTCCAACCTATTCCATGGACACTTTCCAAGAGCAGTGCCACATGTACATTTTTGCTCCAGGAGGCAGCTCCTGTGTCACTGGATTGAACCACACGTTGGAAATGGGATGTTGGGTTTCACACAGCTCCCTCTGCACTGCCCTGAGGGAGCAACAAGCTTGATCAATCCTCTTCTCTTCCACTTCCCTGCCCAGACCTGGTCTCCATGGGATGACCTCTGTTTCCAACAGCTCTGCTCCTTGCTGGGAGCTGGCTGGGGAGCTGCCCACACTTACTGGTGTCTCTGAGGTCTTTGTCACACACCAGGGCTGTCACAACGAAGTGAGCCATGCAGAGCTGCACATCTGTGGTTTCTGGACAGATCTGAGTCACTCCATCACATCCCCACCCAACACGAGCTCTGCTGACTGCAAATTTAGCCCCAGGGATGAAGGGGATTCCTCCTCTTCCTTTTTAGGTGGAAGTCACAAGAGCAGCCAAGAAATCACAGGGAAGAGGGAGTCAACACTCGTTTCAAGGGCTGGGAGCAGGTTGTTTTGCTTTGCTTTTATTTTCCTTCTTATTTTGCTTCCCATGTGGCACTTTTAAATTTTATTTTATTTTGGTATCTTCTTCTGCCAACTTTGTTTGGATACTGCCCCGTCATACATCAAACTCTGTAAGTATCTGAGGGTGCTCTGGTGTATTCAGCAGTAGCTAAAAGAGCAGAAAGTTAATGCTGTGGGAGAACTGGGCTAACCCTTGCCCAGGAACGTGCTCCAGTTTAATACCCGGGAATTCACCACAAAATGTGCAGTGCACCTACTGAGTCTTCTCATGCTACTTTTGGAAGGATTAAAGCCCCCTAGGACAGCAGCTGCTCTCTGAAGATGTGTTTGCATGCCAGCACCACTAATGCATAGAATAAACTGGATTTTTCCAATTGCTAATGATTTTAATCTCTTCCTTCTGTTTCTGAAGGGGCCGACACAAACCAGAGTTGGCTCATGGTGTTTCCTTCCCTTTTCCAGAGCACTTTATGTAGTGTTGATCACACACAAACACTTGGAATTCACCTTCCACCTGAGGATGGCCCACAGGGTTGCTGCACTTCCATGGATGTTCCTTTGCACAGCTGTGTCCCATTGCCACACTGAAGGAAAGATGTCCTCAGCAGCTTGCTCTGCAGCTTTCCTGCACACATCACACCACCCCTTGGCATTTGGTTCCTTCACCAGCTTCTGCTTGGAAGCCATGCGTGGAATTTGTCAGCTGTAGCATGGAACAAGCCTCGCTCTCTAAATCAGCTGCTCCACAAAGACCCAGCCATGGATCTGCCTGCTCTTTGGTGGGCCCAGCCCTGAAAGCCACAGTGCAGCCATGTACTGGACGTCCTTCCATTTATTTATTTCCTCTTTAAGTTACCTGTTTTCAGCAGCTGGGGTTGAACTCCTACCATGGTAGGAATTGCTTTTGTTACAAGCACCTCCTGCCAGGTTGGCTGGATGTCTCTTACTGATCTGAACAGTCCTGGAACAAGGACCCTTCTACTTCCCAAGGCATGCTATTTTTCAAGCAGGATACAAGATTTTCTCTATCTTCACCACACAAGTGACAGACCTGGTCACCTCCACACCATGGCAGTGAAGGAGCAGAAGACAGGAATCCTGTACAGGACCCCTACAGGATGGATCCACTCAACCAGTCACCCAGGGCAGTGGGGGCACAGGCAGATCCTTCTGAGTGATGAGCACCACTTTCCCCATCTCAGCTCCTGGCTACACACTTATAGAGCATGGTCCAGGATGGATTAATGGGAATAACAGAACAAAAGATGTGCAGGACCCTTCCTCTGTTATCTTTGCTCACTGCTGCAGGTAGACACTGATTGTTCTCCACACCTTTGATAAGACAAGGGGGAATGGCTTTAAACTGAAGGATTGGATTGGTTTAGATTGGATATTGGGAAGAAATTCTCCTCTGTGAGGGTGGTGAGGCCCTGGCACAAGTTGCCCACAGAAGCTGTGCCTCCCCATCCCTGGAAGTGTCCAAAGCCAGGCTGGATGGACGTTGGAGCAACCTGGGATAGTGGAAGGTGTCCTTGCCCACAGCAGAGGGGCTGGAAATTGATGGTTTTTAATGTCCAGCCTAAATCATCTCATGATTCTATGATCTTGGACACATCTGGGCCTGGCTGCAGCCCCAGCAACACGTGTACACTGAGTTCACATGTGCTCAACAGCAGTGACTCAAATCAAAAGACTACAGATCAACCCACCCTTTTTCCTCCCCTTTCCTGCTCCCACCCCCACCCCGGGTCAGTATACAGAGCACAAATCTTCCTTTTTTTCTTTTTTCTCCCCCCTTCGAGGTGAAACATTCTGTATCTTATTTATTTTGAAAACAATTTATAAGGGCGATAATAACATCCTTTGGCTCCTTGCCTCTGTAGCCTCAGGCTCTATACATGCCTCATTATGGGAACAGCACACACCCTGCCACGTACAGGCAACTCACTGTACGCTCATTAAAATTCTGTAGGTACTGGCTGATATAAACAAAGAGGAAAGTGCACCAGCGCTAGAAAGCCGAGTGCAGAGAACAACTGCGGGATAGGTCATGTGGTTCAGCCACATGGCTCGGAATCCTGGAGATCTGAAAAACCTTTTGTGGTTCCCTCATCCCACGCAACCGCGCGCCGTTCCTGGATGAGCGGCGCGGCTACGCCAGGAGGCAGTCGTTTGACACGGATCCACGCGAGGGCTGAGGCAAAAAAAAAGGAAAAAAAATAGTGTTTGTCTTTTGTAGGTGGAGATAAATAATGCCAAAATCAAAGCGGCTGTGGCAGAAGGCTTTGGAGGAAAATCCGAGCCTTGGAAAGCCCAGGCTCTTGTTGAAAGAGTAACGCACCTCAAAATGGCGAAGAAGAGGGAGAAAAACGTGCAGACTGCCCTTGCATTGTGTAAAGAGTAATTGCACTGGAAAGGAGTTATAAAGTAAGTAAACATAACTTCCAATTTGATCCATATTAAGATTTATTGACCCTGAAAGTCAATATTCTCTGCACCAGGGCCAAGGTTAACATTGAGTTCGAGGCCAATGGGAAAGTTGTAATGAAGTGCTGCTTAAGAGGCCCTTACAGAAGTATCTGGTTTTGCAGGAGGGTTGGAAGTCTTTCCACATGATCAGCCCCATCTTCCTCTACATTTCAAAGGCATCCAAATCTGCCAGTTTTTCTGTGAAATCCCAGCCCATTAGTACTGTGCCAAACTGATAAACCCTTTGGATAGCTTTTCCAGCAGAAGTCTAAACCACCTCTATGCTGCAATCACCCTCAGGCTTTGATCATGGTCAGGACCCACTCGTCCCAATCCAGCGTAAACACAGATGGAAGGAAAAGTTGACCTCAGCTGATGACAAGCTAAGAACACATTTGATGATGCTGTAGGAAAAAGCAATATTAGTGAATTTCTGCCCTTTGGCAGTTCCTGTTGTAGGGAAGTTCAAGGCATATACCATCACAGCAGAGATTTGAGAGGTTCTGCAAGTAGAAAGTATTTCTTTAGAGTCAATAAAGACATGACATTTCTCCTACAAGGAAAGAACTCATCCTGTGCTCTCACACCCTGGCCTTGCCATTGCAGATTTACAATTTTCTTAGAAATTCACTGTGAGATGTTAGATGGACAGAGAGCAAACAATCTCTGTATATTAGAAGTAAAGCTGTTGCCCAAAGTCTGCTCTGAGGCATAACATTATACTTCCAGAATATCTGTGCCTGCAAAAACCTGGATTTCCAAGGTTGGTTTGGGCATTTGCCTAAAACCTTACTGCACCTGCAGAAAGATTTGTGTCCCAGACATGTTCTGTTTTCCTCAGTTTTACCAATTAGGCCAATAAATGGTACCACTTCTCCCAGTGAACCTTTGCTTCCCTAAAAATGCTCTGCCAAATCTTCCTTAGCAAGAGGTGGAGGGCAGGGGCTGGAAAGAAGACCATGGTTTTTATGAACCTGGTGACAGCACAATCCAGCAGCGCTCACCATGGATTGTACAAATATTTTTGGAGACTGTACAAGACCACAGACCTGAGAGGGAACATGGATTTCTTTGGAGCACAGAGGGGAAGCAGCACAGCACTTATTTCAGTCCAGTTCCAGAGGAGCAACTTACTTTTGAAAGTACTTTGAATAAAGTTGCAACGATTTCCCCAGGACTTTGCTGGGTTTGTATATTTTAATGTCCTTCTCCAGCTGCTCGCTTTCTTCCTGTGCTCATTAAGACATTTGGTTTTGTTACAAGGTCTGGGCAAGAGAAAAATAGCTGTATGTATATTTAAACAGACTATTAAAATAAAGAGCACCATGTACTGGCACAGAAGAGTTGATGGTGTTATTCATATATTTCTGGGCTCAGTGAGGCTGTTGTTGTGCACAGCAAACAGCGCCTCACCAGCGTTCTCATCACAGCCTTGTTTGTCTGTACTTCTTTTTTCCTTCTCCAAAAAGCACCAGATTTGGGTCAGAACCTACAAAACAAAGCTGTCTTTTCTAGGAGGGACAATTTGAGGAGATGAATTCCTGGTGACCACTTTGACTTTCCATCCTCTTAAACATCTCCTGCTGACCCTCTACAATTGTGTCTTGCTTTGTGGCAGGATCCTCTTTAATGAGCTAAAAAAGGGAGCACCTCAGCAGGGTCTAAAGGACGTGTCCAGGATGCTTCATTCTGTGGGAATTAAGCATAAAACTGGAGAGAAATATGCATAGATGGGAAGTATGTCATCAAATGGGAGTCTAGCCCCTTTGCCAGTAAGAGAAGGCTGCAAGCCACACTCCCAGACCATCGGGCAAGACAGGTCTCAGGAAACGGAGACTTACTGGGAAAGGAGACAGTGCCTGAAACCCAGTGACAGCTGCAAGCACATCCCCAAACCCCCATTACAACCCTTCCTCAAAACACAATCAGGGAGAAGCCAGCTCTCAACCTAAACCTTTATTTAGCTGCGTTTCACGACAATTACTGCATAACTTGGCATCGTGGGCATAGCCCTACATGGACTAGGAGAGTGCTCAGTGAACAGGGAGGCGAGCTGGAAATGCCATTTTCCCACACTTCCCTACAGAATCAATTCTCTTCTCCCAAATGACAAACAGAAAACAGAAGAAGAAAAAGGAAGAAACTGTTGCCATTCACTGGGTCTAGGAGTGTATTAAATATGACATGGTCACAGCAACTTTGGCAATACAAGATACAGCCTTTTGCATTTCTGCACAAAAACATATTTTGTCGCTAAAAGAAGCCGCTATTAATTTTGTGCAAAATATTAACACATTCCCACCCCAATCCTTTCATCAGAACTTGGGTATTTGAGACAATTCAGCCTTGCAAAGAAAGTTTTGAGGTCCATAATCAGTGAACATCACCCCCTTGGGAACAGTGAAAGGCACAGGCAGCAGCTGTGAGGTTTTGAAGGCGAAGCTCCAGTTTTCAGCTCAGAGAGTTTATACCTTTAAGAGGCACAAAACAAAAAAGAAACCCAGTTCTTGAGATTAATCACTCCAAAGAGTGCCCGTTTTTCTCCTCGCAGGCCTGAGCAGCCCCACACAAAGCCCCGGGGCACAGGCTCCTCATTTGGCAGGGCTCAGCGCAGCAGCGGGACCGGGGAATACTTTTACGCTGGAGAATTTGGCTTGTAACGAGGCTTTTCAGGAACATGGCAATTGCCCACGTGAACGCATGGCTTCCTGCATTAATATGCTAAAGAGACAAGACAAGCATCTTTAGCTACAGCTGAGGACTAATTAAGACTGCTCTTTTACAAATATTGCATGGTTCATTCCATTCTTCCCCGATTAAGAACAAAAGAAGAAAGAAGTCATTTATTGTCATGAGTCACTTCAGATACAATGGAAGGAATTCCAACAGATGACTGAGACAAAACAAAAGCTGACATTATGAAAGCCATGTCTAAACACTAATTTAAACTGTCAACTTGCTAGTGAGGAAGGTTCATGACAGAGGGAGTATTAAAACTTAAAAGAGCACATAAATCATTGAAGAGATTAGCAGCGTGTGATGGGGCCAAAGTAGCCGCACTGGAAACTCGCTGACTAGTGGCAAGCTCCTTGTAATTTGGGGGTAAATGCCGTGTTTTGCCAACAGTCCTGGACTAAAACGAGTAGTTTGGGCTGCGTTCCCAGAAGTGGGACTCTGTGTGAGTCAGTGGCGTTACTCCTGTTTCCAGCAGGTGAGGATCAGACCCTTTGTGGCCCACGTTAGATAAAATCTGGCCTGAGCTTTCCTCCGCCTCATCAGAAATGCTGAATTTCGGAAAGGAGCCAAAAAATGGCTTTGGGTCACATCCGGAGCTGCTGTAAATGATCGTGACTGACTTCCACAAGCTGGCTGCACCACTAAAGAACCTTCCCTTTCAATAGCACCACGGTATCTCCTCTCTTCTGATTCACAGGGGATTTATCTTCAGGTAGTGCCCTGTAAGTCTCTGCAGACCTGCTTTCCACCAGCAAGAGACTCGCTCATCTCCACTTAATTAAGAAACATGGCAGATGAAAATGTGCTGTGTGCTGCCCACAAGGTTTCACTTGTGAATTTTTTTCCTACACATTTGAACAATTTCTTACAAAAGAAGCCAGCATATACTTTTCAGCCCATTGGTTCTTCAAACAGGTACATGGCCTCCAGCTCTCACACCTCAGCTCTGCTTGTTTTGTATAAGTCTTGGAGGGGCCATGAACAACAGCTCTGCAAAATGCAAGAATACTGTATTTAGATCGTCTAAAATCACTGTCTTTATCTGCTTGCTCCTGTTGGTGCTAATACTCCCAAAACAGAGAAACCATTATGGATTACCAAGGTAGAATGATTCATATAGATGGATTTAAGAAGATGTACCATCTATCTCAACTATTTTAAAATCCAGGTGACCCTGAAATCCACACAAAGCAAAAGGTCCATCTTTTCTTCAACTCAACATGCAGTCTTCTTCCCTGCACCCCTCACAGACCAGAAAGCAACCAGTGACTCTGTTCCCTGAAAATTTAGTTTAGCAAAAAGTAAAAGGCCAAGAAAGTATTTGATAAGTTGCTGAATAAGAAGAGCTGAGAAAATGCAGTTATTTACCCAGCTGAGGGCATTGCTGTGGGGACTGGTGGGCAATACTGTGTCTCCTGGAGACCAGCAATGAAGAACATCCCCATCCCACTGTACCACTCTCCCAAGGATGGGGATATTATTCTGGACAGATCACAGGCTCCCTTTAACTGTGTGAGCATCACTCTGAAGTCATTGGGGAGATTCTGCACTGGGAAGGTCCAGGCCTTCGCATCCTGCTGGAATTAAGTCACTCTCAGCTTTGGCTCCAATTCAGGCAGAAGTTCAAAAAGTCAATTATAAAATAAATAAAAAGAGGGAAAGTAAATGAGATGCAGAGCCCTTTAACTTAGAGGGATGAAATCACTGTGGAAGTTGGGGAGGGATTTGCTGTGACCCTTTCCTGCATCCTCATGTTTCGCTGAGCTTGGAGCAGAGGAACAGATCTTTTTCTTCACATCTTTGCCATGGAAACCACTACAGATTTTCCTATATTACCACTGGCTACTTGTGTTCTGATGGTCTTTGGGTCTGTTGTGCTGGGCACTGCAGAAAGGCTGATCAAGAGGATTGACCTTGTTCAGTCAAGAGGCAACAGAAGATGACATGTAAACAACAGGATGAAACTGGCCACATCCACAAAAGGAGAGGTTTAAAAAGAAGTAGACAATAAAATTTTTAAGCTATGGAGAGCTTCCTATGAAGACCAGATGTAAGGGTATTGCAGAAACCATGAAGAGAAATGAGATCCTGGATGAGAGCTTTAGCTGTGGGAATAGAGGAATCCCACTGTGTTAGGGATGTTCTGCAGAAAATCTGCAAGAACTGACCATGGATGAGAGGGCATTGAAATGACCAGGAGAAGATGATGCACGATATAGACAAGAGTGGAGGCATGGCTACGTTATCCTTGGGATGCAACAGAGAAACACAGGAAGAAAAATGGATGTTGGTCAGCTGAGGAGTGAGATCTGTGAGCCATTTATGGAAGTCAGCAGCAGAGAGAGCCCAGCTGGGTTTTTCTGGAGCAGTAGAACTGGAAAAGGAGGAGGTCCCATGTGAAAATTAGAGCTGGGCAAAGTGAAGGCAAACTTGCAGGATTAAGAGAAGAGGTAGAAGCAGAGAGAAACACAAAAGAGGAGATTTCATTATGAAGATCATCACTGTCTCTCCAACAGGTGCCAGTCTGGTCAAGGTAGAGAAGAATGGGAGCATGGAGCTTGCTCCAAAAACACTCCTCTCATCCAGACATGAGGGTCATCTGCAGGACCACCAAGTTCTGGTCTAGCTAGTTGGAGCCAGTGACCTTCAGACACAAACAGGGCAAAATAAACCACCCAACAAGGGATGTGCTCTGTGCACTTTGGTTACCACTCCTCAGAGCCTCCAGTGGGGAAGGTGAACTTAACGTAAAGCCACTGGCATTGGTGGAGTCATGCAGCAGGGTTGATTATCTCATGCTGCCACATCACTTTAACACCACTGTAGCTTTCCCAGAAGCCTCAGCTTAAAATTGCTGCAGTGCAAGGATTAATCAGGCCTTTCCTTTCCACACTGACATCAATAAAGCTACACCCAGGGTAGAATTAGCCCCAGGACACTTATTCTGACACTTTCACAATAGAAACTTTTGGGGGTTTAGATTTGTTTTGCATTCCTTTCTCCCCCCCCTGCCCCCTTCCTTTATTTTAATGATTCTGCACTAAACCCACTTCCACAGCATGTAAAGAGAAGGAGATGTCCCTGGGCTCTTTGTGTGAGAGGATCATGAGGTGAGAGTCAATGTAGCTGTGCTGACAAACAGATCAGGCTTTGGAGATCTGAGCCTGAATGTTACCTTATGCTTTAGCAGCTTCACTGGCTCCAATGCCTCAGACTGCTTGAATTTCCCACCAGCTCAGCGCAGTTCTTTTCCACATATTTTAGATGTTGAATTAGTCTGGAGCTCAATAGAGCAACATTTCCAGGCTTTTGATGAAGAGCATATATAGCAGTTGAGATCAAGAAGAGCTGCCAAGCTTTTCCAAGGTTCTGAAGGCATCTTTACAAGGCTTTCCAAGGCATCTGAAGTGTGGATGAGCTGCTCAGCCCTGCAGGGTTATTTAAGGACCCTCTGATATCTGCCATGATATGAAGACAACGTAAATATCCTTATGTGTGTTTGTGCTGATGGAATAGAGGTCCATAAATCCATGAGCAGTTGGCTGCATTTTTTGCTCAGCTCCCATCCCTGTTTGTAAACACTGGAGAAAGAGCCCCAAATCTGTGTCCAACGTGGAGCAGTTACGGAACATGCTGTAATCCTGTAATGCGAACCAGAGCGGGCCCGCTAACCGTGCGGCTCTGGAGAGAATTCCTGACATGATCCTTTTACGTATTTTATGTTAATCACTTCCATCTCAGGAACACACACAAACAATACCCCATTAGACGCTCCCTTTGGCACTCGGACAGCAGCACAAGCTGCCGCGTGTGCCAGAGCGGCGGCCGGAGCAGCCGCAGTAGGGATGGGAGGCCATCGCTGGATGCTGCTCACGGGAAGCAACCAAAGGACAGCGTGCAAAGAGTAGAGCTGAGAATAACTCCTGCTTTGGGTTTCTTCAGTGGTTTTCTTGTGGGCTTTTCCAGGGGAGAAGTCTCCAGCTGCTTGCCTGAGAGGGCTCATGGATGTGGGAGCATTGCCATGATCCCAGAGACCCTAAAGCTCTTCTGCATGGGAGATGGAAATTTGTTTCTCCACATTGCTGTGCCTTGAGCAGGTGTAGCACGGAAAAGACAGAGCCTGGGATAAACTGGCACCTGTCTGGTCAGGTTTCCTGGTCCTTTTTCCAGTTCTAGGGACACACAGAGATGTAACTCTTTAAATAAGCCTTGGGACTACCTGGCAAATATTTTTCTGGTGGAAAGAAAGGGGCTGGATCCCCAAGGGCAGGGATGTACACAGAGGGTTTTGCTGCAGGCTGGGACACAAATATCACTTACAGAGGGGAAGGGGGACAGCTCTGAGAATTAAGGGTACAAATCCTGCTGTTGTGGGGAGCTCATGGGGACCTCAGCACTGGGAAGCAGGCAGAGGGAAAGGGAGGAGAGGAGGCCATGTTTGCAGAAGCAGCTGCTGGAGGAGGACACGTAAAACAAGTCCTCTGTCACAACAAGGGAGATTCCTCATCTTTAATAAAATGCCCACCCCGTGGTGAGGGCAGAAGGCTTTGTCAGCTCACCACAGGAGCAATTCCATCAGGCATTGTGCCCCACTGCCAGCAGGGTGGGATCCACAGGGACTGTCCATCCCCAGAGGCACCCGGCACGCTCCAGCAAACAGGAATCACCCGCACCATCCCACACTAGGTTAGCAGGCAACCCCCAGGAAACGCCAGAAAGAAGAAGATGTCTTCAAATACTCAGCAGTTTCATACAATTTTGAGATGCTCTTAGCCCTCAGAGACTGTATTTTCCTTCTCCGCCAGATTTTTTTCATTACTAAAATGAAGATTTCAAGGGCTTACACGACACAGGCCTTTGGTTGCAGCAAAGCAAGACACACTGGCACTGGTGCCACTGAGAAGCAGCGCCTGGGCTGGGACATTTCAGCTCAGGATTTACTTTTGAAGCAATTAAAAAGCAGCTCTGGCTTTGAATAGTAACGCTGAAGCAGAATTCGCTCCAACATTCACTAGCCCAAATGTCTTCGCTGAAATCATGCTGTTCCCCCATTGTTATTTAACAATAAATGCTGCCCCAGGGGAAATGCGTATAAATATGGATTTAAGAGTTCCCAGATACAAAGTATCTCCACTTTTTTTACCCTCCAGGGAGATAAATAGCTTAGAAATCTTCCTACAAAGATGTGCTTTTCTTGATGCTTTTCCCCTTAACACTCTAAAATGATTCTGTATGAGGGGAGAGCATCCAGACACTGCAGCATGATGAAGAAAAGCATCTAAATAAAATAATTCCTTTATTTCAGTGCTGAGACATTAAATACCATGGTGTGCATGCAGATGTGCTGCTCTGGAGCCCAGCTGAACTGTCCTGTGGGAAAGGTAATGTGGATTGATGTGTTCACTGATCCCTCTCTCAATGTTCTGGAGTCCAAGAGGCAGATTTGGAGCTGCCCAGGGGTTCCCACTGCCTTCTCCATCTCAGGGATGTGCTATGCAAAGGTGTTTTTATTAGAAGCTCCATTTTACAGCTGAGAGGAGGGGAATGCTGAACCTTTAAACCTGGATTCCTTGTTCTTTGTGGTCCCATGAGTGCCAAAGTGGTGCAACCTGTGATCTGCAGGTCAGGGGGATAAATGGACCAGAACAGTGACTTGAAAAACAACTGAATTAGGTCTCAGCTCTGCATCACAACCTGGCCCCCATTAAGCGTAGAGGAATACATGGACAGCAGTCTTTTGTGGTCCAAAAAATGTTGGTGAATAGCTTCACCACCCTCCACTGAGTATTTATCAGCCAAATTTTGAAATCTAGCCTATTTGTGTTTGTGAGTTGAGAGTCTAGACCAGAAAAATGGGAGTGGAGAGGAGAGGAGAGGAGAGGAGAGAAGAGAAGAGAAGAGAAGAGAAGAGAAGAGAAGAGAAGAGAAGAGAAGAGAAGAGAAGAGGAGTTGCTCAGGCATACATGATATCCACAATCAGATATATCTACAAATGCAGACAATGTTGCAAACTCTCCATTGAGAATGGTAGAGTGCAGAATTTATCTCCTTTTTTTTTGACACTTCATCCCTAATAATGTTGTCCTCTAAAAGAAGCCCTGAAGGCGATTCATCCAGAGTGGGGAAAGGCACATGTGCACCTTGGCAAGGCACGAGGTGTGTGGTGCAATGGGTGCGGAGCACAGGCAGAGCATCTGACCTCCCTGACTGCTGGTGGAAAGACACCACACATTTTCCATGAAGGCTGGACACAGTCCCTGGGAGTAACTTGGTAAAGCCCCAGGCACTCGGAGAAATGTTGAAAGTAATCCAGCTAAAGCTCCACCTGGAAAGCAGTGGGTGGGAAAAAGACCTCAGTGATTGGGATGCCAAAAAAGCAGAGGTGACATAGCAGCGGGGAGGGATCCTGCAAGAGTCAGTGCCATGCTCAGAGCTGCTGCAGAAGAAAATATTTGGGGTTCACCACCTCATTTCTATGTGTTTTTCCATCCCAAGTGTTAATTAATCCTCTGTGATAACAACCTAACAAAGAACTCCCACTCTGCGCAACAGCCACAGTCACTAATTACTGCTGACTCCCTCTATCAGCATTTCTTTCACTCTAGTTTTGCCCTGGGTTTTTCCATCAGTGCATCAAACTTTTGAGGGAGAACAGCTCATCTTCCATGATCTTTTCCAAGGCACTGGTGGTACCGAGGGAGATTTAACCATATTTATAATTTTTACTGTGAAACATTCCCTCTGCTCCCCTCCCTTTCCCATAAAAAGCCAGAAATGCCACTTAAATCACTATTGTTCCCTATGATTTAATTTCATACCACTGCTCAGCAGCTACAGCTATTTACAGCAATCCCCAGTTAAGTGATCATAGATATTTAGGAATTTTTAATGCAGCGAGCTCATCCCCAAATTCAGCATCTCTCCTGGCAGCTGGGGTGTAGATAGGCCGTGTTTACTTAATGTGCTAGAAGCCCAAATATTTAGTTTGTGGTTTCAGTGACTGAACAATCTGTGCTCGAGGGCTACGTGTGCAACTCAGACACCACGGAGGGAGAACAGGTCTGGGACTGAAGGTGGAAACGTGTATGTCAATACCCCAGAGCCCCCCACAGCCACATCCCACCTCCCCTAACACGAGGCTGGAGAGGGCGTGGATTAATACAAACAGCCTGCTGATGTCCCTTTGACAGAAAATGTGGGAAACGGAGCTTGCCTTGGATTTATGAGCTGGGAAGGCCGTTCCTCATCCTGATTAACGGCGAGTCGCGGAGCAAAGCCGAGGCCGCTCGCGAGCCCGTGTGCTCCACCTCAGGTGTCGTGGGAGTGAGAACAGTGGGAGAGCACAGAAAGGTCTCATGGCAGCCTGTTAACTAATTTTCATGTGCCAAGTGAAGACGTGTCCTGGAATTTTGCAAAAAAACTATATTTAGCAGTGCCGAGCGCCTCTAAAGAGAGCTTTGTAAGATGCTGGGAGAAAAAGACACACAGGTATGAGGAGCACTCCAAGAAAGCAATAACTTACACAACTTTAGAGGGATATCCAACAACACATTTACTGCCAGCTGGGGACTGAGATGAATATCCAGGAGGCTGATGAACAGCAGGCTGCCCAGCCCTGCACTTCTGCTGGAACAGAACTGCAGAAGCAGCTCGTGCATGGCCTTTTCCTCCTTGGATTTCCAGAGTTTTTACCCTGGGGAGCTGGTGTTTCTCTGGGGCATTTCCACTTGGCAGATCTTCTTCCAGCACAGCCTCATCCTCGTGTTGAGAAACCTCAGTGGAATCCCAGAGATATGATTTTTTTACGTTTCTCTGTATCATTTTTGGAATGTTGTGGTGGTGTAACATGGATGTGAGGACGAAGGCAAATCCTCAAAGTCTCAGCTGTGTGCAGAGGAGGGAAGGGAAAGGCACCAATGTGCTGCATGATGGGGCAGTGAGGTGACACAAGACTTGATGGAGCTGGGGGAGGGGATGGAGAGTCAGTCCTGTGAGGAGCAGCTGAGGGAGCTGGGAAAAGGGCTTAGCCTGGAGAAAAGGAGGCTCAGTAGTGATCTTGTGGCTCTGCACAACTCCAGACAGGAGGGGACAGCCGGGGGGTTGGGCTCTGCTCCCAGGGAACAAGGATAGGAGGAGAGAGAACGGCCTCAGGCTGGGCCAGAGCAGGCTCAGGTTGGGCATCAGGAAGAATTTCACCACCCAAAGAGTTGTCAGGCATCTGAAAGGGCTGCCCAGGGAAGTGGTGAACTCACCATCTCTGAAGGTGTTCAAGAAATGACTGGAGGTGGCACTCAGTGGTTTGGTTGATATGGTGATGATCAGTCAAAGGTTGGACTCGGAGATCTTGGAGGTCTTTTCTGACCTAAATGATTCTGAGATTCTGTTTCACCCCATGGTCATCCACAGCTCGGTCCTGTAGCTGGAGAGCATGGGGAGGATATCCTGCATCTTCATGCTGTGTTTCACCATCCCATGCTTGTTCTTTTGGACACCAGAAAAGGAAGGGGGATTTCATCCCAAACAAGCCTTCAGAATACTCTGGTTGAACCCACCATCACCAGGCAGAGTTATTATCAAATATCTGCAGGAAAACAACCAGAAATTAACCTGCTGCAATACACACACGTTTCTTTCATAGAGGAGGAAAAAAGTGGAGAAAGAGAGGAAAAGGGAAAATAAAGAATAATGCCACAGGATCTCCCCAGTAGCACACGGGGCACAATCCAGCACTGTACAAGAGCCATGCAGCAGAGGCCCAGAGGACACGCTGTCCCAGCACAAGGGCTGCCAGCATCCTGACAGAATTAGGAAGTCCTCTCTCACAGTTGCCCTGTAGACATGAAATTACACAAAGAAAGACTTCATTAGGATCCCGAACTAAATATAGTCAAGTGAGGAGAGTGGAACATTCAACTTTCGCTCTTGGCAAGCAGCACGGCTTTGCAACCTTTAGGATATTGTTTTAACTAAGCTGGAATTCTGCATGGCTGTGATTCTGACAGCTCAGCACCTACCAAGGGGAAAGAATTAGGAAAATAAAACCTTTACCTGAGAAAACCCTGGAAAATGTATGTGCCCTCATGGCAGTTCTTGCCCAGACAAAACTGCTGCTGTCACTGGGAATGACGGGCTGGAAAATTATTGGCGTCAAGGAGAGTTTTGTGTGAGCTCAGATCGTGGGGTATGAGCCAAACTGTTTGCAGCTCCAAAAGTCCTAGAAAATTGTGGATAAACCAGAAAATAACCGATGCTGAGCCTGTGACAAGCCTTTCTGAACAGTCCAGGTCCACCAGCATCTTCAGGGCTTCAGGCAGCTCCACATCCTGCAGTGCTTCAGCATCACTGCTCCATCTGCACCTCTGCTGTGGGAATAAACTCTCTGCTGAGGCTTCAAAATGTAATCCCACCAGCTTCAGGAGCAAAAACACAGACATATGAGGAACAGGATCACTTTTGCCAATCAATGTGGGCATTCAAACACTCCTGAGGGGGGTAGGACCACCAGTGTCCAAGCTGGCATCACCTGGGGTCCTGCTTTGTCTTCATGGGGAAAGGTCCTGGCATCAGATGACACGTAGTTTGATGAGGACACCTATTTGTCTTAGGCAATCCCAGACCCTTCCCCCTGCAGGAATTGGCTCACCAAGGTCCCAGTTCTGCCATCCAGCCTTGAGTGTATTTTTGGGATGTCAGAAACAGGAGCCAGATCCTCTTTCTGGCTTCCTTCATGTTCAGGTGCTTTACTCTTGCACAAATCCAGAGCTCCCAAAGGCAGGGACATCTTTTTAGAGCTGTCATACTCTGTTTCTGCCTGCTCTGCACAGGGAACAAGCACAAATACCCAGTCTATTCATGAGGATCAGCCTTCCCTGCAGGAAAACCAAAGGTACAAGGGTGCTTACTTCAAGCACCTAAACTCCCAACACCTCACCTGGTGTAGGAGTCAGGCATATGGAGGCTTTTATTAACCTGGCCTTTGGAATTGTCCCTTTGTTTGTTCCAAATCCCTAGTGATATCACCAGTCCCTAATAAAAGGTCAGAAATCCCACACTCATCTGTCATGCTAACAGCATCTATTAAAAAGAATAAAACACTCCTGAATCCAGCTCATGATGCTGTAAGAGGGGGCAGGAAACCTCCTGGACAAAAAGGACTCATTAAGAGGTGGAGTGGGACAGAAAAGGAAAAACAACCAGCCTGAAAATTCTCTTCTATTTCCCCACAGCTACACCAGTGGGGTGAGGCCTTTGGTGGAAATTACTCCCCTGTGGGGACACTGTGAGATGCAAAACCTTCCCAGGGACATCCCTCCTAATGTGCTGTACATCTCTCCTGTCATGGAACAGCCTAGAATAGCTTTTTGAAGACATCTCCCATTAAATGAGCTGCCTCCACGGGATGGGGGGAATGACCAAGCACAGCTGAATTGGGGGAGTTTCCAACCCAGGGGGAATATCCACAGATAGGAGAGGAAAAGGTGCATGACCCCAGGAGAGTGTTTGCAGAGTGTCAGTTAAGTAAACCAGGTGGAATAAAATCAGTTTATTCTGATTAACTTTTAGCCTCAGGCACGAATTCATGCTACCACAAACCTACAGCCTCCCCTGCCAAAACCTGGAGCCTGAACATGGCACAGAGCTGCCCTCCCCGTCTCCCAGCTCAGGCAGTGCTGCTGGACCTCAGCTCCAGGGCTGGAGGCTCCCAGGACAGAGCAGTTGGCAGCCAAGACCAGCCAGGGCTGCAGCTTTCGAGACACGTTCCACAAACATCACTGTTTTAGGAAAAACATCAGCAAAGAGCGGTCACGTGTTTCACTCCAGGAGCTGAAGGCGTGAGAAGGGCTTAAAAAAAAAAAAAAAAGTCTATTCATTGAAGAAAAGCAATCCAGAAAAGGAACCAAAAAAGGAAGCAGACCCAATGCAGACCCCTCCAGAGAGCTGTGGGGCATCCTGAACAGAAGAGTGGCTTTGGAGCATCTCCCTGGCCCACACAGGCACCAGTGCCCACCTCTGGGATGGGTGCAAGGGGCTGACGGGTCTCTTGAGGCCAAGGGTTCCCAGGATGGCTTTCCTGCACCTATTCCCAGCCCTGTGCTGGAGCTGTGCCCTCTGCAGCAGGCACAGCGAGCCCTGCTGAGGAACCCCAGACTTCCACTGGTATCAGTGTAATTATTTCCTAAAATGCCACAGGTTTTCCTGCTGCCAGAATGGAGCATGTCTGATCTCCTTCTGTAACTCTGCCTAAAGCAGTCCCTTGTCATCTCTGGAATTCTGCATTTGTCTGCATTAAAACTGACCCTCTGCAATGGGCAGACTCCCCAGCACGGTGGCAGGTGAGGCAGGTGTGCTGGAAAAAGACATTTCACAGCATGGATTCGTGCTCAGAACAAATCCAGAGACATGGAAGAGCTGGTGAGTGGGAGCAGGGATGCCCAGCCCCAGAGAGGAGGCATCATTCACCCACATGCCCAGCCAGCCCTGCTGCTTGCCCTAGGGTGGCACTGGCTGGGTAAGAGCAGGGAGCTCCCAGGCCACCTCCATTCCCAACTCCTGCTGCTCTGTGGCTCCTGGGTGGCAGCAGGGTGTCCCGGTGACACTCAGCTGCAAACACAGCACCAGAAGGGACAAAGTGATGCCTGGCTTCTGCATCTTCCCTCTGTGCCAGCTCTCCAGCATTTATTTTATTTATTTTATTTATCCTTTAAAAGCACATCTTTCCCTCTGCCCCAGACCCTTCTCATGAGCCCAGGCTGAGATCTTCACCAGGAAAATCTTCTGGAACTGAGAAAAGAGGTAGAAGGGTCCAAAAGAAACACCAGATGTACCAAGCAGTGAAAACGAGCCCTGCCACTGTGCAAGAAGGCACAGGCTTGTATAATATGATATATACTGTACATACTGAGAGAAAGAATATACTTCTCACTGTAAAGTGTTTTACATGCTAACCATCAGGCATACACCAACTCAATGGATGCTGGCACTTTACATAAATATATGATGATGCAGTGCTATATGTAATAAAAATCTGGAGCCCAAAATATGGAAGCAATTCAAGAAAACAGATCTCACATTTTTGCCTTTGTTACAGCTTGATTCTGACATGCTCTGATTAAAATTCAACATCTGCATGCATTTAAAATTAAAATATATAGGTATTCATGTTCTCCTCCTTCCACAATGTTTTACTGCTGCCTTTTTCTTCTTAAATATTAAAAACATTACATTATTTTATTTCAGATGTCTCAATATATTACACATCACCCTTTCACCTCAGAGCTTTGGTTCAAATCCAGCTCTTTGCCGGGGAAATAGAAAACATCTGAAAATATTTAGTAGTCTCATCTCAGTGTCTAATCACAGTCTGCTCTGACATGACAAAACACAACAAACAAACTTGCTTGCCACAGATGAAAAATGTTTACACAAAAATACTCAGGAGTGTAAGAATGAATAAAGACATCTCTAACTGCGTTAAAGACCGTGTTGTTAAGTAATAAAAAATAGTTTGCAGATAATCCGAGCTGCACCTGCCCCTCTGGAAAGGAAAAAAAAAAGGCAGGTGATTAAAGTCCTCACAGCCTAGCAGGTCCCAGCTGCATGTTTTGTTGTTATTTTAAGGCAGGAAGATGTGTCAGGCTACAGTGCAAATATTGTCCATGGGCATCACGGTCTGGAGAGCCTAAGTACCTCGTGATTTAGGAATCTCAGAAGAGAACTTTACTGCCGGCAAATCCTCCTGG
Organism: Irena cyanogastra; assembly: GCA_013397155.1. Taxonomy (NCBI): domain Eukaryota; kingdom Metazoa; phylum Chordata; class Aves; order Passeriformes; family Irenidae; genus Irena; species Irena cyanogastra. The sequence goes on from VWZV01000567.1 coordinate 368,786, forward strand.
ACTAAAATATATGTGCTTTAAGAGGAGTGAGCATAAATAAGTCTTTGTCTTTGCAGGGGAATTCAGCCCTCGGTGGGTGGTGGGAGGGAGAGCAGCTGCCCCAGAAGGCTCCGTGTCAGGCGCTGCAGTGGGGCACAGCGCGGCTGCTCTGTGGGGCAGGGTGGCTTCAACAGAACCACAGGGGGAAATCACCCACGGGAAGGGGCAGAATCTGCCCCTTTTACCCACCTCAGACCCTGGATTCACTTTCTGGGCTCCTCATGACAAGAAACACTGAGGGGCTGGAGCGTGTGCAGGGAAAGGAATGGAGCTGGGAAGGGGCTGGAGCCCCAGGAGAGGCTGAGGGAGCTGGAAAGGGGCTCAGCCTGGAGAAAAGGAGGCTCAGGGGGGACCTTGTGGCTCTGCACAACTCCTGACAGGAGGATGCATCCAGGTCAGGCTCTGCTCCCAGGGAACAAGGGACAGGACAAGGGGAAAAGGCCTCAAGTTACTCTTATTATTAAAGGTTATCAGAACTCCACATAAGTAAAAGGAGTGACCATAAAGACGGAGCAACTCCTCCTCTTTATTTCTGTCCACCTGCAGACAGTTCCCACCTACCCTGCCTGCAGCATTCATTCCCAGACATGATCACACACTGGCTATTGCCAAGTTATACCCCACGGAACTTTGGGGGAAGTGGTTCCAGAAACTGAAGTGGTTTCTAAACCAAAGATTTTCAACCTGCAGAAGGAGTTTCCCCTGACAAGAACCTACATGGGAAGAAAAAGACTAAAATTCCTTGCCCTGTCCATGAGTATCCTACAATATATATGGTTTTTTTTTCAGGAAGATACTGTAGTATTTCCTTCCAAATTAAATACGAATAAATGAACATGCTACGGTTTCACCATATCCCCTTTAATGCAAAATAACATGTATCCCTTAATTCAATAAATTAGAAAGTATATTTTTTCAAGGGGAAAAAATACCAGTGTAGCTAAGTCTTTGCAGATCTTGGCATGTCTCCAATACACAAAGGACAGGCCAAGGAGAGACATCCAATGGCCATGCTGCCTCCACAAGTCAGGGCTCAGCTGCAGAACCTCTCTGGGAGGAAGATTTGCTCCCCTGGGCACAGCTGGACAATCCTGAATCCAGCCTTACCCCACTCCTGCTGCAGCACTGAGCTGCTTCCCTTTGCACACACCAGGACCGGGTTTCTTGCCTGGATAATAATTTCCTTTCCATGTGACTTAGACAATACCCAGAGCATTTTCCACTTAGGCTTTCTCCACAGCACCCCTCGGTCTGGGGTTACATTTTATTGTCTCTGCTTCATTTTCCTGCACTTTCCTTCTGCTGTTGTGTTTTCCTTTTGCCCCTTGATGAAACTTCTCTCTTTGCTCACCATATTTAAATTCAGCAATGACACACAGGCTTGTTCACACAACTTCACACCTCTCTGCCCCTGTTCTTAACCCACCCCAAATTATTTCCCTTTCCAAGATGTGAACACCGTTCCCATCAGCCATGTGTCCCTGCAAGGCAGTGTATTAGTAAATTATTTCTCCAGGCTTATGATTGACATTGTTGAAAAGATACTTTTCATGCGTGTCAGTCTTTGTGGGGTGAAAATGCTTTTAACATGCTCCTAGGATTTACATGGGCTTCCCTGGGCTGCTGCTGCCAAGTTCAGATGCGGTTGGAGCATGTGACATTCTTTGTCCTACTCTTATTACATTTTCCTTTTTATCCAGCCCTGCTACATATTTCATATTTTTCATATTTCTGCCCTGTGAGGCAAAGAACAGCCATTTGCTAAACATCCACTCCAGCATAAGCCTCTCAGATCCTGCTGCCACCGGGCTTTCTTCTTCCTTTCTTTTTTTCAAATTTTGTTTTATTTTCATTATTTACCTCCTCTTTTAATATTTTAGGACTCAGCCCTTCGAAGAGGTGAGCAGATGCCACGTGTCTGTCGAGCCAGGGTAGGGGACCACACGTGCACTCATGGGGAGGGACAAACCCCAAGCACCACGTTTGCTTCTCTCCCGGTGAGCAGAGATCAGCTCTCATTTCTGGCTCTGCATGCAACAGTCCAGCCCCAGAGCCAGAGCTGGGATGTTTCCAGGATGTTTTCCCTCCTTTGCAGACACAGCCCTTGCTGCTCAAGCTCTTCCAGAGCTCCACACCACCCAAGACATCGCTGTACTGGTGAAATCTCTGCAACCTCATTAAAGAAGCTGCAGCAGCATAATTGAGGACTGGGAGCCTCAGAGCCAGGCATGGGCAGGGGAAGCAGAGAGGGAAAACATCATTTCACTTATAAAAAAGCACATTTAGAGCAGAAAATACTGGGAAAACAATGTCATGTTTCTCAGAAAAGCTGTTGCATGCCTAAATGTTGGTTTTACAAGCCCAAACTCCGTTCAAAAACAGCAAACTCAGGACTGGTTTCCTAAGAGTCATGTCCAGGAATGGCATTTTATGGATTAAATGTATCATCCAACATTTACCAGCTGGTTGTCCACTTTGCTTAAGAAGTTACTTCCTAAATAAAATGTAATCCCTTCACTCTGGATGAGGATCTGTCTTCAAACCACAGCACTTCTTCATTCCTGAGAAAGTCTCAACATCCAGCCCCTCAACATCCATGCTCAGCACCTTCCCCAGTGACTGCTCTGCCATGCTCTCATCCCTTTCCCTGGAGCACACCAGGAGGTTGCAAATATTAATGCAGGCAGAGATCATGGTTGAAGCCCTGGAACACTAATTATTAACACTGATTATTAAACATAATCAGCAAATCATAGACCAGGAAGGAAAAATCGCAATAACAGAATTATTAAGACACACACATTTGAATTGAAATTGATTGTCATCATCACCTGCCAGTGTCCAAAAATAATAAATAAAAAATCACCTGTTTCCTTGGCAGGCAGCAAATGGAGAGCTTTCCTAAATCTGCAGCAGCAGAGTCCACACTCAAATTGTTCTGCTGACGGAAATCCAGCAAACTTCTCCGTCACTACTGCGGGTAGAGGACAGGCCACCGATGGGAATAGTTTCATAATTCTTTTATTGGAAGCATCTGTAGAAACCATAAAACAACAACTACAACAACAGCAACACAAAGCCATGTTTTCTCACTTCTTTCCGAGCAAGGAGGGTGCCAGAGCGATTCCCCACCCTACCCCTGCACTGCATGGTGGTTTCCTTTGTTCATATTTCACTGCCTGGATCCAGCAGCAAGATTTATGGGCTGGTGCTGAGCTCGGGATGTGCACAGGACTGGTCTCCGGGGACCTGGGCTTGGCCCTGCAGAACGGGGGTGCAGAAAGGCTCCTGCAGCTCTGGGGAGGGAGAAATTGGAGGGAGGTTATTCCGGGCCAGATTCCAGAGCCTTGCACTGAGTAACAGCTCACCAACAACCCAGCCCTGGTAGCTAATGAGACTCTTCATGGAGAAATGTTGTCACTCGGTGTCTGCGGGGTGTCGCACCCAAGGACACAATGCCTGGATCCGGCCCGATGTCCCCCGCGCTCCCTTCCGGTCTTGGTCGCCATCCCAGCACTGAGGAGCCCGTGTATTCCAACGTCAGATGACTTCCCTGCAACAAAAGTGTTCCAGGAGCACTTGCCAGCCTGGCCAACTGCACCATTTCAGTGCCTCGAGCTCTGCTGGGACCTGAAGTGGGACTGAGCCGAGCGGATCCCAGCAGGGAAAGGGCTCAGAATGTTGGGAAGATGGTTGTGCAAGAGCAGGACACGAGATCCCAGGTGAACATCTTGGCTTAGACACTTGCCCAATGTGGTTTTTGATAGGTTACAACATCAGTTCTGAGCTGTCTTACCCAGCAAAGGGGGGGATGTTGTATTTCCTGACACTTCAGGCTCTCGTAAGGGAAGAAGTCTCCTATTTGAGAATGGTTGGAGGAAGAGGCCAGGAAAACAAAGCAGGGAACAAGACAATAAACCAGCCAGCAGTAGAGCCACTCAGCTCAGCAAAAGCAGTGACCATGTGAACACACAGGGTTGACCATAAAATTATCCAGAGTCTGTCCAAATCCTATAGGAGCAGATCTCCAACACCTCTGGGTGATGGCAAACCCAGGTCCTGTGTGTGCAAAACAGGAGATTTATTTTTGCAGCCCTGTACACGTGTGTTTTCCTGGTGCATGTGCTCATGATAAGCCAATAAAAGAAACTTGAGTGAAATACAGACTGGGAAAAATGTAACCTATGAAAGCCACACAGAATCTTTTCTTTCCCCCTGATTCTTACTCTTTTTCAATTTGTCTAAATATACCTCGGGGCTTTTTCTCTTGGTTTTAGTGTGCTCTTTCATGGATAGTTTTCAATGTATGTTAGAGTTGTTGGCTGCTGGCAGCTCAGATTTTTGCACTGTGCTTCTCGGCTTTCTCTTCCATTAAGACAAAGTGCTGGCACTGCTCTTTGACCAAGCACATTGTTCATGGTATTGAGCAGCAATTTTCCATCTCTGACTGTCTTTGGGCTCACCCCAGGAGGAAGGGTGAGCCTGGCTTATTAAGCTCTTGTTTCTCAGAGAGCAGCAACATCTGGAGTGCGGGGTGGGCTGCTGGCATGCCTCAGCAGAAAGGAATTCGGCGTGGGGTGAGGTCTGCCCAGCTCCAGAAGTGTCACTGCAGTTGGATCTGGGGACAGAGAAATAGTGAAACCCCACATAAAGCAGCACATTTCGACCTGTGCTGGGCTGCTTTGAGGTTTTGTTTCTTCTGAGAGGAGTCAGGAGGCCTAGGAACCATGTTGGTCTTGGGTTTTACCATCCAAAGCTATGTTTTTCTCTCCTGCTACGCAAGATTCTGAAAACTTGTGTTGCCCTTGATGTCTAACTCAATGCACTACCAAAAACCAAGGCAGATGTAGAGGATGAACTCTGCTGCTCGATTTCATTGAAGTTCCCTCTGAGGCACTCCTGAAAACCTATCCCAAATGGAGCTGTCCCCTGCAGACCATGGTACAGAAACCACCTTTGGCTGAAGACAGGTAGCATTTGCAGTGCCCAGCGATGTGGGCATCCCCCCTGCCTCTGTTGGGTGTCACTTTGGTCCAGGTGAGATGACATGTCCTGGAACAAGCTGGTCTGTTGCTTTGGGACGCAGGTCTCCAAGATCTACAGACAAGACTCCCATATACCACTCTTCCACAGCTTTTCACCAATATCCTCCTTTTCCTCGTGCTCTTACATACCCCAGCTCTTGCTCTTTCCTCCAGCTGAAACCTTTTCCCTCTCAATACTACTGGAGAGTCACATGGAAGAGAAACCTTGCCTGGATGGGGCTTTCCAGTGCAGTGCTGAGGAACTTTAACTGAACCTCTCCCCAAAATGTTTATGCCTTCGGTCTCCACGTGTGTTTGCAATTGTACTTGCTGGAAAGAGCCCACCACCACTGTGGAGATGAAAGCCATCCAGCATGCGACTCCTAGAAGTTTATTTTGGCTGCCAAGCCATATGTGGAGATAGTCTCTAATTAGAAGTGCTGCCTCTGCAGCAGTGCAGAGCAGTAACAAGAGTGGAATTTGTCTGAAGTGTGCGCTCCGCTCGCACGGCCATGGTGAATTAAGCAAAAATGTCAAACTCAGTCTGCAAGCAGCAGACATGCTGCACCACATCCCATGTTCACACCACACAGCAGCCTGGCTACAGAGCACGTTTCTTGATGAGCCTTGATGATGTTCATGCTAATTTGGGTTTAAACCCAGAAAAGCCTGGGATGTTCCCCTCTCCACCTTTTCAGACTACTGTGATGACGATTAAGGAAGGAGCGTTTCTAGTTAGCGCCAGTCATCGCTGAGCTTTGGGAAGATGTGCAGCACATTTCATCCAGTGAACCCCAACAGCTGGAGTACACCCACTCAGGGTATTCCTCCTTTGCTGCAACATTTATTTATTTAGAGCTGACTTCTCCAGAGATGTTTATCCTTGCAGAAATATTTGCAAACATCAGGAAATCAGTGTAAAAGCTTTCTGCCAAAATAATACCTCTGCCTGATTTTATTTTAAAGGGTTTAGGCCTTCCTGTAATGTACACAGAAGTGGTATTTACCTACAGATGCCCAGGGGTTACAAAGACTACGGAGTTGAATGAACAGTAGCATTTTATACCATCACAAATACATTGCATTTCTCACAGGAAGAACTATATTTAAGGATTTATGATGCTCTTACTGGGTCTATTACTACACATGGACATAATCCTCTCCTGAAAAGTCCTTTTTCCCACTTTTGGGTTTTTTTCTGTAGCATTTTTCTCTAGCATACCCCAACATCTAAAGACAAAAAAAAAAAAAAAAAAAAAAAAAAAAAAAAAAAAAAAAAAAACAACCCAAAAAACAAAGCAGAACCTTCCAGGAATTCTTTAAAATCAACTTTTTCCTATATGATGACAACGTGGCTCTAGAGGTAAAATGTTCTCAAGACCTACAAAACTGAGAAATAGTTCTTCCATCAAATGCAGGTCTCTGGTTTGAGGCCTAGGGAGCCAGACCTGCTCTCAAGAAGTGTGAAGCTATTGATTTCCTCCTCTGTGCCAAACACTGTCAGTACCCCCAGCCCCTTGCCAGAGCACATCGCTGCACACCAAGCAGGAAAGAAAACCAGGAGTGAAAACAAACTTGTCAACCCCTCTGGGCCCTTGGCTAGAGCTTCACAGGGTCAACAGAGGTCAAGACACAACTGTAAGATTAATTTCTCCCCACCTGCAAGAATTAGTCTGTTTATTTAAATCAGACAAAAAAAAAACCTCTTAAAAAACCTCTCAATGGTCACATATTGCAACATGCTCAAACCTTTTTAAAAACTAGGGCAAGCCTGGTCCTCACAGGTAGGCACAACTAGTTACAAACCCAGTTTGTCTCAGCTTGGTAACACCTCAGGCAGTGTTGAAGCACGGTGCCTTCACCAGGAGCTGCCCCTGTGGTGGTTTGCTCCCAGTCAACTCCAGTTAAAAGCTGTGCCTGAAGCACCTGACTGTGAACAATCGTTCCCCGCAAAATCTTGTGCAAGCAGAAAAAACAATTTTCTTCCTAATAAAAGCAAGACCTTCAAGATTGATGGAGCCAACAAGTTAATCAAGTTTCCTACTAAACAGGAAGTTGTGGGACTGTGGCAGGAGGAGAAAATCTGTGTTTTGGCTGGAGAAAGAGTGGAGAGGAATAATACAAATTAACCACTGGGGTTTGTTGTTTATTTGACAGGAAAGTACCCTTCAAATGTACCAGTATGGCCAATATCCAGTCTGATAAGACTGGCAATAAAATGAAAGCTGAACTTCAGAAAAGGGAAGAGTGAAGCCACCACAGGCACGAGGACCATTGTAACTAAACCAGTCCTGCTATTAATATTTTTTAGGACTGCTCCCACAATAGTTGTTATTACCACTAATTACAACTGCAGCAATACTTGCACTGCAGAAGTGCTTGGCTTTTCTGCCCTGGAGCAGGATCTCAGTGTGTTGCTCAAATGTGGAATAAAATTAATAGCCTCAAGCCCCAGAAGAAGGTTTCTAATATAGCACGTTCTTCTGCAGGAGTTTAAAAAGGAGAATAAACTTGCTGCTGGTTCCATTCTTGTCCACATAAACCAGCTTCCACTTTCAAGGACTTGCACGTTTCCCTGTCATCTGATGGGCAATTAGTCCAGTGCATCTCACAATGGTGGCGACAGACCAAATCAAGAAGAGCAAAAAAGTACAGACAAAAATGCAATCATGTCATGTCAGCAGAACATATGACCACATTTTGCTTCTAGCTACCAAGCAGTGCTATGGGATGTGTGTATTCATGTGAAAATAAACCCAACCAGTCATTGAGATATATACAAAATGGATGATTCATGGTACTTGTGACACTGGAATTGCTCGACAAAGAGAGGGAAGAAAGCTGTTGATTGCCAGGCACCTCAAGAAAGACCACAGATACAGATAAATTTAATGTTATAGACACTGTGGACGTGCAAATTTCCATCTGAAGACTAACAGACGGGCCTGTGAAAAGAAATGAAGAAAAACATGCTCTTTAGATTCAAAATAACTGGGGAAAGTTGCACATCCACCAATTCAAAAAGGGTAGGAGTCACTGAGTCAATATGCAGCACTCAAAGGTCCTAATGAGCAATACACCCTTTCTAGCCTCAATCCTTTGAAACAGTAAATGGCAGAAAGACCACAAAGAAAACCAAATAGATCACAGCCTAGCTGTGGTCCTTCAGCTCTTTGGGATTTATCTTTCTCTGAATAAGCAGCATTATTGAACCCTCAGTACACTGGGCGACTTGAAAGTGTAAGTATTTGTTGGATCAAAGTATGCATTACTTCAAAAGCATAAAATGCTTAGATATTGAAGGCCATAAATCTTCCTCTGTTAAATACATGCATATATAATTTATATGATAAGCTTAATACTGAGATTTTTAGCTTGGCTTCCAACAGACACGAGATGCAGAGAATTATGTTGCCTTAAGAGCGAGTCTGTCTGTCCCCTCTCAGTCCCAAAGAAAATAACTTTGGAGCCCATTAGCCAATTTCAACCAATTTTGGCAGTGGGATCGAGGTCTTGAGGGTATGAAGTTCCCATGTGCTTTGTGCTTGTAGGTGGCCAGGTAGGACTGGCAGAGTCATTGGCAAGTGCCTTGAAGGAATGGCATCAGTATGGACACCACCCTTTCTGAGAACCCAGAGAGACATCACAAATCTTCAAACAGGGATGTGTGAAAAAAATTCACATCTCATCAGGCATCAGCAAGTCAGAGCACAGGACTCGAGGATCTCCTGCTGTTGAAACCACCCATTTCTCCTTCTCCTTTGGTCCCAGCAGCAGCTGTGGTGCCTTCAGAGCACCTTCACATCCCAATTCTCCCCTCACTGCAGTTGTGTCTCCCCATTCAATGGGAGCCCCATTGCATTTTTATGCCTCAGCTCTCTGCTCATAACTGGGGCTATCTCCTAACATATGGAAACAATTCGTTTTCTTTGTCATCGTTTGGATCTGAAACTCGGGTACTCTGAAATGTAACTATACATGAATTTCCCTGAACTAATTACATAATATTTATCCTATTTTCTTTAAAGTAATACTCGCTAGCTAAGAAATGAAGAACTGCATTGCTTATAATAAACTCTGCATGCTACATTGTAATCTAAACTGTACAGTTATATATGGTGAAGAACTAAAAGGTTTGAGTTATTCCCCTTGGCAAACATTTTTTTAAGGATTGCTTAAATAAGCAGTACAGAAACCAGATGTCATTTGGTAAGAGTATCTGAATGACCAAAAATTTGCTGTCTGGGTATTTTTTTTTTAACTTTATAAAAACATGAGAAATTCTTTGGATTTATATCATATTTAGCAGCTGTGAAACAGTGCAAACATCTGTTTGTACCTATAGGGAGCTGACCTACAGGGTCCTCATCTCTTAATCACCAAGCAACAAGCCAGTCTCATATACATGGTTTATTGTTTTCTTTTCAGCTGCCTCCTGCACTTCAAAGTTTTTATACTCTCATGTTCCATTATCACGTTGAGAGGGACTGTCCATTCATTACAAGCCCAGATCTGTGCAATAACTGATCAAAAATGGCCATAAAGCACCGTGGACACAGAAGTGCCCTCAAACACAGCCATAAGCAACTCTGAGTATGTCATAAAAATTGTTGCTTCTCTTTTTCCTCTCTATTACTCATTGTTGCTCTGCTGCTGTGGGGTTGTGTTTTCTTTTTTTTTTAATGTAAAGGCTGAAAGAAAAGAAGATGAAAAGCAACAGAAGTCTCTTTTTACAGCCAATCCCACTGTGGGAAGAGGGGTTGACAAGACAGCTCCATGAGGTCTCATCTACCCTCTATTTCTAGGTTTCCACAATTGTCAGTTATTATAAGAAAAGACTGCTATCTTCTACAGCTATGGAGCACCCCAATGACCCAAAAAGAAGGAAAATAAAGTAACTTTAGTGGATATCCCCTTCCAAAGAGATTCTAGTGCTGTGTCTATGCCCAACACATGGCCTAAGGAAGATCCCATCCTCTGTCAGGAGTTCTAATATAATGCAGGGCACAGAGGGAAAAAGAAATTTATTCGAGAAGATTTTTTACCCTGTTCATCACCACAACACACATTCACACCCCATCCTTTAGTGATTTAGCCAGGAGCAAAATTTTTCAGCCTCCGAGATAATCTTTTCCCCCTAATGTAATATTGACCCTGGGACCTCAATTTTTATACAGTGAGAGAAAAGTGCAAACAGTGTGGAAGAAAAGATTTGTGGTCCTTGGACATGAGAGAGGAATCAGCACTCCCAGATACACTATGAGAGCTTAAGCTACACTCTGAACTAAGGCTGAAAACAAATGGGAAACACTGTATGATTCCATCCCGTTACAGTACAAATAAATCATTTCTGGAAATCTAAAACAAATGGCCCAAGCTCAGCTCTATGGATGATCCAAATGCAAAAAAGCTGCTAATTCTAAAAGGCAGATGCAAGTAACCAATTAAGAATGCAGAAAAAAAAAATAAGGAGGGTAACTTGTTTAGCAGGAAGATGTTAAGGCCACAGAAGTGGGTCTTCCAATCACCTTTTTTGGTATTCCTGAGCAAACATTCTTTTTTGCTTACGTTAATATGGAATGTATTATGACAACGTTCTTATGGATATCCATGCCTTTTGTCTATCAGTACTTGCAGATACATTCAAAACAGCTGCAAATATTTTTTAAATTATGTAAAAGTCCCAAACACTTTGAAAAGAATATTAATATCCCTTTAAAACAGCAGTGTATTATATTAAATTAAGGGTAGGAATTTAGAGGACAAAAAAAATGTTGTTAGCATTAACATTTTCACTGCTTTCAAATGCAGTCGCCTCAGATAAGACTTAGAACTATTTTGGTAAAATTTGAAAGCATCATGGTGTTTGCACATTTAGATGACAAGGCACATAATCACACATGCAGGTTACAAGGAAACGTTTGTCTTTTCAAAGCTCAGCTGGTTTTTTAACAGCTATTTGAAAAAATACAGCGTTTTTTCTACATATCACCTCTCCCTAACTTTGCTTTCCTTCAATCTGGAGATCATCATAGCTACAGTCTCATTCCCAGTGACCATGGAGATGTTGTTTCTCTTAGTGCTGCTTCCTCAATCTTTGTCTCTGCAGCCATTAAAATAAAATAAAATAAAACAAAATAAAATAATATAAAATAAAATAAAATCAAATACCTTGGAGGGTTTTCAGGAGGGATCTGGAAAGGGGAGATATCATTTCTTGCAATGAACCCCTCAACCATCATCCTGGAATGGCCTTTCCACATCCATGACAAAGCTGGCTGCAGGCAGGGAAGTTATGGGACATGAGCAGCTCTGTCTGTAGCCTCCACCAAACTCCTGAGGAAGGAAGAACACAAATTAGTGCTTTTCCCTGGCCGTAGGAGCAATGCCATGGCAACAGAGGCATTGAGACACTCAAAAGATCACTGCAGAAGTACCACAGAACGGGCAGGATGGAAAGGTCTGCACTCATCACACCCTTCCACACAGCATTTTTGGGGAACATCTGCTCTGCAAAGGCAGGAAGATTTGTGCCTTGACTCAGAATCCAGCACAAAAGGGAAAGGACAGTGCAAGAGCACTCAGGGGAGCTGAAACACCAGCTCTGAAATGGTTGCACCAAAGCATGCACATGCAGAAGGGGCTGCCACTTGGAAGTGCATTTCTTGGCTCTTGGGTCAACCACTACTTTTAATTTTACTTTTAAGGGATGCCCATTACATAACTGGACACAGTATAGGCTGCTTGAGCAAGGCTTCCCACCATTTCTTCTGGCTGTTTCTGTTCTCATGGACTGCACTTTCATGTCCTTTGTCTGGGTGTGTGCAGCTTCACTTTCTCCCTCCCAGGGTGGACTAATGATATATCAAATAACAGGGAGGATGAGCAAAGGAGAGAAGAATAAAAGAGGAATAAAGCTGATTCCATGTGCTAACTCCATTGCTGGGTACTTGCAGGCTGTGGTTACTTTCTTTGGGTTTTTTTTTTTGTAGGATTAAACAGCTAATAAATATAGATTTAATGTCCCATAAATAACGTTTAATCTGTCAGTTCACTCAAAGAATAATCAATAGTTAGTGCATGAGACTTTACAGTACAACAAATAAACTCTGCATTTACTTTTCCCAGAGATACCTTGGAATCCTCCACTTCATTTTGTTCTTAGCTAAAATACCAGTTATATCTCCCAAAACCCAGCCTTGACTTGGTTACACACAGATGGGTGCCTTCAAAACTTCTGGAAACAAGACCTAGACCTAAATAATTCCTACATCTCTGGAGGCTCCCTTAATATTTGGTCAATCAGGATACAAATTCTGGTCAGAAACCACCTGCAGTTCTTGGCTGTCCCCAACTGCTAATTCCTTGCTCAGGCTTCATCTTGTTGGAGCAGTGTCTTGGGTTGAAATATGTTCGTGGGGGTGTGTGTTCTATTGTTCTTCATCTGTCAGAGCTGGGGCAGGTATCTGCTGGTCACTGGGCAGTTTTTTCTTTATCTCTCCCACAGCCAAGCCTCCCTCCAGGAGATCTCTGCTGTCCATGGCCACTGAGTGTCCCTGCATGGCTGAGAAAATTCCATCATCCCATCGGGAGAGGCTCCGCCCAGGGGAGGAGCCAAGCATTCCTACCTGGATAGAATCTGCCATGGGAACCCCCAGCAGCCTTTTCCCACTGCATTCCCAGAGGAGCAGCTTTCTTCTGCCCTGCATTCCCAGAGGGAGCCCAGGCCCATCTCCAGCAGCACTGGAGCTCCAGAGGAAAACTCCAGCCTTGGACAGGATCCCTGCTCCAGCAGAGCCACCCCTGGCACTGCAGGAGGGCTGAGCCACCATGGAATGGCACTGCCACCAACACCCTGACACACAGGGGGCAGCTCCTGTTCTCACTCTGGCAGTGGTTTGTTTTCTTTTTTTTTGTACTATTGCATTTGTATTTTTAATTTCCCTAGTGCAGAACTGTTATTCCTGCTCCCATATCTTTGCCTGAGAGCCTCTTAATTTCAAAATTACAATAATTCAGAGAGGGAGGTTTACACTTTCCATTTCATGGGAGGCTCCTGCTTTCCTTAGCAGACACCTGTCTGTTCAAACCCAGACAGGCAGGTTTGGATACATCTGACTCAGTGCTAGCAGCCCTTCCCTCTGTCAGCCCTCACTGAGTCAGCTCCTGCTACCCTTGCTAAAAACACGGGAGGTCTCTGGTGTGCCCATGTTGCAATATCAGCCTCTGAAATTAACCACTGAGAAATCTGAGGTTTGAAAAATCACAGAACTGAAAGGGAACTTGAAGATCATCTTGTTCCAACTCCACTGCCACGGGAAGTTTCTATCCCAGAGTGCTCCAAGCCTCATCCAGCCCGGCCTTGGACACTTCCAGGGATGGGGCATCCACGACTTCTCTGGGCAACCTCTTCCAGTGCCTCAGTGTTAACCCAGACAAAACTAGCAACATCAAACTATCAGATGATTCTTTGCAGTGATCAAATATCAAATCAATAGAAAATCTCAACTTTTGTCTGTAACTTTTTAACTATTAGAAACCTACTTGGCTCCTTNAATATAATGTAATATATATATCAGCATAAAGGCACCATTTTTGATGCCACAAACTCTTGTCCTGGGTTTCCCTTGAGCCATTCCCCTTCATGTGTGTTAAAACATTATTAGGATGCTTTTTGTGTGGCATCCTTCGAAGCTCCTTGGGTCACCACCCTTGCAGAAGCAGCTGAAATTTGCTGTGTCTGCATGTGGAAACGGCTCTGCTATCTGTGCCTGTGGTTACCTGGACATTCCAATGGACAATTTTTGGATTATAATTCCACTACCCGCTCAGCTACCAATTCTTGCAACTTGTCCCTGCCAAGAAAGCTCCAGGAGAAATAAAATCCTCTGAAAAACTTGCTCACAATGCTCCAGCTCAGAACTTGGCAGCTGCCTTCCAAAATTAAATGATTAAAGTAATGCTAATGAGACATTCATCCCTTGCACCTTTTTCCTTAAAATAAATTTGCAGGGCTCTGCATTACAGGTGCATGCAAAATTGCCTAAATAGACATCTTGAAAGCTCAGGAAATAAAAACAAAGGACACTCTGGCAGAAAGTTCCCAAAATACTTGAAAATGTAACTGAATAAATAACTCTTGGTTTTGGACTGAAATCTGCAGACCTTAGCAGATGTGTCCAAGCTAAACCAAATATCCACGGAACTGGATCTCCTTTCTGATGAGAAATAATGAAGAGCAGTGCACTGGCAAGGAGACAGCCTGGAAGAACCGAGTGGTCTTTTCCAGCTCCAACTTCCGTGATAGCTCAAAGTTATCCTTAGGCACTGGCTTGATCCATCAATGAAGTTCCTTATTGTGAGCCCAGGCCCCAGGGCTGCCAAACCTACATCCATATTGAACTGGAAGCATTCAGGCATTCATGGAGTGAATAGGATTATTGGATACTCACAGGCGAGCACGTGCCCCTGTCTTTGTGGGAGTGGAAGCACTGGAAAGATCATGGAATATAAGCAGAGGCTAAAAGTCCACTCAAGAAGAGGAAAAATAGGGGAGCCACTTTTTTNGTACTATTGCATTTGTATTTTTAATTTCCCTAGTGCAGAACTGTTATTCCTGCTCCCATATCTTTGCCTGAGAGCCTCTTAATTTCAAAATTACAATAATTCAGAGAGGGAGGTTTACACTTTCCATTTCATGGGAGGCTCCTGCTTTCCTTAGCAGACACCTGTCTGTTCAAACCCAGACAGGCAGGTTTGGATACATCTGACTCAGTGCTAGCAGCCCTTCCCTCTGTCAGCCCTCACTGAGTCAGCTCCTGCTACCCTTGCTAAAAACACGGGAGGTCTCTGGTGTGCCCATGTTGCAATATCAGCCTCTGAAATTAACCACTGAGAAATCTGAGGTTTGAAAAATCACAGAACTGAAAGGGAACTTGAAGATCATCTTGTTCCAACTCCACTGCCACGGGAAGTTTCTATCCCAGAGTGCTCCAAGCCTCATCCAGCCCGGCCTTGGACACTTCCAGGGATGGGGCATCCACGACTTCTCTGGGCAACCTCTTCCAGTGCCTCAGTGTTAACCCAGACAAAACTAGCAACATCAAACTATCAGATGATTCTTTGCAGTGATCAAATATCAAATCAATAGAAAATCTCAACTTTTGTCTGTAACTTTTTAACTATTAGAAACCTACTTGGCTCCTTCTGCTCTGCTTCTTTGGACAGAGGCAAAGCAACACATTCAATGCATTATTATTTTTGCTTTTCACCTTCACCTTCCACCTCATGGAATTTTTTGCTTTTCACCTTTACCTTCCACTTATCAAATCTGCTTTTGCACCTGTACCTAATTTAAAGGTTATAGTTCATCCATTAACCCTGCTAACACCACCCAAGAGGCACAGCAGCAATATTAATTTAGTGGTATCTGGAACTCTGCTCTAAAACATCAATTAAAAAAAATTTTAAAAGGTTTCTAAGCAATATTTATAAATATAATTATATACATAACTATATCTGTAATTTATTACCTATTACGTATTATATTTTATATCTAACTACAATACTTTATATTGTATCATGTCATATTATACTAAATATAATATAATATAATATAATATAATATAATATAATATAATATAATATAATATAATATAATGTAATATATATATCAGCATAAAGGCACCATTTTTGATGCCACAAACTCTTGTCCTGGGTTTCCCTTGAGCCAGTCCCCTTCATGTGTGTTAAAACATTATTAGGATGCTTTTTGTGTGGCATCCTTCGAAGCTCCTTGGGTCACCACCCTTGCAGAAGCAGCTGAAATTTGCTGTGTCTGCATGTGGAAACGGCTCTGCTATCTGTGCCTGTGGTTACCTGGACATTCCAATGGACAATTTTTGGATTATAATTCCACTACCCGCTCAGCTACCAATTCTTGCAACTTGTCCCTGCCAAGAAAGCTCCAGGAGAAATAAAATCCTCTGAAAAACTTGCTCACAATGCTCCAGCTCAGAACTTGGCAGCTGCCTTCCAAAATTAAATGATTAAAGTAATGCTAATGAGACATTCATCCCTTGCACCTTTTTCCTTAAAATAAATTTGCAGGGCTCTGCATTACAGGTGCATGCAAAATTGCCTAAATAGACATCTTGAAAGCTCAGGAAATAAAAACAAAGGACACTCTGGCAGAAAGTTCCCAAAATACTTGAAAATGTAACTGAATAAATAACTCTTGGTTTTGGACTGAAATCTGCAGACCTTAGCAGATGTGTCCAAGCTAAACCAAATATCCACGGAACTGGATCTCCTTTCTGATGAGAAATAATGAAGAGCAGTGCACTGGCAAGGAGACAGCCTGGAAGAACCGAGTGGTCTTTTCCAGCTCCAACTTCCGTGATAGCTCAAAGTTATCCTTAGGCACTGGCTTGATCCATCAATGAAGTTCCTTATTGTGAGCCCAGGCCCCAGGGCTGCCAAACCTACATCCATATTGAACTGGAAGCATTCAGGCATTC
>VWZV01000567.1:385502-419023 GCA_013397155.1 Irena cyanogastra
GACCATCAAAAAAAAGAAAAAAAGGGGGGGCCCTTTTTTTTTTTTTTTTTTTTTTTTTTTAGTATTTAAGAAATGGCACCATGGAGGTGTCAACTTAAATTATTAGGGGAAATACTAGGACAAATAGAGAAATGGCATTCCACAGACCTTCATGGAGGTGTAAAGGGGATATTTTCAGTGAGGCTTTTTTTCAGGCCCTGCTCTAACAGTACCTGCCATTGTATTTGCAGGGCAGGGTGTCAAATCTGCTTACAGGATTTTTAGCTGCTCTACTTTGCAATCCTTTCTGTTGCAGGGCCCTGCTCCTCCGAGGGTGAAGCCCACAGCAAAACCCTTTCCCCCAACAACAATGGCAGCAGGAGCAGGCCCCAAGTTTGTAAATATTAACTTCTTTCGAATGACAGATTATTTACTCTCTGCTCTTCGAACCACCCAGGCCAAATGGACGGGGGCCAAGTTTGTTAACAATAGCTCTTGGCCGGGACACGCCGTAGCAAAGGTTAAATCCTGTTTGCCTTATTCCAGTGTGGAGTCCCACTGCTGGCTTGGGGAGGGCAGCAGGCTTCGGCACCGGGACCTGCTCCCGGTTTTGCAGGATGCAGAGAGCCCTGAGCAGCCCATGGGCACCGTGCTGGAGCCTGCAAGCACAGCAGCAAGACCCACCACAATGAGGGGCTGAACCCAGCCAGAGGGGGTTTGTAACCACTGAGGAGAGCCTCTGCTGCCACACCACTCAGGCACGTCCATCTGAGCCTTCTCCACGCAGCTGTAGTGGCTGTGGTGGGGATCTCAGTGAGAAAGGAGATTACAGAATCACAGAATGGTTTGGGTTGGAAGGGACCTTAAAGCCCGTCTCATTCCACCCCCTGCCAGGAGTAGGGATGCTTTCCACTATCCCAGGTTACTCCAAGCCCTGTCCAACCTGGCCTGGAACAATTCCAGGGATGGGGCAGCCGCAGCTGCTCTGGGCACCCTGTGCCAGGGCCTCCCCACCCTCACAGTCACCAAGCCCTTCCTGCTTGTCCCATGTGTCTTCATGAGACACCTCCGTTTGCAAGGTCAGGTCTTGCCTCCTCATTGATCAATGTGGAACACCAGGCAGAGGAGAGCAGCTGCCATTTGACCACAAATCTCCAAATCCACACCAAGAAACAAGCACTGGCTGTCATGATGGACACCCCAAAACCCCCTCAGCACAGACACAGGAGTTGCCTTTCCCAGAAGAATCCCATTTGCATGCAGCAAGATAGGAACAGCAGTGGCTGACCCACTTTGCACTCTTCCTCAGTCTGTGTATCACACTCTTCTTCCTCCCAGCTGGTGCCAGTGGTGCAAAACATGCTGATCCACGAGGGCACAGGGTGTGCTTTGCCCGGCGTGACCCGCACAGATGGCTCGCAAAGGAAGCGCTTGCACAGCAGAGCCAAGTGGCCACAGGCTCATCCAGAGACATTCCTCCCCTGATTAGGAAGGCTGGGAGGGAGCCAGGGGTGGGTCAGCGATCTCCTTCCTGTGGCTGCAGCCATTCCTGCCACGACTTGGATCACACCTCTCAGAGACACTCTGGGGTCGGGCACGGGAAGTTCACGGCGGCAAATGCGCTGGCGGGGAAGGGGGAAGAGCACGGGAATGGAGGGGAAGTTCACTGGGGTTCAGCCAAAGCTGGGTCTGGAAGAACAGAAATCTGATAAAAAGGAGAGAGGAATTGAAATGGACATGACCCCCAGGGAGCCCTCGTCCCTTCTCCAGTCAGTGCAAGGTGATGGACACATCAAGAATGAAGAGCACAGCTCCGAGAAACCCACAGCTTAGAGTGGTTTGAAGAAATGAAGGTACAGACCTGCCACCACACCTCATCTGGGTGAAAATCAAAATCTCCGGGTCAGAGGATGATATTTCTCATCTCTTCTGGCATCCCCAATTCAAACTGTCCTGCTAAACTTGGACAGGTTTGCTGTGCTGCACACACTGTGTGCTCCACAACACAGGAAAGACTAAACAAATCTCTCCAGGCAGCCAGGGTCAAGCCATACCATTTTTATCCCCGAAGCCAAGGAGGAGAAGATTGCACTTCCTAGCAGGGAAAATAACGACACAGCAAAACGAAAAAAACAAGGGAAGCATTACTCAAATTATCTCCACAGCGAGTGAAGGGATGGGAGTCCAGAGAACAAAGAGATCAAATGACCAGATGGGACAGATCAAGCTGACCACAAAGCCTCTGTCCAACATTTTTTGACAACTGCTAGAGCCATATGTTCATGAGGATTGTGGAATAACTGGGAAGGGTGTGTGGACTCGGAGCGAGCCCGACCGCACTCAGAGCTGCGTGGCTGTAGGGTGTGAGCCAGGGAGCCTTTGGTGTGTGACCCATATCCCAGCCCTGCACCCTGTGAAGGGAAAGGGGCTGGTAGATCATTTAGCTCACCTCATGACGGGCTCTGACCAGCCCTTCTCGTGCGTTTCCTGGTGTTTGGTCCATCTCTAATGAGCCATGCTCTGGGGGGAATTCTTAGGTCATTTATTTTGCATCACGTCTGCGAGGAGAAGAGCAGGACTATGGCTAATTAGGAAAGCAGACAGATAGCACCAAACAAAGCCAAGGACAGAGGGATCATGTCTGGGTGCACGAATGCTGTGAGTGACCCTTTCTTCCAGCTGCCCCATGGACCTGAACATCAACACTCCTGAAGGGCAGGAGCTGCACATCCCAAACGGCCTGTCCTGCCCTTTGGGCAACGTCCCCATAAAAAGCACACTTTCCTCATTTATTTTGTCAGCTGCTCCTTTTGATTACGTAGCACATTCCGAGGAGAGCAAGAAGATTCCATGGATGATGTCCTGCGAAGTAAAGGTGACAGTTTTCAGGAGTGAGAAGTAATGGCAGATACCCCTCCTAGGGATGTTCAGGGACATTCAGCCCTGCCCTGAGGCAGTTTGTCATGCACTAATGAGTGGGTCTACTACACACAGCAAATTCAGGACACAGGACCAACCAGCCACCATGCCAGACAAGAGCTTTTCCCTCTAAAATTGAAGCGCAGAGAATTTAACCACATAATATTACTTAATTTTCACACTGAGATGAGTGATCAAGGGACTCTTTCCCATCATAATATTCCACACTGCCCCTGGTCTTTGACAGAGCCTTGGAGTCCTTCTAGAACCAGAATAACATTAATAACTTCCAGCAAAAAAGTAAAACAAGTGTCAAAAAGCACCAAACATGGGCAGAGGTGTGCTCCTGCAAAACACCTACTGGACACCCTCAAGCTGCACCACAGCAGCCCCAAGACCCCTCTTGCACCCCTTTCCCCACCACCCCAAAGCCCACATAATCCCACAGCATTCCCTGGATCCCCACAGGATGCACAATTTTCTCTCACCTCTAAGAGAGCAGATTGCCCTTCCATCAGCAGATCCAGCCTGTGCTCTGTGCTTTGCTGTAACTCCCCAAAACTCTGGACCAGAGAAGAAAACACTGCAGCTTATTTCTCATCCGAAGGACCTGCAGATGCTTTGGGATAGTGCTGCTGGAGTTGATATCCCACGGGCTTCTCTTAGGCAGTGATGGTGCCTGGGCTGATGAGGACACTGACAGAGGTGGCCAAAAGCTCAGCAGAGGTCCATGGACTGAGGCCCTGGTGCTCTGCAGCCTCCCAGAGCCACAACCACCCAACTCTCCTGTACCCTGTGAAGAAGCGAGTCCAGAGGAAGCCACAAAGATGATCAGAGGGTGGAACACCTCTCCTACAAGGAAAAGCTGAGGGAATTTAGATTGTTCAGCCTGGACAAAAGGAAGTCCCAGGGTGAACGTTTTGTGGCCCTTCAGTACCTGAAGGGGCTACAACAGACATTGAGAGGGACTTTGGACAAAGGCCTGGAGTGACAGGACAAGGGGAATGGCTTCCCACTGACAGAAGGCAGGGTTAGATGGGATATTGGGGAGAAATTCTTCCCTATGAGGGTGGTGAGGCACAGGGTGCCCAGAGAGGCTGTGGCTGCCCCTGGATCCCTGGAAGTGTTCAGGGAGAGGTTGGGTGGGGCTTGGAGCAATCTGGTCTATAGAAGGTGTCTCTGCCCGTGGCAGGTGAGTGGAACAAGAAGCATCTTTAAGGTCCTTTACCTTAACCATCCTGAGATTTTACAATTCTATGAAGAAGAAAAAGGGAAATGCACAGAGAAAACCCTGTGAACAAAAGCATTCTGGAGTCAGGGACAGCAGAACAGCCAAGAACTCCATGGGGAGGGAGCTTCCCATCACTCTGATGGGAGTGTTTCCTTTTGCCAGGACAGCACATCTGCTCTGCAGAGTGGCCACCCTCCACAGGTGCTGGATCCACGAGGGGAGCCCACCCCTCCTCTGTGCCCAGCAGCACTAGGAAGGGGCTGGCTGCCCTTCCCCATCCCCATATCACCTCCCCCTATCCAGCAATGATCCCTGGGCAGACGGGAGCAAGGCCCAGGTTAGGAAACGCCGCACGAGCCCGCTCCTGCCGGATAACATAAACAGGGCTGTGGGACACGGCGAGTGCTGCCAGGCTTTGATCAGAGCCAGCTGCGTGGCCACACTCTCCCCATGGCCACAGTCCTGCTCCCCTGCCCTGTCCCTGCAGGAGCCTCGTCCTTCTGCTGGCAGAGAAGAAGCTCTCGTGGCTTTGCATCTCACACCGGCAGTTTCGGGATGTGGAGGAAATAATTTGGGTTATTCCCCACCAGCAGCTGGGGGAAAATTACTCCCTGCTTTTGGACCTGAGAGAGCTCCTAAGGGGAAAATGGTGCCTTGGGTTCAGGGAATTTTGTGGGCATTTAAGCTCAAATGTAGCTCACTTATGGCTTTTGTCCACCAGCAAAGCCAGGGAGCTGGAGTAAGATCTCCCCATCGTCCGAGCTGCTCATGGCTGAGCCTTTTCCCCCCAGATCACTTCACCCCACCTGGTGAAATGATCCAGGCTAGAAAAAGTAGGAATTTGGGGAGTGCAGCACTTTGTATAGGTCTAGATCACCCCAGGGATGTGGTTGGTGGCCCACCTGCAGGTGGTTTCTCACCCAGCAAGGGTCAGTAGGGACATCACATCTCACCTCACATCTCACCCAGCTGCTGCTCACCCTGCCAGGAACAGTGCTGCTCCTTTGTCCCTTGGGATCTGTAGGAGCCTGATCCTGGCCAACACCCAGCTCCTGGGATTTGAGCACTGAGGGAGGGAAGGGGATGTAGTTGCAGCTGCAGGAGCATCCCCTGCCTATGTGCCAACAAGAAGTCTTACAAGTAATCATTTTTCACATCAAGTTTTCCAGAATTCTCCTATTTTCTTCCCTGCTACCTGAAGATCAGTTTTACCTTGCTGTTTTTTCTATTTATTACCCAAAGTTTATGTCCCACATCTGTTATAAGGCAACCACAGCCTTAGGAGAGACAGAGTGAATAAATTGGGGGTTTTTTGGTACAGATTTTGTCCACAACTGTGCAATCCCTGTGTTATGATTGAGAGAAAAGTGTCCAAGGCTGGGAAACACCAGCATTTTCTGCAGCAGCCTTTTTGAAAGCAGTAACAGCTCAATGAAGTGGTTAGGAGTTTACAAGGGCTCGGAAAAAATTACCTCCTTTTAGAAAGTGTTAATTATATGACTAATTAAATAGAAAGGAGGTTGAAACACTCTCCTAGTCATAACCTGTGTGCTCCCTGCCCGCTCCTTGCGTGACAGAGAAAACAGGGAAGGGATCCTGTTTGGCCTTCATGGCAGGAAGTGGCTACTAAACCAGCTCTAACTTCTAATTTATTTACCTGGGAAGCTGTAGGGAATGGTTTTAAAATTGACCAACGTTTCTGCTGCTTAAAAAAAAAACCAAACCCACCAGCCATTCAGTAAAAACAGATTTGGAACAGCTCGAGTTTTAAGAGATATAAAAGGCCACTTTGTTTATGTATTTCAGCAATGGTATGTTGGCTTCTTTTTTTCCTAAATGACGGCAAAGAAAAAAAACATTATGTTAAATCTCTTATCTCCACACAAAGTGGTTGCAGCTATCATAAAACACACACATTGTGTCATTTCAAAACACAAATGGGCTCACGGTCAAACATTCTTCAGATTACCTCCTCTTTTCTTTTTCCTTTATAATTTTGTGGGCATTAATAAAGTTCAGCATACTCAAGTGAGGTGCTTTGTTCCTCCACTGAGGGGATTAATCACATCCTTCTGGAGAGGCACAAAGAAACCACAGGGTCAGGACTGAGCTGCAGTTGCTGCAAAGCCCTCCATGATGCCCAGTGCTGTGGCACCAACCTGTCCCTGATCCCATGGACTTTTATACTGACAAAAAGTGATGGGAATGGGGCTGTGATACAGGAAACTGGGGCCAGCAGCAAGATGCCTGGTCTAGAGTTCTGCTTGACTGCAGGCAGCTCATCTAACCTCCCTGTGCCCAGCAGAATAAGTTAAAAAGTCTTCTTCCATGGGGGATTTAATTTCCATCCAGTGGGATTATATCTCAAACGCTTCAGACCTGGAACCTGAGGACAAAATTCTTTTTTGACGGTCCCAGCATGATCCAAGCTCACCAGGCTGCCACAGGGGAGCTGGCAGGAAGGACAAGCACTTCCACCCACTGCCTTCTCCCTCCTCACTGCCAAAACCCAGGCTGGCACATCTGGCCAGCTGCCACCCACCTGGGCAGGTCCCACTGTCTGAGGGCAGGGCTTGAAACCCTGAGCCAGCCCCAACACAGGGGCAGCTCAGCCAAAAAATAGGCTCTAAATAGAACAAGAACAGGAGGTGGAAAGCAAACAGTGCCTGTTGAGGTGTGCTGTGCCTCGGAAGGGCACGTGGGAGAGGTGGTGGCACAGCTGGAGACTGCCCTGACCCGCTGAATATGCTGCTAGTTGAGAAGAAAACTCTGCTAGCACAGCCAAAAGGATATTTTTGGCACAAAAAAAAAAAGATGTTTTGGCACAGCTCAGCATTTCTGATGCTGCTGGACCTATTGGGTACCTGCTGGCCACCTGAGCAAAGGGAGGGGTGCCCCATTTTCCTGGAACATCCACAGCCCCTCCAGGAGATTTCCACCGGACAGGTTATGCACCCCAGAGTCCTCCTCCATCCCAAACTCCCTCCCAGTGCTGCTGGAGACCAGTTTGGCTCAGAGGTTTCCGTGCTGCCTGCTGGTTTCACTTCCCACATCCTGCCCCGTTTCAAGGTGACTCAGACAGTGATGTTTGAGTCATGTTTGAAGATGCTGAACCCAAGGGATCACGCTGAGATGGCCCAAAATTACAGGTGGATTTTCCAGCCCTCAGTCATGAGTATTTCCACCTCCTCCCAGTTCTCTCTCCTTTTTGTTGCTTTTAAAGGCTTGTGGCTGCAGACAGCTGAGAAGAGGATGTCGTGCACGGACGTGACAGTGGGTATTCCTGGGACAAGTGTCACGGGGGGAGGTGGCACCAGGCTGGAACTCCTCCCTGAGTAGATGCAGGTCTTTGATATTTGGCTGGGTGAAGCAGCCATGAGATGTTCCAGCCCGTGAGGAGGCAAGGGAGAGCCTTCCACTGCCACACACCCACTCCCACACACCTGGAGCATTTTTACTCCACAGTGACCCTTCAGCCTCCAACATTTACAAATGACATCCTTAAAGATGCTTCCAGACAAGCAGCTAATAAAGGAACAAGCAGGAGGACTGACAAAAGCTTGGACGTGAAAGAGGTGCTGGATTTTTGAAAATGAGGGACCAGAGAAACAGAGATGATTGGAGTTTGTCCCGACCAGTGGCACCTGGCCAGCACACATGACCAGCCATCACCAGCTGGCCAGGCAGCTGGTGCCACCAAAGTCTGTGCTGTCACAACACCCTGGTGTCACCAGAGCAGGAGCGGCCTGGGGCTGTGGAGATATTGAGAATTGTGGACCCAAATCCTCCAGAAACCAAGATTTGCAGATGGTTTGAACCTCAGCATTGATCTGCATCCTCAGGGTTGTGCTTTGCTTTGATAGTTTGGTGAGTTTGAAGGTCTGGTACCACCACAGGGACACCTGAGGGACAAACAGAGATGACCAAACCACACCTGGCTTGGGGAGAGGTTTCCTCCTTCTGCAGCAATGGGAACTTAGAGGAATCTCAGAGTGAGCTGAGCTGAAGGGGACCCACAAGGATCATTGAATCCAACTCCTGGCCCTGCACAGGACCATCCCCAAGAGTCACACCCTGTGCCTGAGGGCATTATTCAAACACTCCTGGAGCTCTGTCAGGCTGGGGCTGTGACCACTTCTCTGAGGAGCCTCTTCAGTGCCCAATCACCCTCTGGGGGAAGAAGCTGTCCTTAAAACCCAGCCTAGACCTCCCCTGACATTCCAGGCCATTCTCCATGTCCTGTCACAGGTCACCAGAGAGAAGAGATCAATGTCTGCTCCTCCTCTTCCCCCCCACGAGGAAGCTGCAGACTGCAACGAGGTCTCCTCTCAGTTTCCTCTTTCTTTTCTCTTCTCAAGGTTGGGCAGACCAAATGCCCCTGCCAAGGTGAACCCCACAGGTCTCTGCACAGCCAGTTGGATGCTGCCAGACCCCATCAGCAGGAACCAGGACCAAAGGCTGGAGAGAGAGCTTCCTCTCCAGCTGATTCACACACACCTGCCCCAAATCCATGCTGGTGAGAACGCAGGACATGACACACACCAAAACCACCATCACTTTGCAAATCCATCCTTCCCTCCACCCTGCCAAACCCAAACCCTGAGCTGATCCCCCAGAGCCAACTACCCCAGAGAGAGCTGGGAGTGAAATATATTTGAAATATAAAAGGTTAAAAGCAGCACAGACTGTGAAAACAAAGGCTTGGGCTTCAAAACAACCTCGACGCACCATTTCAGGGAAATTTCTGAAAGTGTTTGTTACCGCCAGTGCCACGAAAGCGATGGATTTAAGGAACTTGGACGTGCTGGAAACAGGCTCTGCCGTGAGTCACCCGCTCCGAGCGGGCACGGCCAGCAAACAAACCCCCGGAGCACCACACAAACACTGATAACACTTGCACCAGGCAACAGCCACAGGACCTTTCAGCAGCTGAACTAATCTATTCCCACTGTTACGCCGCGTTACTTCGGGCACAAAGTGGGGAATTATTATTTTTTTTTCCTCTTTCCCTGCTAATTAACATTTGTTCGCGCACAAAATGCGGTGGCCGGTGCCAAGCGGACATACCTAGATAGAGCCTAATATTAGATTTCACAAAAGCATTCATCCTGTATAAACAAACATCCTCCACAGAGTGCTAGCCTCCAAATCTTTGCCCAAACAGATGTCCCCACTGTGGGCACGGCTCAGCATCGCTTCCCGGGATGGAGCAAAGCCTCCACGTCCATGCCCATCCCCAGTTAACCCAGGCATCGACAGGAAAACACACTGTTGTTTTAGGAAGCTTTGCAGAA
The DNA here is from genome assembly GCA_013397155.1 of Irena cyanogastra. NCBI lineage: Eukaryota > Metazoa > Chordata > Aves > Passeriformes > Irenidae > Irena > Irena cyanogastra. The sequence goes on from VWZV01000567.1 coordinate 394,926, forward strand.
AGCTTCCTTTCGGGTTTAAACCCGGATCAGTCGTTATTTGTCTCTAGCAGAGGCTTCCTTTAAGGTCTCTTGGAGTTACTCACTTTTTGTTACAGCCAGAGACAACGTCCTGCTTGTAAGAGCTGAGAAAATTCCCTGGCAAATGATGTAGGGTGTTGATTAACCAATATATGGGTCAGGTCTGGTCTAGCAGGCAGGAGGCTGAAATGGGAAAGCGAGTTTTTTAACAATTTGTTATACACAGTAGCAAGAAAAACAGGAAGTAGGTGTTTATTAGCAGTTTCCAAATATACCAGCCAAAATAAAACTCCCCATGCAGTCTGAGGTATTCAAAATACAGCGACGACCAGAATTCCTCAGATTATAAGAGGGTAATTAATCACAAACAGTGTTCACAGACCAGTGATTTGGAAACTTCCTTTTTATTGAAGATCTGGATCAAGAGCAAACTTCAAAGCAAAACTAATTGATCTGAGATTCCCTGTGTCTGGGCGATAAAGCAAAAAAATAAAATATCATTCTGACGCAGCCAGGTCCGTGGTTTACATTCATCCTGCCCTGACAGCCTGTAAAGCACATTAAAAAGCCATTTTTCACTGGATGCTATAGCTCTGACTTATTGCAACATAAAAGCTATTCATACACGGGAGACTGTTGCTTCCTCACAATCAGTGCATTGCACCCAAAGCCAGCCATGTTATTCCAGGCTTGTTCCTCAGGAATGTGAGCATATCTTGGAGACTGATTCATAAAAGGAAGAGAGCAGCCCACTTCTGGGCCAGGCTCACATGCTTTATTCAGAAGTGAAATTTTCTGAATTTTGTTTGGCTCCAGCAACTCTTAACTCTGCTGGAGCCAGGAGAGCAACTTGAAATGAACAGCTCTGTCCTCATTTTTCTAAAAATTGCCAGAAAATAGTGGGGTTCACCAATTTTTCTCCATCAAGGTTGTATGCAGATCCCAGCCAGCGACTGCCATTCACCAGCAACCAGAATTTATTTAAATATTTGTGATTTAACCTATATAATCTGTCACCTAAGCATCTGGCTTTTCCTCTTTGTCCTCCACTGGAGAATTCAACAGGCCCCAGAGATACCTCCATGAACACACAGCCCCCCTCTAAATCCACATGCCATAAGACAAAAAAAAAATATAGTATCAGTAAGCTTTTAAAGGTATTTTCTCCACACCTGCCCTCCTGTCATGTGCCATGGATGCTCCTGAGTCCCACATCTGATTTCACAGCCATGGGGCATGGGAAGCAGCTGGATTTGCAGTGCTAATTTTCACGTCAGGCTGGAACCGCATGGGTGGATACAGAGTTTAGAAGAAGGGGAAAGTTTCTTTTTTGACTGCAATAAATTCCCAGGCTGAAAGAGCTGACACCAAGCAGAGCTTTTCCATCAGAGAATGGTTTGGGTTGGAAGGAATCTTAGAGCCCATCCAGTTCTACCCCCTGCCATGGCCAGGGACACCTTCTACTGTCCCAGGCTGCTCCAAGCCCTGTCCAGCCTGGCCTTGGACACTTCCAAGGATTCAGGGGCAGCCACAGCTTCCCTGTGCAACTTATGGCAGAACTTCACCACCCTCCCAGCCAGGAATTCCCAGTTCCCAATCTCCCATCCATCCCTGCCCTCTGGCAGTGGAAGCCATTCCCTGTGTCCTGTCCCTCCATCCCTTGTCCCCAGTCCCTCTCCAGCTCTCCTGGAGCCCTTCAGGCCCTGCAAGGGGCTCTGAGCTCTCCCTGGAGCCTTCTCCTCTCCAGCTGAGCACCCCCAGCTCTCCCAGCCTGACTCCAGCCCTTGGAGCATCTCCATGACCTCCTCTAGACTCTCTCCAGCAGCTCCAGGTCCTTCTGGATGTTGGGAGCCCCAGAGCTGGACACAGAACTCCAGAACCTTCCATCTATGCTTCTCCTTTGTTTTTCTGGATAGTCTGAGGAGTCACTGGAAAATAAACATCGAGGTGATTCCCCTCCAGCCCCAGGCCCTGCTGGGCAGTTCTGCACCCCGAGGTGTGCAAAGGACCAACTGTTTGGAGAAGAAACTCCAGTGGCCTCTGAGCAGGAGATGAGCGCTGGCTCTTCCCTCCAAGGAAAGTTCTCAGGGGGTGAAGTCTGGGGAAAGGTCTTGATCCTGCTAGGAAGACAGAAGTCCCAGCCAGACCGTGGGATGGGGTGTGCTTGGATCACACACCAAACCCTTCCAAAGCCAAGACTTCCCACTTCAAACTCTGTCAAAACACAGACGATGCGGATGCATCCAATTTATTCTCAATAGGTTTTGCAGACTTTCGCTTTGCTGGGCTGCTTTCCTGGAATCAAAGGCAGGAACCTCTAAGCTGCCAGATCACCAAAACCTCTGATAAAGATTTCATCCTAAATGCAGGCTGTGATTATTTGATTTTTATTCTTTTTTTGTCTATTGTCTGCTGATAGCTTCACCTGTGTCATCTGCTCTCAGCCAGGCAGCCCAGTCCTGTGAACAGGAAAGATCACCAGGAACAAAACCTTTTACAAGGGATTCAATTTCATCTAAAAGCATGTAATTCTCCATAGCCAGGAGCAGTTTCTAATCTTCATATGTAGAAACTTACAAGGCAAGGAATTCAAAGCCACCGGATTAAATGAAAAATGTGAATGAAAAGCTACATGCTGATACTCAGCTGACCTAGGCAAGTTACTGTACATTTTTCAAAGTTTTAAATTACCGCTAATGGAAAACGTGGGGAGTAAGGCTGAAGTGTCTCTCTACATCATTCCTTCAAAAAAAAAAGAAGTCCAAAACAATGAATGAATATTTTCAGCTTAGCCCCTGATGCTTTCCAACACAGTTGGCCTCACTTTGCTCTTACTGTATAGATCAGCAGGTATCATCGGATTAGATTAAGACCAGCTGTTGGTTTCTAGTAAAGGAATTTCCCAAAAAGGTAAAATATAATTCAAGCTTAGCAGCCTAGATATTTTGGAAGAATAAAAACCTCCGCTCGTGACTGTAAAAAGCAGAGAAAAAGACATTAGAAAGCATTTAAGAGCTTTGGTTTCAATTATTTTATATTAAAGGATAGGTAAGCTTAAATTGCTCAGACTCTTTATAAAAATAAAAGGGATTGTAAATAAAATTGGAAACAGATATACAAGAACCAAGTTCCCACAGGTGCATTTTCTTTACTGGGGAAATACCCGTGTGAATTTCCAGTTTCCCATCATGTAAGGGGAGACAATGAATTCTGAAGTTACCCCGTTTGCCTTCGGACTTTGCCACAGAAGAAGAAACCTCTTGTCTCTTTAGACCCCAACGTCCCTCTGTGTGTGTCACACCAAAGCAAAGGTTTGTGCTGCCCACCGGGGCTCAGCCGAGATCAAAGCTCTGGGCCACTCACGACAAAACAAGAGGGTAAAGCCCAAAGAATCAAAGAGACAAAGGAAAGGTTTAAGAGATAAGGATCAGCCCCAGATATGATATTTCATCCAGATCAGATCCGGTGCAGAAGTTCAATTCAAAGTTCATAAGACAAAAATACAAAGGATCAGATCCGAGGTTTTGTTGTTCTCTATCTCTCCAGGTTTGCAGTGACATTCCCATCTTCCAGGCAACAAAGGTTTCACCTGTATTATGCAAAACCACAGAGCTTATCTCATCTCCTGCTCCTGGCTATGCATCTACTCAAATATGTATTTCAGGCATTTCTAATATCTTCACCCAGCCCCAAACCAAATGCCTCCAGCTGCATCTCACAAACAAGGTGTGAAGTCCTGGGGTAACCAGCCAAACCAGAAACTCACTGCTTTCCTCAGAGAAAGGCACCTCTCCTCTCACTGAAGCTCCACCAAGACATCGTGGTGAAACATCTGAAGTTGGTTTTTTTTTAAAGACCAAGGAAAAAAAAAGAAAAAAACCCCCCAAACCCTGCACCACTGGATTTCTCAGAGGTGCCAAACCTGGTGCGTATTATATTTACATCTATAATTGTCCTGGCTTGCAGGGGAGTGCTTGGGAATTACTTGGTTGAAAGAGTCCATTTATCAAGAATTTAGGAATGAGAGAACGATGGCTGGGGAGGTGTGTAGGTGTTTGAAGGCAGAGGAGGCAACTGGGAACTGCGATGTCATTGCCCTCAGGCAAGGCTTGGCAGTGCCTCCCCTGGGAGCAGCTCCTCTGGATGAGGTGAAAATATCCTCACTGACTCTCAGCTGCTGCAAGAGGATCACAGAGACTGCAGAGAGCCGTGTTCCACAAAATCCTGCAGCTCTTTAAAGCCTTTTTAAAAATACAACCAACATCTTCCTCTCAGTGTTACAGACCCTCAGCTTCTTTTGTAGAATTCCCTGAGCTGGAAGGGACCCACAGGGATCATCCAAGTTCAACTCCTGGCTCTGCCCAGACTCCCAACAATCCCACCCTGGGCATCCCTGGCAGCTCCTGGAGCTCTGGCAGCCTCGGGGCCGTGCCCATTCCCTGGGGAGCCTGGGCAGTGCCAGCACCCTCTGGGGAAAGAAAATTTTCCTGATCTCCAACCTGACCCTCCCCTGGCACAGCTCCAGCTGTTCCCTCGGGCCTTGTCACTGTCACAGCGGATTCAGGGATGCAGCTCCTCCAGTCCAGTCCCCAGGGCATCCCCAGCTGCTCCAGACCAACACAAACCGTGCAGCCCTGTAGGGTGGGCAGGTCACAACACACCTGGCACGGGCTGGCACTGCCATCCACGAGCTCCACGCAGGAGAGGAGCCATGGGCACTGCAGGGATGCTTTGCAGCAGCACACAGAGAGCCCCCAGGGATGCAGAGCCCTGGCAAAGGGCCCAGCAGGACTGTTTACCGTGGGGTTTTGAAACAGCTGTTGCCTAAACACAAATGTGATTCTGTCACTTGTCAGTCTCTGTGGTCTGCAGACACACGGGTTATTTCAGGCAGGGCTGAGCAGAGCACTGAGTTCCCTCACAGCAGGTGAGGTTTCTGCCTGAGCCCACATCTAGCAGAGCCTGCTCTGGCATCCTCACACCATTCTGCTGGCTTTCCTCACCCCACTGCTCAAACAGAGTCACCCTGTTCCACAAATATTTACTGAAATGCCTATTTCACCGTGTTGCAAAAGAGAGCTCTCTGACCTTGTCAAGCACCACTTCGAAGGCAGCAGTTGGATGCAGGAGAAGACACAGGACAAGCAAGGAAAAGTTTGGCAGGAATGATGAGCACCTTTCTGTGCACAGTGTGAGGCAGCTGTCATTGCCTCCCTCTTAGGCAGAGCTGCACAAAAGCATGTGGAAAAAAGCAAAGAAAAAAGGATTTAGGAAAGTGCAAAAGAAAAAAAATAGCTAGAAGACTAAATTCTTAAATTTGGTGAGTGCTGCAGGCTTGTGGTCAGGTTAGGCTGGTTAAAAAAGTGCTGCAAACATCCAGCAAATGGGCCAGGGCTCAACACAGCTCCATTCTCTCACATGGCATTAAAATATTGAAGGACATCACCAGGGCTTGGCTGGGTAAGTGACAGTGCCAATGCCCCAGTGACAACGGGATTGCACCTGAGCCATGGGATCCATGGCCTGGCAGCGAGGTCACCCTGGTGGCACGAGGGCAAAGAGGCATTTTCTGAACCAGCTGGATCCCACAGTGCTTTCCCAGGCACCAGCGTGGCTCGGGATTATCCCTCTGGGATTATTTCCACCCTGAGGGAATCTGGACCTCCCAAGGGAGCAAGGTTGTGCTCGTGGGAACAACTTGGGGCACGGAGGGAACCACGTGGCTGCTCCTGCTTTGAAAGGGGTTTGGGAAGGACTCACTCCCAATCCTCTGCCACGTGAAGACCCTGGAGAACCGGAGCCAGCCTGGCCCATGAGGTCTGTCCCCACACTGATTATCTGATGCAGCACAGGAGTGTCACTCCAGAGATTTTATTTTGGCCAGGGGGCACAGCTGGCTCCCCATTGCCACCACCACAGACAAACCCTCCTCCTCCTGTGGGGCGTGGGTTTTTCCATTTTGCCCCCAGAAATCACACACACCCTCTGAGGTTTCCTCACATGTGGTGTCCCAAGGTGCTTTCACAGCCTCCACAGCACGGATACACCAGCCAGCAGGAGCTGAGCAGAATTCCAGACTCATAAATCCCCCAGCAATTGCCAGGCTTCATTCAACCTCCCTGTGAGATAAAACAAACTCTCATCGTGGCGTTAGGATGGGATTTGGTTTTGCCTTTTTTCCCCTCTCTTTCCAACACAAAGCTGGTGAAATGACAAGATGGAAAGAGGTGGGATTGTCCAGGATGATCCTTCACTGCAGTGATTGGGAAACCTGCACCACTGCTGGGACCCATGGTTGGCTATTAGGTAAAAAAATTAGGTTAAAAAGCACCACAATATAAAAATAAATATGTAATGTCAATAAATACATACATATATATATNGCTGTATTTAATTACTTCAGCTCTTAAAAAGTAGAACTTATGGCAAGACGCAGAAAAATAAAAAAAGAAGATGAAAAAACCGCCATGTTTAAATTTGCTTTTAAGCAGTCTTAAAGTTTTGATCAAAAGAAAATGCCAAAAAGAGCAACTGATCTGTCTGGTCTTACCTGGAGTCTTGTCACAGCAGTTTTGCATTTGCTGAGTATTTAAAAAAGGCTCAAACAATCAGGTCGGGTTGAAAAAAATTCAGAATTTCAGTCCATTGGTCATCTCTAATATCATGCCACCTGTTCAGATATTTCATTAGAATTGAAAAAAAAAAATAATAAATTATCACAAAGAATGTAAAATGAAAAATTTGGGGTAATTTCTATATCAGAATCAACACTTTAATGAAACTAAAATAATTAAATAAATATATAATATTAATAACATTAATTAATAAAATTAAATTAATTAAATTAAATGAAAAAATAAAATTAAGGTTAACTAAATTTCAGAAGGTTTATTTCAGAAAATGCAATTTTTAAATTTTGCACTGAAACAAATCAGACTTCCTGCAATTTCAGGAGATAAAGAAATGAGGATTTTACCCTTTTTCTTTTACCAAATCCCATCTTTACTGGAAAAAAATATATAGTTACCAAAACTGTAAGTGATTCTGTTAAACTGTGATTTTTGGGCCCCACATGAGCATAGGTGGAACAATGTCCTTGTCCCTAATCACAGCAGTTATGTGAAGCTGGAACAGCATTTGTGGTCCCATATTTTCAGATCCTAAAGGATTTCATCCTTCCCAGCCCCAGGACACTGGACCAGCCCCTCTACTCCTTATTTCCTCAGACAAACAGCAGACTCCTGGGATGGTTTGGGTTGGAAGNGTATTTCTATAAATAATTATAAATAAATAGCAATATAAAGAAAGATAATAAATATAAACATGCAAATATGTTCCCAGAATAAAACAGTTTAGACAAGACTATGTCAGAAGTAAAAATAATGGGTTCTTTAGTGCTGCAGTTGTGGGGGACATTATTAGTATTATTAATATTGATATTAATATGAAAATTATTATTCTTATTACTAATATTATCATTACTAATAATAATAGCATTATTAATATTATTAGTATGAATAACATTATTAGTATTATTAATATTAATATTAGTGGTATTATTAGTATTAACTTCTCGTTGTTGTTGTTATTATTATTATTATTTGCTGTATTTAATTACTTCAGCTCTTAAAAAGTAGAACTTATGGCAAGACGCAGAAAAATAAAAAAAGAAGATGAAAAAACCGCCATGNCCCAAATCATTTCTTCCTTGTGTCTAGTCTGAATCTGTCTATTTTCAATTTAAAACCATCACCCCTTGTCCTGCCAAGCATCACCAGTGGTGATCCACCAGGGAGAGACAGAGGAATCCTGCTCCTGCTGAGGAAGGGAAGAATTCCCAGACATTCTGAGCCCTGTTGGCATCACTGGGTGACAGCCAAGCGAGAGCAGCCCTGAGCAGGCTCTGCAGCCTTCCTGCAAGTCCTTCTTGGCTCACCACAGCCTCCCACTGCTGTCCAAAAGCTGGAAAGAGCTGAGTTACTGGACTGTGTGGGGCTGACTTACTGTGGGACTCAGAAAAATTCAGCAGCAAGTCCTGGCTTTCCCAAGAGAAAGCAGTTTTCCTTTCCAAGGACACCTCTGTGAAGAATTTCATTTCCTCAGAGAAAGATTGATAGAGGTTTTTGTAAGCATCTCTTGTTCTCACAATAACAGGTGTTGTTGTGACTTTAAGTTGACTTTCTCTTTGTGTCTGTTCTCAAACCGTGCTCTTTCTGCCTCACCCAGTGGTGCTAGAGAGGTGTTGTGCCATTTAGCCAATCAAATAATTGTTAGCCAAGGACCCCATAAAAAGGGTTTGGATTTTTACAATAAAGTTCAGCCTTCTGATGATCATGAAAATCTTTGGAGTCCTTCACTTCCTCCTGTGGGAGAGGGCGACAGGACTTTGCTTCCCTTGCCAAGCTCTGTGGGGATGAAGCTATGGGTACCCTGCACAGGGCACTCAGGCTCTGCTGGCCCCCATCAGCAATGGGAAGTTGTTTGGGTTCCATGGGCAAACAGCTTCCTCTGGAAAGCCCTTCCCTCTCCAAACACATGACTGCACTCCTGGACACCGTTCAACCCAGCAAAGTCATCGAGTTAAGTCATCTGAGCACATTTTTGCAGCGAGAGGAGGCTGTGTGGTGGGCTGGTGTGGGAGAACAGTTGGATGCAAACGTCCCCGGGGGGAACAGATGCGGATGACACGCTGGAATCCGGCTGGAACTTCCTACAGCGCCATCCACTCCAGCTCCCCACTTTACCACAGCCACTGCACACTGGCCAAACACAGACCAAGGGTGGTACAGAGCCATTCCTGCTTCTGCCTTCTGCCACAGATCATCCCAGAGCCCTCTGCAGGGGCCTCTCTGCTACCTTGGGGCTGCTCTTTGCTGTTATTGTTGTTGGTCCTGCTCAGCACAGCTGAGGCATCTTCCTTCCAGATGTTTGCAGGGTGTGTTTGTGCTCACTTCGCTGATGCATGAGAACAGTCACAAGACAAGATGCTCAGCACCAGCCAAAATGCCCCAGCCTAAATAGCAGCCTTTATTTCCACCTCACCTGTCCTCAGAACAATGGGTTTTGTGATTTCCTATGTGTGTAATACAGCAGTGAGTGCCGAATAAATAAACAGGAAACCCTTAGGTCTGACGATGTTGCTCAAGAAAGGCACAAAAGCAAAAATTCCACTTATCTGAGCATCCCTCCCAAATCTGCTTCCCACACAACCTTTTGGGACATCACGTTTGCATCAGTTTCCTCAATTACTGATTCTATCACTGGTGCGATTCTTCAAGCGGCTCCCCAGGGCAGCCCAGAGATGAGCTGGGGGTGGGAGGAAAGGGGGTGTAGTAACTCGGCTCTTGTTTTCCTGAGTGCGCCTGAGGCCGCGAGCTTTCAGCTTGTGATTTAACCAGGTTTCCTGGAAAGGCAATTGCCTGGATTTTCATCCTACACCTTCCTCCTGGCTGAGCTCGCACCGGTCACACCGACCCTCTGCACGGCCAGCCCGTGTGAGCGCCACCGAGCTGGGCTTGTGGCGGTGCTGGAGGGACCGGAGACAGGCAGGGACAGAGCCCGGGGGCCGGGGCTGAGCAGGGACCTGGGGCATGGAAAGGGATCTGCGCTCCTGCCCCGGGACCGGGGCTGAGCAGGGACCTGGGGCATGGAAAGGGATCTGCGCTGCTGCCCAGGGACCGGGGCTGAGCAGGGACCTGGGGCATGGAAAGGGATCTGCGCTCCTGCGCCGGCGCCGGGAGATCCGGAATTCTCTGCAGCCGAAGGAAATCGGAGCATGGGATTGAAAGAAAGACCGCTTGGAAAACATTAACAGCTCATTACCGATGGTCTGTTTAAAAAACCCCATTAATGTATATACACACGTCCCTGGACAGCACGTTTACCCCCAGCTAATGGCACTGAGTGGAAGCTGGAATGATCTGTGCCTAGCGACTGAGCGAACTCCCAGCCCTCCCTCGTTTGCACTTTTCCCGCACGGGCTCCTCCTGACCTCTTCAAATCCCATCCCAATTACAGCCTCCCACTTACCCTTCAGTGTAAATAAATCCTGCGTGCTGGGGATGGCTGCTACCAGCACAGACAAAAACAGCGCAGGGAAAACACAACCTGCGGCCGGCTCTGGAAAAGGGCAAGGAAACAAAGCACGGGAGGGAGGGAGGGACGGGGCTGAGCCGTGGGATGGCAGGTGACACCATCGGGGTTCTCAGAGCTTGGGCACAGCTCAGTCCTCTGGGGAGAGCTCGGAACCATTCGGGCTAGAAAAGACCTCTAAGGCCGAGTCCAACCATTCCCCCAGCACTGCCAAAGCCATCCCTAGCCCATGTCCCCAAGTGCCACATCCACATGGCTTTAAAATCCCTCCAGGGAAGGGCACTCCTGGGCAGCTGTGCCAGGGCTGGACAACTGCTCAGGAGGAAATTTGCAGCAATGTCCAACCTAAACCTCCCCTGGCCCAGCCTGAGGCCGTTCCCTCTCCTCCTGTCCCTGTTCCCTGGGAGCAGAGCCCGATCCCCCGGCTGTCCCCTCCTGCCAGGAGTTGTGCAGAGCCACCAGGGCACCCCGAGCCTCCTTTTCTCCAGGCTGAGCCCCTTCCCAGCTCCCTCCTGGTGCCCCAGGCTCTTCCCCAGCTCTGTTCCCTTCTCTGGACACGCTCCAGCCCCTCTGTGTTGTCATGAGGAGCCCAAAACTGAACCCAGATCTTGCAGGGAGATCCAAAGCAGCAGAAAGATACCCCCACCAAATAGATGGATATTCAGCAAGTCCCTACAGGTTATCCATGCACCTGAGCCTTCTCCTTGCTTGGATGACACTGCAGGAAACTGCCTCAGGAAACTTAGGATCTTCCTCTGGGAAAAAATGCCATCTCCCTAGCTGTATTCAAGAGGGCTCTGAGAGAAAAAACCTGGATCTCTGTTGGCTTCCTGGGGCATCCTTAGGCTGCTGCTGCACTAACAATATTCTCTCTGGATTTGTGGAAGCTGGAGAGCACTTTTGGGCACTGGGGCAGGGTGAATGCCACATGGATACTCCTCACAGCACGAGGTGAATGGAGAGAACAGGACAGCTAAAGCCTCATCCAGGCTGCTTACTCCTAAATCTCATCTCTAAATGTACCTTCCTCAACCTGCACCCATCCCATCCTGGGCTGGGATGCTGGGACCTCACACTGCAGTTTCCCCAGGAGCCAGCACTTTGCATTTCCAAGCCACTGGTGTGTCACAGGTGTGACAGGTCCTGGGTTTCGAGCTGCTGGAGGCTGGGGGTATCTTTTAGATTTTTTTTTTCCCCTAATTTGTGGGCTTAATGTGGGATTCTTCTTCTGATCATTAAACAATTACGCTGCGGCTTGAAATTGTTTTCAAAGGACTAAATGATGTTATAATGCTCTGGAACTGTCAGTTTAATATATGGGGCTGTATTCAGCATAAATTACAGGCAGTTTCCGTGCCACAAAAGCCGCACAAGTTCACGGATCCAGCCAAAATATTCAGCAGAAAGTTGTGCCAGGCCGCAGGGCCCGTTTTGCCAAGACCTGCAGGTGTTCACCATGGAGAGCAGCCCCACCACTGATCCAGGAGATTCCACATCTCCTCCCAGCCAGCCACAATCTCCTTGGGACACCTGAGCCAAGGCATGGGGTGATCCCAGAAGCAGCAGCAGGGATTTTGGGATTTTCAAAGCTGTTGCAGCCCTGAGGTGACTCAGCCTTTCACCTGCAGGTGCAGGAGCTGTGGGTGGAGACCTTGCCAGGGATTTTGGAGAGGTTCAGCTCCAGGCTGCAAACAGGGCTGGGAGCCTTGGGCATCACTGGAGCTTTGTGGCACTGAGGTGACACAAGGCCATTCACTTTCTTCTTGCTCGTGAGGCAGTCCTTTCCTGTCAGGAGGGCAGGGAGTTTGGAATATTGAGAGACAGATTTCAGACACACAGTCCTGGAGACAGGGCCAACTCTGTGGGACATCCTCACCTTGACTCCCCTCTTCTGTGCCTGCCAGAGATGCTGAACTGCAAAGCAGGGCAGAAGCCCCAGCACTTGGAGATGCTTCTCCCCCTGAGCCCCCAGCAGATGGCAAATGGGTCCTGTCATCCACAAGCCTCAGGGAACATGGGAATGATGGAGTCCCACCAGCTTTTCATGGCAAATTTGTCCACCAAGTGCTGCCTCCTCCAAGGCAGGGATGGAAGAAAATTCAGCAGCACTTTTGTGGCAGATTCTTGCCTTGCTTGGCCTGGCTGTGCCCCTTCCAGGGAGCAAAGGGAAGAGCCCTGTGTCCTCACACGAGAATAAGGTCAGGAAATACTTAGTCCATCCCTGCTCCTGGTTTTGCTGAGTCTGAAATGAGTTGTCCAGAACAAGATAAACGCAGAGCAGCGGATGTGTGCAGGATGCCATGGGCTCTGTGCAAAACATCCTGTTGTCCTCTGCACTGCAGAGTGGCAGGGACAAACACGGCTCACCAGGATGGATGCAGGGCAAACTGTCCCATCTCTGCACCAGGGACCTCCTCTCCCTGTCCTGCAATCTCATTTGGGGGTCCCTAATTGCTGAGCTTGGTGTCAAGGGTCCAGGAAAAATTAACTGCAGTAGAGACAAACCTCCTGCTATGGTGTCAGAGCAGGGCTGGGAGAAGGGAGGGGAGGACCTGGCCCCCAAAGCACAGGTGGCTCTCCTAGATGTCACACGTTGCTCCACAAATGACACGTTCCAGCAGAAAACACTTTCAATCATCACTCGTGGGCTCTGGATGGGGCCCACCCAAACCAGTCACATCTGCCCCCAAGAACAGAAAACACCCACCTGTGTTTCACTTGCTTTTCTGGGAGCATTAACACCTTCCAGCCACATAAAACCTTCACCTTCAAAAGGGAAGGGGAGAGACAGAAAGGAAAGCCACGAAAAGCCACCAGCTTAGCCCAGTTACAACTGAACAACCCCAGTCCAAGGGGAGCTGACCTGGCACAGAAGGGTTTCTCCACAAGGGGAGTTAGATCAAGCAGGGATCTGGGGATGCCACGTGGCAAAATGATGGGATGCAGGAGCAGTGTCGGGATCGTTGTCCCCTGGCTGTCCCCAGGATGCTGGGATGCTGCCACCACCCCGCTCCAGGCGCCAGTTCCAGCCTGCAGCTGCAGGCAGCCGTCAGCGCCTCCGGGGTCTGTCCCTGCTGCCTTGGGACTTTTTTCCACAGAAGATGCTCCTAACCAAAACCAGATTTGATTCCCAAATATCCCCAATCTCCCTTAAAGCTTACAAATCTTCCACACCTGTGTTTGCTCATTGCTGCTGCTGGGCCCTGCCCTGGGAAGGACGATGTTTATCCCACTCCTCCACAGCTATTTACAATGGGGTTTTCGGATGGAGATGGAGCACATATTTGTCTAATGGCAGCAGGGCAGTGAATTTAATTCTCCTCATTAACAGTCATCAGCTTAACGGGAAGCAATAAAAGATTTTTTTTTTTTTCCAAGAGCAGCTGCTTGTGAGATAATATTTATGGCCGGGACTGTCAGCAGGATGAGTGCATTGCTGGCTTGTGAGGGGGGAAACTGAGGCACGAGGCCATTCACTGACCCACCCTGGACCACACAGATGGAGGTGGGAAGAAAATCCAGCCCTCCTCTCTCACATCCTGAGGCCATGCTGCCCCAAGGCCACCAAAGCCATGTTATTATAATTTGTGAGCTGTGCTGCATTTCCAGCACCCGAGGGAGTCACAGCAGGGCACCCCACCCTCCTTTTCCCTCCATAAGCCACTTCCAAATCTCTGACTGGCTGGGGACAGCAAATGCCCTTCCCATGTGCCCCCCACTACCCATCAAACCAGGAAAGGGCATTTTGACCCCATCCTGATGGTGAGAAATAGTTTTGTCTTCGTTTGCTTCTCTTCTGACCATGGCTGGTGAGATCCACAGTGAAACCTGGGCTTGCAGGTGGTCTCTGAGTGACTTTGGACCAAGGTGCTCACCTGGCATCCTGTGCCCAAAGCTGCAGAGACCCCAGCAGGGCAGAGCTGCTCTCTGCTCTCCTGAGAACATTTTGCTTTCCCCTTGGTAAAGAGGAGTCCCCTCCAAACAAGGACAGATTTTTGACCCTGTTGAATTGGCCCATCTGGGATCTCATCTCTGATAACTGGATTTTTCTTTCCAGTTCCCCGAATGTTCCTACTCAGAGATGAGCTCTCAATGACATTCTCATTGGTATTTACCCCAAGACACACACAAAATTCCCCTCCAGCCTCCCATTTTCCTGGCAGAACCTGACCAGGCTGTTCCCTAAGTTTGTTTGATCCTGGTACCAGTCCAGTGAGGTCTGAAACAGCTCCCCATGAGTGCAGGCGTCAGAAAACCAGTCAGCATTTAGCCCTGCCCTTGGCAGCTCTAGGGGAAAATCCTTCCTTCATCCATCCCAAGTGTAATTTGGGCTCTCTTGAGCTGTTTTCTGACCAGCAAAGCCCCCAGAGCTTTGTTTTCTGCCATATCCAGGAGAACTGCTCAGCTCTCTGTGGAACCCTTCTCACTACATTTCACTGCTTGTACCACCAAATTTTGCTCCCAGATTCCATCCTGCTACTGAGGCACATGTGAGCCCTGCTCAGTGCTACCATTGGTTAATCAAATTAAAAATATTATCTTTGCAAATGATCCTTGGGGACTGCCTCTTACTGGGAAACCATCCAGCTCTACAAACTGCCTTTCAAGGAACACCGCCGTGATTATTTTTAATCCTTTTAAACACCAAAACAAATAGCAACTCCTCAAGTTGTATGTACTAAATCTCTTCAAGTGACACCTAGAAATACCTGTTTCTGATGCTCTGAGCCCAGAAGTGGGAAGGACCAGGATGTTCCATAGGATGCCTTCCTTGGTGCCTCTGCCAGGGACATTTGTGATTTGAAGGGCCTTGGGTGGGGGTTCCTGTGGTGAAGAACAGGAGGTGCCAGTGGGGTTGGAGCCCTTCTCCTCAGACACCCAAGTAGGAGATAGTGATGGAATAAGGCTCTGGTTTTCCTCTTTGATGGAGACCAACAGCAAGAAACCCCCCCAGGACCAGCCCAGCAGCGTGGGGTGCCCTCAGAGCAGATCCAGGGCTCAGCCACGAGCAGCCAGGGAAGCAACAGTGGGGCTGTGCTGCTTCCACCAGCCCCAACCCACAGGAATGGACCTTTGCTCCCTGCTCCCCAAAGAGCTCTGTCAGCCCCGAGAAGCATTTTCAGAGAATCACAGACTGATTTGGGTTGGAATGGACCTTAAAGCTCATCTCATTCTACCCCCTGCCATGTGCAGGGGCACCTTCCACTAGACCAGGTCGCTCCAAAAATCAGGGGAAAAAAGGACCTGGGTGGGTCTTCACTGAGCTCCCCTGTCCTGCTCCTTGGGAGATAACCACTTAGTGTGGTATTCAAGAAGAGTGTTTGCTTCTATTTATTTAATTCCCTATTAAACATCCTTCAACCTGCACATCCTGTCCAGGGCTCCCCCGTTCAGGTGTAAAATGAATTTGGCATTTCTGAGCTAATCTTGGCATGAGGATTTCACTGATTCCAGTACTAAATAGCAGGTGTGCATTACAGCCCAGACAAAACCCACAAAGCCAAGAACAGCAATGCAGATTGTCACCATCTTCCTTCAAATGTGTACTGTAAAACAGTACAGTCTGTATCAGGAGATCATTTTGTAACATATAATCTCACATTACTGAAGGAACAGGTGAGGGATGGGTGGATTGCTTGGCAAACCACTTGGTCTTTGCCTGTGGGACTCCACTGTGCCCAAAAACATAAGAACTGTGGGGCATGAAGATGAACTGGGTAATGGTTTCAAAACCAATAAAAGGCAACAGCTCAAAAGGAATGGATAAACAAAGTGTGGGAATCTCTGGCACAGGATTACACTGAGAAAAAAATTATAAAATGTATAAAGTAATTCTATAAATTACTGGAAGTAAAGTTCACAGTGGCATATTAAATACAGGGACCCTGATTTTGGATCTGGAAGCTCTGACCTGTAAATAGCTGGAGACTGATGGGTGCAGAAAAAGTTGTTATAGGCCTGCTGTGCTCCTGCCTTCTCCCACAGCACTGGGTGGACTTTGGAGAGAATTAGAACAGACTTTTTTTCCTTTTTTTCATTGTGAATATAGAGTAACTTCAACATTTTCCATCCATAGTCTACTAGAACTGGAAGCCAACATCTCCTCTGGGAGCCATGTGGTCTCCCTGGATCTGCACATCCGTGATCCTCAGGAAAAGGGAGAATCAGACCAAAAGTGGAAAGGAAAATCTGCATCTAAAAATACATTCTGTGGCAACACCTGAATGAAGACTGGAAGAAATGCTGATGGTGTAAAGCTGCAGCCACGCCTGGAGCACATGGACAGATCCAAAGCACAGGGCTGAGTTTGGATAAGGATTTCCTTGGAACTCTGATGTTGTGCAATGGGCCACTCATCACAGGTCCTTCCTAGGATGAAATCCTGCTGGTGATGGCCTTGTTTGAGCAAAAGATCCTGGCAGCCCTTGTGGTCTGTAACACAGCTCTGGGGCTGGGAGTGATTCCCCATCCCTGGAAGTGTCCCAGGCCAGGTTGGACAGAGCTCGGAGCAACCTGGGATAGAGGAGGGTGTCCCTGCCCAAGGCAGGGGCTGGAAGGAGAAGAGTTTAAGGCCCCTTCCAACCCAAACCATTCTGAGATTTTATGTCCCTGCTCACTGCAGGGGGTTGGACTACAAGCCCTTTAAAGGTGCCTTCCTTTCCAAAGAATTCTGTGATTCTATGATGCCTCTCATGGACATGGATCCCATTAACTCCACTGCCATTGCCCAGCAAATGGGCTCAAAGCAGCTCCCCACAAGGCCAAACCAGAGTTCTGGGAGAACACAAGGGATCAGTGGGATCCTGCTCTTCTTGTGTAAAACATGGAATCAAGGCATGAGCAGGAGGCAGTGGATGAAAAATGCTGACTGTGTGAAAAACAGCACAGGGCTCCAAGCTGGGGCAAGTTCTGGATGGGCCACTCAGAACCAGCACACTTTTTTCATCTGCTGGGTGGCATAAATGACTCACAGCTAATCCAGCAGAGCCAGAGTTCCCCATGGAACCTTCAGACCTCCCTGAGCTCTGCTAAGGTGCAAGTGATGGAATTTTTCCTTCACTGATTGTGTCTTAATGGATTCTCTGCAGTCGACTAAGAGCAAGTTCAAGGCACTTCTTTAGGAAGCCAGGTGAAAATAAGGAATTGAAAGTCCTATTTTACACTTTCAGACTTGAATGCAGGATCCATGACGTGCATGAGCATTGTCTGGGCCATTTCTAATGCTCCCTGTCATTATCACTCCTGCCTAGAGAGCAACATGGACTTTGTAGCTTCCTCTCCATTATATTATACAGGAATCCACCTCTGGTTTGAGGTGAAGTGATGGATCTTCAGGAGGCCAGACTCCAGACCAGAGAAGAGTTTGGTGCCATACCACAGGACAGGCACTGAGGTGTCAGATACCTCTTCTGGCTCTGCCTGCTCTTCACACATGACTCTGCCCAAGTCTCTTCATCTCTGTGTGCTGAAGACCCTTATCTATAGGGGGTCAGTGAAATCTCCTCTTACCTCTTTTGGTCCTGAGATTTCAGATACAGATTTGACAGCAGAGGATCTTCACACCTGCCTTCATGCCATGAAACCCCAGGATAAAGAGAACAAAGCCTCTGTTGATGCCAAGATTTCCAAGCCATCCCAGCCTGACTGTGCTCATCATTTTGTGATGGGTGAGAAGTTTTCCAGAGGTGTCCAAGCACTGCAGCAGGGAAGGACTCAGTCTTCCTTTGCTGGCTCTGCAGCAAAGCCTCTGTGCTCCTCCCAAAATAGCAGCGTGCAAACCTCGGTGCTTCTCTTCCCAACCCATCTGCATTTTTAGAAAATAATTTGCAAAGCCTCTGCCCCTGTGGCTACAAGCAAAGCCTGGCTGTCTGTGCAGCCTCCTCAGCCACAGCATCTCTGGGGCAGCAGCTTTGCTCAACGTGATGCTGTAAACTTGGACTGGGAGTGGATTTACAGCTGGGAGAAGAAAGTCCTGCCTGAAGACTCTTGGGATCCTAAAGCCAACAGGGAAAGGGTTGGGGACAGGATCAGTGTAACCACAGGTCTCCGGGGGGAGCTCCTGACACATGGCAGAGCCTGGGACCCCGTTTTCCAGCACACCTGACCCCACACTCTCACCTGTGCTCAGCAAAAACTTCATTCCAGAGCATCCAGTGGCTCTCACCACCACCACTGTGACCATTGCAGCACAGGGAGCTGGCAAACCTCACTGAGATCTTCTCATTTCCTATATCCATAATCCACACAGACAGAACTTTTTAGGTATCCAAAGCCACAGCCTTCCTGGGGAAGGCACAGAGAATTCTCATTGTGGTGAGCTGCAGATCATCTCCCCCTCAGCTGACACTTCTGGGAATGCTGGTCCATGGGCACAGCCTCCAGGAGGACACCAGATGGTGGGAAGCAGCTGCACACCCACCTTCAGCCTGCTCCCCTTTTGCTCACAGCTTGGACTGAATAAGGGGGGATTAAACTGATATGCCTTATCTCAGACCTCCCAGGGATCCCTGCTCCGGCCAACACAAACACAGCTCTGGCTCTGAAATAAGTCACACTTGCAAAGAGTAAGTTCCACAGTCAGAGGGATGGTGGCACGATACATTTGTCATATTTTTAAGCAAAGATAAGCATTGGTTGCCTGAGACTGAGCCTCACTCCAGGTCTGCCCTGTTCAAACCAAACCAGTGCCTCTGTGACATAGAGCACTTGTCAAACAGACAGGATTGTCATCAGGATTAAACCCCAAAACTGCTGCAAGAAATGCACAAAACAACGGCCAGAAACACTGTGTGGAATTCCAGGGTCTCTCCACACTGCTGTTTCACTCCCAGTTTCCCAAAAGCAACCCCACTCCTCCTTGCCAGGATGGTGAAGAGAGCTCAGGTCAACACCATTAAAACACAGCCCAAACTGAAGTGGTGGGGGAAAAAAACCACCACTGGCTGTCAGATGGAAACTAGAAAAGGACTAATTCTGGCTTCACTTCAGTTTTGTTGTGTTTTCCTATTTTTAAATGATTTAGGAATTTGAGCATTTTGCTAAGTGCCTCTCCAATCACACAAGGTCATGCAGCAGTTTGCCACCCATGTGTGACAAGGACACACATGAGGAGGGGAACCCTCAGCCCCTGTGTTCTGTGTAAAATGCAGAAGTTCAGCAGTGATGAATAAATTCCTTAATGCATCCGTGAGTATTTTGTCCCTGAGATCACATTCACTGTCAGCAGGTTTATAGCCACACTTTAGATTCCTATATATTTTTACACAAATAAAATACTTTTTTTTTAAAAAACAGTTGACTTTTTTCCTACGCTTTCTGAGCAGAACACCCCATGTAGGATCTCAGCAGCCCAGGCAAAGGAAAATCTCCCAAAGGCCTCAGGAAAAGAGCACCTACCCAAAAGCAAGTGCCTGTGCCTCCACAGGGTCAAAGCTTTGATTTAATCATTGAAACGCAATGCAAAAAGAAGCACCAAAACAAACAGCTCCATAAAGCAGCAGGAACGCAGCAAAGCAGGAGGCTCCTCCAGCGAGGATGACCTAAATCCGAGAGGCATTTGTGCAGATGCTGCTCAGCCCCACAACACCCTCGCAGCCTCCGGGACAGCCCGGGATGCACCGAGCCACAGGGGAGCGAACCCGGGAGAAGCCTCTTGCTTTTTAGTACAGTCACAGGGATTTTCTTTCATTTTCTTTTTTTCCAAGGTACCCTCCCACAGTGGCTGCCCCACATCGAGGGCTGCCTGGGGGCCTGGAGACCCCTTTCCCCACCCGACCCCGCAGCAGCCGGGGTTATCGAGGGAGATGTGTGTAATTGCCCTGTCAGGCAGCTGAAAGGCGCTCGCCTTTAGCTGATGCCACTTCAAAATGAAATTCTTTCTTTGGCATGGCTATGTCTGATATGCAGGCATCAAAGGGGAGGCAGCAGGTCGCCGATGCCCCAGGCCACGCATTTCCCTTCTAAAGGCAGGAATGAGAGTGTCAGCTCGGGGCCGAGGGGGCCCCGGAGAGCCAACACCCATCGCTCCTCCCTGGGGTGCTGGGAGCCTGCGAGGACCCCCCAGCACCCGGAGCCACCCGAGGGCTCCCCGGCAGCAGCTGGGACCCGGTGGCCTGAACGCCGCCGGGACGGAGGGGTGGGAAAGCCTCACAGAGGAGGTCGAGGGCTGGGGATTTTTCTTTCCAAGAGAACCACAGGGCCGCGCTCGCCTCCCCCCCGCAGCTCCCATCTCCTCTCTCCACCTGCACTCTTCAGGGAGCCAAAGCTTTTGGCAAGCTTTCCGCTCCAGATTTTATTGGTTTCAACTAAGCTGCCCCTTTCGGAGGGTTGGAAAGCTTCAATCATTAAAGGAAAAGAAAAGAAAAGAAAAAAAAAAAAAAAAAAAAAAAAAAAAAAAAAAAAAAGAAAAAGAAAGCATCATGCAGCCTTCACCCCGCTGTCCCCTCCCCACTCCCACGATGGCCCCACACCACCCATCCAGGCACAGCTCCCAATTTCCCGAGCCAAACACAGCCCCTCCAATGCATTTGAGGCAGGGTTTTGGACACCTCCAACCGTACCTGCTCGGCTCCAATCACCTTCCTGCTCGGAAGCAATTTAGAAAGGACACAGCACAGGTAGCTATTAGCTAACACATATTTAACTGCTCCAGATATCTTTTTTTCTTTTTTTTTTTGGCATTGTAATGGAGTGATTTGATCTTCAAAGGACCTGTGGAAACCTTTGAAGCTTCCCAATCTCCAGTGGGGAGGGGAGGAGGGGGGGAAAATGTTAATAGTTTTAAAACCTGGGGAATCCTGAAGTCAGAGAAAGGGTATAAAACCCAGCGGGTTTAGCATAAAGCCCTCAGGTAAATCTTCACCTTCTTTTCAAATGCATTTTTGGTGGGTTGCTTTGGAAAGGCTTGGGCCAGGTTAGCAAGGTCGGCTCTATTCCCAGCGGCTCTTAAATCTCCAGGGACCCTCATCTCCCACGTGGCACAGCCCCAGCACCAGCAGATCCGCGGGTACCTCGGTGAGAAATAGAAAGACTAAAATTTGCAAAGCCTTTAAGTGAAAAGAGAGTGGGGAGGAAAGGAGTGGAGAAGGAAGGAGGGGGGTAAAAAGATAAGGAGACAAAATAAACTCCCGGCTGCACTCCCAGCCAGCACAGCCTCAGCAGCACCCTGAGAGGCGAGACACAAAATGCATTTACCTTTAAAATAATGACTCATTTTATTTTTTTCTTTTAATATGTAGTTATAAATATATTTTGTCAAAATATATGATCATTATTGTCAAAAACATTTGCACATAAAGTCATAAATAAGGTCAAGGTGAACGTTTAGTTTAGAGAAGAGTCCAGCTATAGCAAGCAGTTCTGGGGTGGGACAGGAGGGAGAGAGAAGGGGAGGAGAGGGCGGGGGGAAGGGGGTCAGCGGCACCCGCACCCCTCCACCACCATCTCCTGGTAGTTTTTCAGGACCACCTTGTCATACTCATCCAGGTAGAGCATGGAGATGGCGCTGAGCTCCGTGGGCACGCAGCAGGCCTTGGGAATGCTGGAGTTCACGGAGTTCACCAGCGTCTGCACGATGGCGTGGTTCGTGGAGTTGAGGTGGTCGGCCAGAGGGAAGGGGCAGTCCCCGTGGCAGTAAAACGCCTGGTACCCCGGGGGCGCCACGATCCAGTCGTTCCAGCCCACGTCGCTGAAATCCACATAGAGGGCATGGCGGCGGCAGTTTTTTTTGTTCTTGCGGGAACGCTGGTGCTTGGGGCTCCGGCGGGCTCTGCGGGTCAGCGCGTGGCCTCGCCCGTCGTGCCCAAAAGTGACCAGGAGCGGCCTGAGCTGCGCCCAGTCCCCACGCCCTTGAGGTAAAGATCGGCTAATCCTGACGTGTTTGCCCTGATGAGTCTGTGCGTGGTGGAGGTGGGTGACCTCGATCACCAGCCCGTGGTTCGGCTGCTTGTCCTTGGTCCACCGGATCACGGCCGGGCTCACATCAAAGCTTTCCCAGCGCGTCACGTTGTGGTGCACCAGCCGCGTGTCCAGCAGGCGCGTAATGGCCTGGGCGCGCTCCGACAGCGGCTTCATCACTTCGTAAATGTTTATCCGGTGGAAGCCCCTCTCCCACGCCGCGCTCGGCTCCTCCACCTGCTCCCGGTACAGCCGCAGCTCCGCCGAGGAGATCACCTCGTTTTCCGGCACGCTGCTGAGGTTGAAGACGAAGCGGATCCGGGGCGCCTCGCTGGGACCCGGGACGGTCTCCAGGTGCTCTGGAGGAGAGCAGGGAGGGGGGAAGAGGTAAGACAAGCAAACGAGAGCGCGTCAGCCTCGGGGCACCCGGCCGCGGCCCCGGCACAGCCACAGCTCACACCCACGCTTCACCTGCCCGGCCGCCGCCGGCTCCGCTCCGCTCCCCCACGCATCCCTCCGGCCGCACCGGCAGCGGCTCCTGCCCCGGCACCGCTGGCTCAGCCGCGCCTCGAGCACTCCACCCCTTCCCATCTCGCCTCCCCGTTCAGGGAGACTTTTTCCCTCTAGCTTTTCCTCCCCTGGTCTCTCCAAAATCATCTCCCCGGCGAGATGCGGCGCCACGCAGCACAGAGGTGCCTTGTTACGGGGGGCAGGGGGAGAAAGAGAAGCAAATTCCAACGCAGTAATGATGCGGCTGGATTAATAATTCAGATTTACTTTGGAAAAGAAACATCCGCTAGGAAACATTTGGATCAGATTACAAGGGTCTATTGAATAAACCTTATAAACACACAGCTGTAAGTATTAAATTCGAGTCGGGGTTTGGGGGGATTTTTTTCTTTTTTCTTAAGAGTAAAAGCAGGCAGCAATTGCTTTGATAGTTCAAAAGAAACACTCCAGGGGTGAGATCCCGCCCTCGCTTTACTCCCGCATCCGATCCAGAGCCATTAAATCCACGCGAGCCCAGGCAGTGACCCCGAGGCAGAGGCACCGAAGGAAACTCGCTGTTGTCAACAGAAGCAAAAGCACTTCAAAATATGGTCAAGCTCGGGTTAAGCACAGGATGCTGGAAAAAAAAGCGAGCAGCACGCCTGTCACCCACACACGGCAGGCTGGGGGGGTGGTTTTCCTCCCATAAATTTAGGGCCGGGCACGTCCTGCTTCTAAAGGCATTTGTGAGCTTCCAAACGCAAGGAAATCCCGATCGTTACCGGGGCTGGGAATTTACCGCCTCCCATCACTGACCTTCATGGTGGAAACTCCTCACTGTGTTTGCCCGGCTGGTCGATCGCTCAGGGTACTGCAGGCTAATTTCCTGGAGGCTTTCCTCCTCTTCTCCGGACTGGAGTCGATAGAGATCCAGCATGTAACTAGGAATGACGGCTGACTTGCTGGGCTGAGGCCGCCTTCGGAGCCCAAACATCTGCAGCAGAGTTGTTTCGAAACCCCGCAAGAGTTCATGGCTTTGGGCAGAGCGGCGTCCGGATCCGGCTTGTCCCTGAAGCTCTGCCACTTTCTTCCTGCCGGTCTCAGGGATTAGGCTAGCATGGTTAGTACCTCCTAGAAGGACTTGGCATAGTAGGATGACCATCAGCATTCGGTTACCAGGAATCATGGTGTCTCTGGGGTGCAAAAAATACAACAGACAAGAAGGAAAGTCAGGATGAGAAGCGAAACCCCCCTGCTCTTCCGAATAAACTTAAAAATAGTAATAATAATAGTAATAATAAATGGCAAAAGGACACGGGGAATAGCCCCCATTCGAGCGGCAGCCGGCGCGCCCCGGCGGGCAGGGACCGGCCGCCGTCCCCGGGCTGTCCGCAGCCCCCTCGGGCAGGCGGGATCCCGGCGCATCCCAGCCCCGCTGCTCCGCCGGGACGGGAGCGGGACCAGCGGCGGCGGCGCCCGGCGGGGAAGGAAGGGGCGCGCGGCTCCGCCGGTTCGAATCGCCCCGCCGGACCCCGGGAGGGGAAACCGGGATAAGAACAACATAAAGTTTTTCTTTAAGAAAAAAAAAAAAATTAAAGTTAAAA
>VWZV01000567.1:419056-580716 GCA_013397155.1 Irena cyanogastra
CACGGCCGGGGCGGGGTCCCCGGGGAGGTCGGGGCACCGCGCGGAGCAGGCTCCGCGGTGCTCCCTGTGGGACCGGGCTGGGAAGGGAGATTCGGGACGGGAAGCTCAGGAAACTCTCGTCAGCTGTCCCCCGACGAGGAGGGAGGGAGAGCTTGGGAACGAGAAGCAGTTGCGCGGGGAGAGGCACGGCGGCAGAGCGCGGGCTTCTCCCGTCCTCCCGGGGGTTGGGAGCCCGTTGCCAGCACCGGGGGTTATCCCCAGTGCCTGTCCGGCATTCTCTCTCGTGGCTGCCTGAATAGCCCTCTCCCCTTTCCCACCAGGCCGGGCTCCCGGACCCCCACCGCGGTGTGCAGCAGGCGCCGTCCCAGGCCCGCACGGGCTGTGTACGGCCACAGCTGGCGGCTCCGGAGAGATATGGACAGGAGTCTCCGGGAGGAAGGATGCTCCCTGGCCCGCAGTTCAACCCCAGAATTACTCTGGGNAAACAAAAAGCGAGGAGCGAGGCGGAGGAAGAAGAGGGCTGTACTCACTGACAGCAAGCAAGGCATATCAGCACAGTCCATGATTCTGGAGAGCCAGCCCGGACCCAGCGCGCCGAAAGCCCCGGGGCAGCGGCTGCCGAGCGCCTCCCGCGATCGCCGCCCGGCGCAGTGCGGCCGCCGCCGCCGCCGGCCCCGGTTTTCTGCCGGCCCCGCAGTCACGTGGAGCTGCGCTCGCCGCCAGCCCGNTTGGGAGCCCGTTGCCAGCACCGGGGGTTATCCCCAGTGCCTGTCCGGCATTCTCTCTCGTGGCTGCCTGAATAGCCCTCTCCCCTTTCCCACCAGGCCGGGCTCCCGGACCCCCACCGCGGTGTGCAGCAGGCGCCGTCCCAGGCCCGCACGGGCTGTGTACGGCCACAGCTGGCGGCTCCGGAGAGATATGGACAGGAGTCTCCGGGAGGAAGGATGCTCCCTGGCCCGCAGTTCAACCCCAGAATTACTCTGGGCCATCTTTGGACTGAGAATAAGAGCCGGACTTCCCAAGGCTTGAGGCTGCTCCCAGGAGGGGGTTTGGGACAAACTGGTTTACCATTAGCACACATTGACTGGACACAACACATTCTGGCACAGGGTGGGATTCTTAGGGCTGTCCTGTGCAGGGGCAGGATTTGGACTTGGTGGTCCTTGTGGTCCTTCCAGCTCAGGATATTCTGTGATTCTCTGACCTACTGGGGGTGATGTATGAACACAGTGTGGGGAAGGCAACTCTGGGGAAAGATCCTCTGAAGGAAGTGTGACAGATGCACCATCCTTTGGAGACACAGAGTAGACTGAGCATGGTAAATAAAGCCAGTTCCACCAGGGCATTAAAATGTCATCTAATGGCATCTGTCCCTTTGCCCTGCTGGGGTATCCCTTTGTGTTGGGCAAACTGTCACCCACAGTGAGAACACAGTTAATTTATGAGACCAAAAGATGTGGTCATGGAGTGGCCATGGGAATTGCTAAGCTCATCAATTAACCACAACCAAAAACCAGCTCAGAAATGATGACTGTGGCCACAAACCACGGGGCTGCTGTGCCTGAGTGCAGCAAACCCACACCAGCGCCTTGGTGTCCTCCCAACGCTGCCCCGGAGCTCACACACCATCACAAACGCCTTCTTTTCATATTTCACTTTTTTTTTTTAGCTCAGACCTGACCCATGCATTAGAAAAGCCCAGGGATGTCACCGAAAGGACACGCACAGATAAAAGGCAGTGCTGACACTGTAATATCTCTGAGTTATTCCTAGACCACTCCGAGTTTAAAAGAAACATCTGTTAGCAAGGTATTTGGACTATGAATCCATCAAAATTTGTGAAATATTGCTATCACCATTTCAAATGTATCACACTGTGTGTTATTCTTAACAAGGAAAAACAATTTTGGGAGTAGCTGCTGTGCAACTTTTTTAAAGTTAAATAACATTTTCATTGAAAATACTCCAGTCTATAAACAAAGTTTACATGAGGGCCTGTATAGTGCTGTTCCTAAAACAGACCTCTGGACTGGGAAAAGCAACCAGCTCCCTCTTTGTGGGATATGTTCCTCTCTTTGTCTGAAGACCTCACTGGGGTTTTGTAAGGATCAGAGAGTGGCCATGCTGGAAATGTTTGTCCTAGAGGAATTCAGTTGCACAGCATCCAGTGCCTGCTCTCCTAAGCTGCCCCGTTAAGCTGAGATCCCAAAAATTGCTTATGTAACCCTGGTTAACCGTGCCCCTGTGCAAGGAGGTGGCCAGCTGAGGCCAGAGAGCCAGGGCAGAGCAGTGTGGTTTGGGGTCTCGTAGGAGGCAAGAGCGTATTTGAGTAGCTCCCTGGTTACTAAGAAGTGTTAGTCATGGGGAAAGCTGTAGTATTTATTTCGTAAAATGTAAATACATGACCCAAACCACAAAGGAATAACCATGGATGGAAATAGTGTAGCGTTTACTGAAGGAGCTGGGCTGCCTTTCTACAGAAGCTGTATTTCCTTGGCCCCACAGAGCGTAATTCACCTTGAACGGAGCTTCTGCTCCAGCCCGTGGAGTTACACATCGGCTGAACTCGGTCCAGGCACACTAAACAACCCAGTGTGTTATATATTCCAACCAAAAAAGTGATGCCAAAACGGAGCTAAAAATACAAATGTGGAAGGTTTGAAAAGCAAACACTGCTTAATTCAGTGGTAGATGCAATATTAAAGATCCAGCACATCAAAAACAGAGAATATTGTGTCTCCACTCAACGCAAGGCTCAGCTCCCCTGATCACACCTCACATGGGTGATGGGGGATTGATGGTGGTCTTGCCTGTGACCCAGTCCCAGTCTGACTAAGGGATCTGCTGCCAGGTTTTCTCCTCTGTGTCTTCTGTTAAAAACCTTCTGGGAATCTCTGCAGCCGGGTGGCAAAACCATTGGTCTCCTCTGGGAGCAAAGCACCAGGGTGACACTGGGGACATCACCCTGCAAAGACTGGCCAGACCAAGGGGTGATCCATCATGTGCAGACCTTGGCTGTGACAGCAGACTGCTGGTGGCAGCGAGCAGCCCAGGAGCTGGCAGGTGTCCTGGAGCCCCAGTGCCCAGCTCTGCTCACAGGGGTCAGGAGCTGAGGGGCAGTTATTTGCTCACTTCTGTTTCAACCTGATAATTGTGGGTTTGCCCAGACATGTCTGTGATAAAATCCCAGCCACTCACATCTGACCCGTTTCCAGGTTTTGTGTGCTCACGACTTACTAGCAAGCACTGCAGGTCGATGTTCAGCACCTCTAGAAATTAGGCCAGCTCTGTTTACAAGGGAAACTTCTCCTGTAATGGCAGCATTTCAGGAGATGCCTCTGGACTCAGACCTTCCCAAACCAGTTCTTGCATCCTATGTTATTTTTAGAGCAGCAGCACCTTTTTGGGCTCTAAAGTCTGCAAACAACCTGCCTTGGGAAAAACAAAAAAGAAAGAAAGAAAGAAAGAAAAAAAAAACCCTACAACAACAACAACAAAAACTTGCCTCACCAGATTTGTGCTTGAGCAGAAACAAGACTAAAACCATAAGTAAATAAATAAAGGCCTATGTCAGAGACATTTTAATGACATGAGTTACAGGAGGAGATGCCCATAAGTGTGCTAAGATCAATTCCCTCCTACCCTTTCCTTTCCACTGCCTGAGCTTGTCAATTAAAACAAAGGGAACTGAGCAAACAACTCCAAGGGATTACGTTTTCCAAAGTAGCTCTTCACTAAAGAGCTGACTGGTAAAAACAAGTGCAGCTGCTTGAATGGCGAAAGGAACATTTTTTACAACCACTCTGAGATTTTCATGATTTCTCTGAGTGCTTCAGAGCTGGCCTGTTCTACCAGAATATCCTACCTCCTCCTGAATAAATAAATTCATACTTCTCCTAAAACACAGAACTGAGCCCAGCTTGGACTTCATTTCTGCTTTACATTAAAGTGTCTCTGCCGAGGTGTCAGGACCACGTCTAGAACCACTCCTGAGCTAAGAGGAGAATCAGGTTCAGCACTTCTCTTTTATTTCAAACAGTTGTTGTTTTTTTTTTATTTTTTTTACAAATCCCTACTAAAACATTGTGTGGGAACATTAAAATAATGCAGTTCTAAAAAGGCAGTCTTTGGTAATCAGACACAAGGCAGTCGAAACAGTAGGATTGTCTGCTCTTTTCTATTTTTAAGTCTTGAAGGATGATTTTTATTGTTTTGAGAATGCTATTAAAAGGTTGGCTGTCCCACGCAGGGTGACTCTTAAGTTGCTGTTACTTGACTCATTCCCTTTGTCACTTTTCAGAGATGCCCAAGAGTGAGCAAGGCTAGAAAAGTTACCCCTTACTGTTCATACCATCTGCCTTCTGCTGTGAGAGTGTGAAGTCTCTGCTGCTAAATATTGTTCATTTAGAGATGCTGGGCCTCAAAACTCGGAGTTTGACTTGTTCGGGCTGGACATCAGGAAGAATTTCTTCACATAAAGTGTGGTTAGGTATTGGAATGGGCTGCACAGGGAGGGAAGGAAATCAGCACCCCTGGAGGTGTTCAAAAAACAGCTCAGTGCTCTGGTCTGCCTGGGAAGGTGGTGAATGGCCAAAGGTTGGATCCAACAATCTTGGAGATTTTTTCCAACCTTAACGTTTCTATGATTCCATGATTAGGGAAGTGCTTCAGCAACATGGCTCATAAAATAAAGGGAGAGCCATTTTAATGGCCTGTTGTTAAAATTCCCCTGAGCTGTGTTAGAAACACATCTGTTGTAAAATCATCTCCACATCAATGGGTTTCCTCGGGGGATGTTACAAGAAGAACATGCACTGATCTCATCCAGCTTTTGGAAAGAATCACTGCCTTTAGCCCACGTTTGCTTCCGCACTTTGTTGCTCCCCACTCCATCAAAGCCTCATCCCTGAGAAGCAAGGAGGACCTCCAGAAGATGAAGAACTCATTCCTGCTGCTCTGCAGTTGTGGCTGGTACTAATAAAGACCATCATTCTCCTAATGAGCGCTGTCCAACCATGTGGCTACCGGAGATAAGCAGATTCCTTTTGGATCTGATGAATCGTGAAGGCTTTTGGAGAACAGCACAGGGCTGGCAGCTCCCTGAGCTTAAAACCATTTTGTGTGCCTCTAGCCCCGAGACGTGGCTTTGTCTGAGTTCTGCTGTTACTGATATTTCACTCTCCCTTGGTGCCAAAATCTGCAATTCTACACATCCACGTAGCACCTCCGGGGTGCTGACATTTGTCTTTGTCCTTTAATTGCAGCTTGAGTTCTGCTGCCAGCAGAAGCTTTAATGATCTCAATCACTACTACAAGGTGTAAATAAGCAGAGCAGGACAACTGCTGCAGAAATAGTTCACATGAGCTCTATTGGATTTTTAGCAATAGCAAAGGACTTTACTGGTAGGTGCTATAGCAAGTTCTGGGAAATGTCAGCACATGGATGAACTTTGGGTTCATTAACGTGAACATCCTCACCTGAAAGCAGAGAGGGAGGATCCTGCCCAGGAGTCCCTCTTGGGAAACGTGGCTATGCCCTGTGGCCTCCATCTCCAGCAATAACAAACTGGTGGGGCTCGTTTGTACCAGTTGCCTGGTGACAAGGTTCATACTCACAATTAATCATCATTCTTAGAAAGTGCTCACTGAATAAACTTACACAGGGTGTGTGTGAGCAGAGCACGAGCCTCCCACGGACACGTGATACTCAAAAGATGGTTTCTGATGGAAAGGCTCCTGCTCATTCTGTCATAGAATATCCTGAGTTGGAAGGGACCCACAAGGATCAGAGTCCAACTCCTCGCCCTGCACAGACCCCCTAACAATCCCACTCTGGGCATCCCTGGAGCGCTGTCCAAACACTCCTGGAGCTCTGGCAGCCTCGGGGCTGTGCCCATTCCCTGGGGAGCGTGGGCAGTGCCCAGCACCCTCTGGGGGAGGAACCTTTCCTGAAATCCAACCTAAACCTGACACAGCTGCAGTCCTTCCTGATAAACCTTTCAGCAGGACCCACTCCAGCCTAGCACGGCAAAGCTCTCTGGTCTATTATTGATCAAGCAAGCTAATGAGTGAGGTGTTAGCTGGGTTTATTTTCAATTAGAAACATTCTTACTTACTGTTTCCTGCTCTACTTCTTTGTGGGGCAACAAAAAAACCACTTGTAAGCAGAACCAAAGCCCACTTTCTCTCCCAAACAGCTCCAACCAAAAAATACTTGAGTGGGGACACAGTTTGTGTCAACAGCAGTGAAACCTGATTTCATTTTTGGTTCTTTTCTACATAAGCAAGTATCTATTTTCCTTTTCCCTGCTTCCGTCATGTACAGACACTGACTCAGCAGCCCAAAGGATGCCTTTAGCAACCTGGGAATTTCAAAGGCCATAGATTTGGGGCAGAGCTGCAAGTACTGGGATGCCTAAAGGAAGGTTGTCCTAGTGATGAAGGACCTGATTTGGACTTCAGAAGGTCTAGGTTCAGCTTTGTGCTTCTGTGGCAGTGACTGAATCATCAGGAATCTACTTTATCCAAGTGGTTAAGAGTATATTAAACAGTGAAGAGTAATTAAAAAACATGGGGAAAGGAGGCAATTAGAATTAAAAGCAGGTCAGGGCCTCCTTTCTGGAAGAACAAGAGTGTTTTGTACCATTGTCCATGGTGCAAATAAAATGGAAATAAATAAAAAAATAAACATTACTTCTGAATAGGTCCACAAATTCCAACCCAACAAACAGAACTCTTTCAAACCCTTTCAGTGGGACTCCAAGCCCTGGGAAAATACTGGAGAAATAACAGGACATGGAGACTCTGTATGATCTCTGATTTACAGCACATGGAACAAAAGTGTTGCTGCCCTGTCCATCACTGGAGAGACAGCTGGTGATTCATCTGTCACCCATGGCAGAAGAAGAACAAGAAGGAGAAGAAGGATGAGAAGAAAAAGAAGAAGGAGGAGAAGAATAGGAGAAAGGAGGGAAGAAGATGCAAAACTGAATATGCCTGGAAATGAGAGATTAAACACATTGTAGTTGGAAGTGGGTTTCCAGCATTTTCCAGAAATACTCATCAGGGCTTTCCATTACTGGCTGGCAGCCACGAGGGCTGTGAACTGAAGGGAGGCCAATTTCTTGACCTGCAGGTTTCAATGCAAAGACAGTCTGTCCTCTCTGATACCTTATCCAAACGATGTGGGCAAACCAGCGTCGTACGTGCGTTCCGTGCGTGTCTGATCCCACAGGCAAACCAGCCTTTCTATTTCCTAAAATACCAGCCACCAAATAGCTTCCAGAGGGATAAAACCCAGGAACTAGCTCAAAAAGAGAAAAAAAAAAAAAAAAAGAGAAGAGAAGAGGGACTTTTCTAAAAGAAATATCTAAAAGTCTGTTTGAAGAGGAAAAAAGTGAAATGGCAAAAAGGGAATGAGCCTGGAGACATCTCGTATCTCTTTCTTGCATATGAAGGGGCCTTGGAAATGAGGGTCTGCTCACCTTCACAGAGGCTCACCTGAGCAGAGAGTTTACAGAGCCAGAGCCCAGAGGATCAGCAGGAAGACAGAACAGGAGAGAAAACTGATATGGGAAAGAAGTGAAAACCAAGAAGGCAAATTCAGTCTGGGCAAAGGGCCAAGGCAAGGCCAAGTGCAATTCTAGAAAACAGGCCTGGAGCCAGAGGCACCAAGGTGTTATGACAGGCCTGCACTGGTCTACAGTGACAACCCAGAATGATGCACCTGCCAGGAGCACAGCATCACCCAGACATGAAGGGAAATAGGCTTAAAAGTAGATTTTTGAACCTAAGTCTCAGGATGGAGGGTCTGGACCAGCAGTTTCTACTTGTGCAGGATCTGGAGTTAGCACAAGGCTGGCATCTCCCTGTACCAGCCCCCTGGGCACATTGGAGCTCCACTTTGAGTCAGAGAAAGCAGAACTAAGTTAGAACAGTTTCCCTGAGGACCTGTTTGTTCTCCTGGTTTCACCCTGCATTCCTGCTGGTTCCACCTCTGCCCTGCTGACTCTGC
The DNA here is from genome assembly GCA_013397155.1 of Irena cyanogastra. Lineage (NCBI taxonomy): Eukaryota > Metazoa > Chordata > Aves > Passeriformes > Irenidae > Irena > Irena cyanogastra. The sequence continues at coordinate 427,071 of VWZV01000567.1, forward strand.
TGCCTTTTCCCACCCTCTGTACACATACCTGATAGAGCAGCTAGCCTCAGAACCAGGTATTGTATGCAGCACCACACCCCAATTCGAAGAAATATTGCAAAAAGCAAATGTGAAACGTCATTTGTAAAACTGGCATCAGCTCACAGACGTTCCTCACAAAGACCCAACACTGAGGTTACTCCATGGCTGCCAAAAAGTCACCTGTCCTGTCTCCAGAGGCCTCAGCAAGTCACTTCATCTCCCATCACTGTTTCCCTACACAGCTCTTAGGTGCAAAGTGGGGCAGGAACCCTGATGCCCATCCCCCCCAGCCCAGGCTGAGGAGAAGCTGAGTGGTGTTGGGGCTTCAGGGATTGCAGGATAAAAATGAAGGGGATTAAGACAGATGTTTGAAGAACAGAGGATAAAATGAGAAGGTCAAAGAGGACTTAGAGTCCATGAGTATTAACTTGAGTCAGGAATAGTGCAGACAAACCATTGACCCAAAGAACAAAACAGCAAGGTGGGATTGACAAAATCTCTCAGACTGGTGCCACAAGGAGAGCTTGGACTTGCAAATCTGTTGTGTGATTTGTTTCCCTCTCTTGGGACCACTGGCTGCTCCCAGAACAGCCACCACTCCTTTCTCACAGCTTCTCCAACTGTTAAACCACCAGGAGCCCAGGACAAGCCTACCACAGGAGGTGCCTTGACATGGATGGCACAACTGGATCACTTCCATCGTGTTTTCTGATGGAGGAGAGGGACTGGGAGCAGATTCCTGAATGAATCTATGGGGTTGGGAATGGCTACAACCTGGGGGCTGAGCAAGAGTCACCAGAACTTTGGAGACCAAGCACTGTAGCTATGCTTGCAGAGGTGCACAGCTCCAGTGCCTCAGAGTAACTCCCAATCCACCCTCAACCCTTTGCAGAACACAGAGAATTTACCTCACCCAGCATCATCCCCTCCCTTTCCCTTGCCCTGCTGGGCAAAAACTCCTTGCACCCAAACCAGCAAAACTCCAAGTCCAGTCTGAAAAAAAAAAAAAATTCTCAAACCCAAAATGAAACCTAAAACCACAGCAGTGTACAAAAGGCATTTTAAAAACAAAAACTAACTAAAGGCTGGGCTCTGTTCTGTTGCTTGAGGCATGTAAATGCTCTGTTCATGCATTTCAAACTCTTCCCAGCAACAGAGCTCCCAAAGCACTTTGTGTCTGTGGGGTGAGCAGCTCCATGTCTCCCATGGCAGAGGGCACACACAGTGATCTGGCTCGCATTACTGAGCTGGATCAGGTGATAGATGAAGATCCACGATGCTGAGCAGCAGCTCACAGGTCAAAGTCTTTCCCTTCTGTCTGAAAATCCTCCTGCACCTTTCTTTTCCAGAGTAGAAGCCCTTCATTCTCCAAAGGCTTTTGCTGCTACCAAGCTTTATGTACTTGCACGTCCCTGCTAGAGCAAGATTTCAGCACAAGAGAATTGGCACAGCATGTTACAGCCCACATAATTTTTTTTTGTTATAATAAAATCTTTTGTAAAACTGTTCATTCTACTGCCCCATGAGAGATGAATTGTAAATCCAGCCAAAAAAAAAAAACCTACTCCACATCCCTGGATCTTAGGAAATGTAGATTTGTCACATTTCAGTCTTTTTGTATGCTGTTAGATTTTCTCCCTGTAATTTTATGCTGCTCAGGCACCTAATGACCTAAGTGGTCCCAGGAGAGAAGAACTGGCATCCTCTAAATAAAAGAAATAAAAATTAAAACTAAAAAAAAAAAGGTGTTTATTTGCAATTTACCTTACCTGACTGGTTTAAAGTGTTATCAGAATGCAAGCACCTACTTTCTTCTCTTCATTTTCATGAGATATCCAAGATTTGCTTGAATTGTGAATGTCTAAAGCCTCAGGCATGATCCTGGGTGTTCTCAAGACTTAAATGTCACTGCTTAAAGAGTTAAAGATCTAGATGGCTGCACTAAGAGGATGATAAACTAATCACTCACTCACTGCTGGTGAGCCTGGTGTCATTTACTGAAACGTGGAATGCATTTAACAATGTAAGAGAAACTCCATGCAGTGCAAAAGCCAAAGATTATTGTTAGATTGTCAGGGTTTACTTTGGAGAAAGTCCTCAGTCTAATTACCCACGTTTAAGCAACAGAAGTATTTTTGCCCTCATTGAAGAAGTTCACATTTTCCTTTCAAGCCAATGGGTGGTTTGGGTTTTCTTAATGCTACTAAGGATTGCAGGTTCTGTTCAGGGGCCTGCAAAAATTGAAGACAGGGACTAGGTAGAAGAAATAATTCTTCCAGGGAGCAAGTAAAAAATGTTTCCTATCATTATAACCAGGAGAAAAGTAGAAATAATAATTAGACTACTAGTACTGAACATTCACCTATTGATTTGGGTCTTCCAGTTCTGTGAAATGGCTGGAAAGAAAAGGACAGCTCTTGGCACTCAACAGAAATGCATATTTAAAAGTCACACTCTTTTTTAGTGCTACTAGGAAAAAATGCTTCAACTCCTTTTCACTGCAATCTCTGAGCCTTGCAGGAGGAGAAAGAGCAGGTCCAACATTTTGGTGTTGCATTTTTGCACCAGAATTTGGTGAATATTGGCAGTTTTTCTTAAAATGCAGTCTCAGTTAAAGATCAAGATACCAAACATGAATAAAACATCAAAGGTATTTTGTGGGCCTCACCCAGTGGACATCCAAACTGCAAATATCACTATTCTCTTTTACTCTATTAAACTTCGAACAGTACAACTCCCTTGTGCGAGCAGTTGGTACAGGACCCTTCCCCAGCACACCAAATCCCAGAGCTACTCCCAGTGGATGACACCAGAAGTTTTTTGTTGGTGGCAAAGCAAGGCCTGGAGTGACAGAGCCCAATGAAGGTGTGACCATAACTCATCGTGGTGGATCAGTGTCACTTTGACCCAGCAAATACAGGCAAAAACAGGCAGTGAAGTGACATCAGCACGTCCTGGCAGCCAAACCACCCTCCTGAGACTCTGGCTGGGTGCTCTGATGTGGCCATGGCACATCCCTGCACACCAGTGTCAGTCTGACCTGGTAAACACAGGTAATAAAAGCAGAGAAAGCAACAGCACCTCAGCAAGGGTTAACTGCTTACCCGTTCTGCAGAGACTCCTGGTGGGCACTCTGCTCCCCTGCTCAGACAAAGCTTGTCCCATGGCTCTGCTGCTGTGACCCAAATGGCTTCTGAGGAGGAGAAGGAGGAGGCAGAAACACCTTCTAATGACACCTGCCTTCATAACAAGCCTGGCAAGACAGCACATGATCATTTTCCCTGCTGGTTGATGGCTGGTGGCTCAGGCAGTTCTGCTGACCTTGGTTAGGGCAGTCTCTGAAGAAGTAAGCAAAGCTCCAGCCTCAACCAAAGGATCAAAATCCAGCTGTATGGGTGGAAATGCAGCTGATCAAACAGAGATGTCTTCGGCATCCTCCTGAAATGAACATCAAAAATAGATCAGATTGTTCTCAAGCAGTGGCTATTTCCCTGCACACCTAAAAGGAGAAACCAAATGAGTAAGTCAGGTGTTGCTGTGCACACTGCAGAGATCTAAGGGAGCAAAGAGAAATGCTATTCAAAGGAACCTGCTCTTCCTGTTGTGTAAACCTCTCCCTCTACAAAGATGCAACATTTTCCCTAGGAACTGTGTGACAACACTTGCCTCACTACACTGCGTGAAAGACAAGAGACAAGAGCAAACATTTTGAGATCAGTAGGACCAAGACATGTTTTTTTTTACAAGGGCATGGAGTGACAGGACAAGGGGGAATGGCTTTAAACTGACAGAAGGCAGGGTCAGATTAGAGATTAGTAAGAAATTCTTCCCTGGCAGGGTGGGGAGGCCCTGGCACAGGGTGTCCAGAGAAGCTGTGGCTGCCCCTGGATCCCTGGAAGTGTTCCAGGCTGGGTTGGACAGAGCTTGGAGCAACCTGGGATAGGGAAAGGTGTCCCTGTCCATGGCAGGGGATAGAACAAGATGGTCTTTAATGTCCCTTCCAACCCAAACCATTCTAGGATTCTATAATAAGAACTGGAGAACTTTTGAAATACACTCACAGCTCCACAGACCACAATTGCTACTGCAGAACAAACTGTTTCTATTTCATTTATATGTGCATGATTTTAGGACTTGAAAAACTGCTGCCCTTGTACTTCTCAGCAGCTAATAAAAACCCTTGTTAGCAACATCTGGATACAAGATAAGGGAACCTTGCAAGGAAACATGAGGCATTCAACAGGTTTCTGCAGTGGGTTCTTCATCGATCCTCTGAGGACTCTGCTCCAAAGCCTGCTGAGGTGTTGGGGTGTTTTTCCATTGACTTCACTGGGCTCCAAACCAAGACCTAAAGCCTCCCTGCTGTGTCTTGGACATTTATTTGTGTTTGATCTGTAATAAGATCTTTCATTTCTCTTATTCCTGTAAAAACAAATAAAGCCAGAGCACAAGAAAGCAACTAAACACATGCTTAGCTTTAAGCGTATCCCTAAACCCACTCACTTAAAGTCCTTAATTCTATGGACTCCTGGGAAAGAAAAGCACATGCTTAAAGTTAAACACGTGCTTGGGGTCTTTGCTAATTAGTGATGGCCTTGTGTCTTACAGGGCCCTAAACACTTCTTAGAGCATCTGGGGTTTTAGGGCCCATATGGGAGAAATTACACGGAGACCATCTCAAAAGTGCAACTTTTAGTATTGTATCTGATGCTGGAAGCCTGTCTTCAGTGGCTTTCAGACTGGTTCTGTTACAACACCATTTACAACTAGTTGAGAGAAGAGTTTCTCAGATATTTGTAAAAATAAGAATATCTAAAACCAGAACCTTTCCTTGGCTAATACTACAATACCATCCCATCAGGACAATCAGTCTAATCAAACTAAAACTCCTTTTTGGAAAGGATCTGCTTACTGGCATCTCAAGACCAAAATTGTCTCACTTCAGCCAAAGTTTTGTCCCTGACATCCTTCACTTTGCTCAGAGCATAAGTCTGGCTCTGGAAGACAAGCAAGCCTTTACCTTTGGGTCAGGCAGCAAATGGAAGAACATTCCCAGTAAACTGCACAGAGCAAAAAGCATTTTTCCTCACTGCACCTCATGGTTATTTTGGACCTCTGCTGAAGTGTTAGAACTCTCAGCTATCTTGATCAGACAAGGCCTGAAATGTAACATGTCTGACAGGTCATATCAGTGTCGTTCCCAGTGAGAGAAAATTTGGGCAGTTTCTTCACAAAACACATGCTGGCTAGCAGGAAACCTCTCACCTTGTCAGCATCTCCTCCACAAGGACTGAAACTTGTCTTGCACTCTGTCTCTACATCTTCCTGAACTCTTTTTCAAGGTGCATCAGTGCACTCAGCTTCAGATGCTCTTGGACTTTCAGCTCCCTCGAAAATTTTACGATGTCCCCTGTTTATAGATTCATTGTTCTGCAAGCTGAACAATGAGGCCATGTCCATTAGTGAGGAATCTGGATCAGATGTGAGCACACAACATTTCTCTCAACTGCCAAAGCACGCAGCCTGGTGCTCCTGCTGGCTTTCCTATTTATACAGCCTGTGGGAAGACAGGTGATATCTGAACCCAGCATAAAGCCTTCAGAAGAACAGTTTTTTTGAAAGAAAAGTGATTGTTTGAATGCTTTACATCACATGGCTGCAGTGTCTTTGATCTGAAACTAGATTTACCACAGCTTCACACTTACTTCCGAGGAACAGGGAAGTTGTGAGTCAAAGCATCAACCATCAGAACCAGCGCAAACAAAAAGCTGCTGCAGGCTGTGCTTGCCTAGAAGCACCAGCAGCACAGTCCTCCCCAGTCCCAGGTCTAGTTAAACACCTAAAATAACCTCAGCTTAGCCCCTGATGTTTTAAGGATGGAAAGGAGGATAAACCCAGGGCGTTTCTCCCGGATCCTTCTGCAGCCCCAGTTTTTAAGCTGGTGATCTCCTAAACTCCCTGATTCTTCAGTGCTCAAGATCCAGCTTATAGTGACTGTACAGAACAGATCAAACCCTTGTAGGAGGCATCAGATCCACCTTCTCTCAACCTCAAAGCAGCAGATGCAAAGCAAAAAGGCCCAGGATGTCCATTTAATGATAATGCTTTGGATGGTTTTTGCAGCTGAAACACCTGACCTGGTATTTCCAATGTTCTCTGAGCAGCCCATGTAATAAAGGAGAATTTACAACCAGAAACTCATCAGCATCTTCTGTGCTGAGTCTCTGATTGCACTAAATGTCCTAGAGTTATGATCCACTTTTAAACTATTTTTTTGGTTGACCTGTATCATTTGTTGGAGAACAAGGGTTGATATCACTGCAGGCAAACTGATTTTAGAAAGTCTGCATGAAGAACATACCATAAAATTTCAAATTACTCTCTGATACCCTGCTCTGTGCTTTTCCAGAGACCACAGCCCGTGCAAATAAAATACTGTCTTCCTTCTGATAGCAAATAGGCAAAAGTGTTTTCCAGGAAAGTTGGGTAAAGAAAATTGTGTTCAATACACTTCCCAAACCCAAAGAAGAATGGAAGGCTGTACTCTCTGTAGACTTCAGAAAATTCACTTCTTTCACCACCAGATTCCTGTTCCCAATGCTAACTCTAACCTCTCTGTTTCCCTTCCTTTCCACACAAGATTGATTCACAGAACTTGATTTAAAGGATGTTTATTTCCATAACAAAAATGATCAGGGGTCCAGAAAACATGACCTATGAGGAAAGATTGAAAGAATTGGGTTTGTTTAGTCTAGAGAAGAAAAGACTGAGGGGGAGACATGATAACAGCCTTCAACTATGTAAAAGGTTGTTGCAGATAGGAAGGTAATAAATTGTTCTCCATGTCCACTGGGTATAAGACAAGAAATAATGGGTTTAAATTGCAGCAAGGAGGATATAGGTCAAGCATTAGACACGTTTCCTAAGAGGAAGGACAGGTGAGAACTGGAATAAATTAGTCAAGGAGCTCCAGACTCTACTGTCACCAGGAATGGCTCAGACCTGGCAGATCTTGCCTTGGGGTAGAGGGATAGATCATCTCTCAAGGTCCTCTCTGCCCTTTTTTCTACTGGTCTATATTTATACCAGTCAAAATGATCAAAAGTATGTTTGTTCTGAAGAAAGGAAAGAGAAAATCTTTCTTAAGACCCCCCTGAGATTTTTACTGCTGGTTTTATCTGTAGTTGCAGTGAATTTGAAGGCATCCACATTGATTTCTATTTAGACAATTAAGGAAAAGATGATTTTTACAGCCCTATGCCCCTGCAGATGTGTTCTGTTGTGGTTATAAAATGATGTGTCTGCACTCTGTTCAAAACCTTTTCTCCAGGTAAGACAACAACCCCACAGGCCCAGAGCATGGGTTGGGTTTGGATTTTGAATCTCAGCTCTGCTCATACCAGTTGTGTCAACCCCTCCAGTTCACCCCCAGTGCAAAGGACAATGGAGAAAAAAAACCAACCTCCCTGGCCAGTGGAGAAGAGATGATGTGGACAGCAAGGAAACATCTTCTTTTGGCATTTCATGGAAGCAAAATGGTTCTGGATCCACTTATGACTTTTTTGTTTTTCATCTGCAAAGCAGAATTAGTCAACATGAGGCAAAATATCTTCTGCCATTTATATTTAATTAAGTTTTAATAAAGTTTTTAAGATGCAGTATCTTCATTATTTTAATTTATTTTCAAATGGCAATAACCTGTGGAGGTCTGGGTTGCCATCATACTTGAGGACAACCACTATAATTAAATCTGATTAAAAAGTTTTAAATAGCTATCCCAGTCACCAGAAAACACAGTTTTAGAGTGGTCAAGCCTAAAAGTTTATTGTGTCAAGCCCAGCTGCAATTTACCTTCCATAAAAAGAAAAAAAAAAACAAAATCAGAAAAAGGCAAGAATATTTGTATGAACCTTTTTTAAAAAGTTCTGATTGTTCATCAAAAATGAATTTTTGAAACTGTTTGCATAACTGCATTTCTAAAGTGGTTTATGCAGATACACATCTCCATGCATATGTAACCTACTAAAAATAAATGAAACGTTTTATTTCAGGCCAAAAAAGTATTTAATACCAAGAGATTTTTTTAAGAGAAGTTCTTTTCTCCCTAAGTTCACATTAATAAACATGTGCAGACAACAATAGCACTCAACATTCAGAAAAGGTGCTCTTCCTTCAGGTTTCCACCTCAGCTACCTACAGAAAAGCTGCAAATCCTACAGGTCCTGCTCAACTGGGCTGCTCTGATAACAGGGTTTGTCTCCATCTGCTGGTGTTTCAGCTTTTAGAGTCCCAAATGTCTGAAAAAAATAGTATTTTTCAAAATATTTGAGAAATTCAGGAGATAGTCATCAGTAAGTTCTCTAACTCCTAATTATTACTACTGAGACCAAGTATTGTCTGTAGGGCTGGATGCCATTAAGTAAAGTCATATTGATATATTGATCCTGATTAGGAATTTATTTTCTCTACTCACACTGATTTAGAATTCTTTTTTTTTCTGGTATTGGGTAACCTCCTGCTTGAGTCAACCCACCAGGGAGGGTGGCAGATTTACACCCAGGGTAAAACCCTACATCATCACCATCCAAATCACCAACCATGAAGCACAGGTGTCCACCCACCTGTGAGATTTGATCCTTTGACTTTGAAATGACAAAATCATCAGAAATAATCCCATCAGACAGGGCTGCTTCCCTCCATTGATGCCAAAATGTGACAAGTGCCCCAGGATCCCTGGAAATGTTCAAGGCCAGGTTGGACAGGGCTTGGAGCAACCTGAGATAGGGGAAGATGTCCCTGCCCATGGCAGGGGTGCAATGGGATGGTCTCTAAGGTCCCTTCCAACCCAAACCAGCCTGGGATTCCAAGTGCAGGAACAGATACCTCTCACTCTGCCATCTAAAGCCTATACTCCAGATGTTAACTGCACACCAAGGGCTTGTTCCCTCAGATTAACACAAAATTCTTGTCTCTCAGCTGGATTTAGATGGTGAAGAACCTATCCTAGGTCTCTCCCAGCAAGGCACAAACATTCAGAGTGATCTGGCAGCACATCTAGGAGTCAGGGAGCTGATACACAATACCTTGTGCAATTCACGTGGCAGGATTCACCTTACCTAACTCTATCCACCTGAGAGGCAGCCCCAGGTCTGAGCCAGTCATTTTAGCTCCCTGAACACCCAGCAAAGAGATGCATTTCCAGAGGGCAACTTATTCCATGACTTCAAGACACCTGTCTTTGGCAAGATATATCCAATCCTAAGAAAACACTGTCACCTACTTTCTTTTTTTCACTTCAAAATAAAAGATTCCTGTCAGCCTTCCCACCTGGCAAACAGCAGATCAGAGCTGGACTCAACATTCATCTGATGGGCAAGTGAGGCTCTGGACAAGTCAATGGAAATGCCTTGAATTACTTCAGCTGAAAACTACTGTCATTTGCCTGTGCCAGAACAACTACCCTGGCCTGATCCTATAAAATTTAAATACCTTTGCCAAGGACAGTGCTCACCAGGACATTCAGTTCCTGGGAATAGGAAATAGGTTTTTATGTAGTGTATTCTCAATTAAAATAAGTCTCCTTGTAACTTGTTTCACCAGTGAGTCTACAGATGATGATGATCATTAGAGCCCTGTGTCAGATTCTACATAGGCTGCATTTCCTTTTACATTTAAATGCCCACATGCACATAAATGCAGCCATCAGAGCACCATTACATCAAGAATATACGATTACATCAAGATTTATTTAACTGAATCCCCCCTAATTAGGTCATAAGGTATGATTAAGCAGTTGTTAACTGTGTCGTAAGGAAGTCTACAAAGGGAATGAAATATTTAAAACAGTAATAACATACCTATCCTGCTTTGCTATTTATGCACAGTTAAACACATAAAAACAAAGGAGCAACTCTTAATTACAAGGACAATTTATTTTGCTGACCTTCTTTTTAGGACACAAGCCAAACCCACTGGGGGTTGGTTTGGTGGCTGCTCCGGTTGACTTTGCAGGGAAAATGTCCTGGCCCTTGGAGAGGCTGCAGTTCCTGCCTGGAGAGAGCAGAGCCTTTCACAGGGCTAATTTACAGCCTTCCCCAGTGGTCAAGGGCAGCCATGAAGTACACAAATTACAGTTAAAAATAGAGATGGCTTTATGGAATCTCATTCTGTGGCTTCCAAAGGTGCAGGGCCAGGAGCTCATACATCCCATTCCATGCTGCCTCTAAGCTCTAAGTCCATTTTCATGTTTTTTTTTCCTTTTCTTTTACTTTTCCCCTTGGATCCTGAGCTCCACTTCAGTTTTGAACTTCCATAGGAAGGCAGGAGGTTAAACCAAACTGCTAACTGTGTCTCTTCAAAACTGACATTTAATACAGGGTATAAATCACTGTGGGAGCCTGTTATTCCTTCAGGAATGCAATTACATAGGGTCAAATAAAACATGAAAGAACCCAACAAGTTTTAAAATGTAGTATGTTCTCAAAAGCAGGCAAGAAGGAATGCAAAGCAGTCCAAATATGCTAACATCCACATGTTGTCCTGTATGAGGGGGATTAGAAGGGAAGGTTTCTGCTCTTTAATGATTCTGTTGTTAAGGGTAGGTTTGTTGCAGGTTCTTGCTGCATGCCAGCCCACTCAGGGAGTTTTGGGCAGATTACCGTATTTATTTAAAGCAGGTGTCTTTTATGTATCTCATTCTTTTAATTGCCACCGTGGTTGTGTTTAAGACACCATTTAGCACAAAATAAGATGTGCAAAGTGGGCATTCACCTTTTCCTTCTCAGAGGTGTAGCCCCCACTCTTCTGGTGATGGAGAGATTTCAGAGACACATCAGGGGAGAGGGAAATACAGCACTGCAAAATCATCTCTCTGATAAACAAATCCTCCTGATTTAGGCCACCTCCACCTCAGTCTCATTGGTTTGCTTTTGAAACAACAGGCAAAAATGTTAAATAAAACCTCATGAAACCTGTTAAAATCTGAACCAAAGATGATTAACCAGGTTCAGCGCCTCCTACAACATCACTCCCTGTCACCATTCACATTTCACTCACATTTCTCTGAGAAAAACCCTTCTGCTTTCGCATTTTAAATGTATTTAAATAGCCTGGAAGGAAAAGTCCAGAGGTTCTACCAAATTTTTGAGGTTAAATTTGCCACCCTCAATTTCACTACTCTGTATTTTATACCATGAATAGTTAAATCAAGCAAACTTTGAAGTTACTTTGAAGTTGAAAATCTGGAGTTTTTTGAAGGCAAGTTTTATCTGAAAGTAATTTTTTTTTTTTGGCTGAAAGGGATTTTTAAATTCAAAATGAATGGCATTATGAAAAATAAAAAAAAAAAACAAACAAAAATAATTTTTAATCATCTAAGAATTCCTAGAAATGTTTATTTTTCTCTTTTTAAAAAGTAACTTCTCCCCAAGAGTGAGTGACGTTTAAAAACTACATATGTGAGAGAGTACTTTGCTTTTTAAAAGCCTTATATTTTTTAAATTGCTTCAATCTTACTTTTAAAAGTTTTGCTTTCCACCTTTAAATGCAAACCTTTCACTTTTTAACCCTCTCCCTAAGAAAGTAACACAAGTAATACTCTATATTTTAAATGTTTTCCAGGGAAAAAACATTTAAAAGAAATAAGAGAAATAACTCATTTTTCTCTTTTCAAGTGAAGCAGGGAAAACCTTAATAAATTGGGCAAAAGTAAGGGTTTCCTCCAGATCTTTTAAAAATTACGTTTTTACAGCATATTTCCTAATGGGAAAATTACAAGTGGGGATTTTTTTTTTCTACCAAATCTCCATAGCTCCCACTCTCAGACTCCCTGATTTCACCTCCACTAAGGCTGCCAGAATAAAACTTTGGATTTCTCTCCCCTGTTTTATAGCAACCCACTGCATTACAGCTCCATGGGTCACTGGTCCTGCCAACACTTGTATATATTCTCAGAACAAAGCCTGGGAAAAAGTTTTTGCAGATCAAACCCTTTGTTAAAGGTGCAACTAACACTACTGTCCATTACAAAGATAATTAAATACTTCCTATTGCAAGAATCTGGTTTTATTTGCTTAAAATGTTGCCTTGCTCCAGCCACATGGGTGAAATACCTCATGTTAATCGTGGGCCTCAGGGTTGGTTTGTGTGTGGGGAGGATTTTTTAATATATTTTTAATATCAAGCAGAATGACTCACCTGTTTCAGAGGGGAACAAACACTGCTCCAGGGGTTTCTCAAACAATCCCTGAGCTCTGTGCTTTGAAATGTTCTGCTGTCCTAATTCTTTGTAGGTAGGGCTTAAAAATTCCTAGCAAGGGGATCTCTGGATAAAGAACAGATTTTTCACTGCTCATGTGAAACTGTCCCCAAATGCAACCAAATTCTGAGTGTCTGTTTGCAGTCAGGCACAGATGGAATGGACAAAGAAATTTGAATTTCACTTCCAGTTTGAAGCTGTCTTCCACACTTAGAGAATGCCCCTTTTTTTAGCATTGTTTGGGAAAGAAATTACCATGAGGAAAATCACATCCTCACAGAAGGCATCTCCAAAATCTGAGTGCACACTGGGTTTGTTGGCAGAGGTGCAGGGTCTGTGTGGTGCCACTACCCTGAAGCATCTGCAAAACCTGTAAGACTCCAACCCTGATGCCTGTGACATGCTCTGAGCCTGACACTGCCATGTGAAATTAGCTTGGACAATGCTACTAACCTGACAAAAGTTTCAATGATTTTCATCCTTTCTAGAAAGTCCTCCCTCCTTCAGCTGGGCAGGTTATCTCCTTCAGATACAGCTCCTGGAGCTTTCCTCTGCTGGGAAGAACTAAACCAACACCAGGTAAGGTTCAGGTTAAATATTGATAAGAAATTCTTGGCTGTGAGGGTGGGTGGCCTTGGCACAGCGTGCCCAGAGAAGCTGTGGCTGCCCCTGGATCCCTGGAAGTGTCCAAGGCCAGGTTGGACAGGGCTTGGAGCAGCCTGGGACAGTGGAAGGTGTCCCTGCCATGGCAGGAGGTGGCACTGGATGGGCTTTAAGGTCCCTTCCCACTCAAACCATTCTAGAATTCTAAGCCCATTTTGTGTATACCTGAGGCTGTTCCAGGAAAACTCCCCACACAAGTTCAGTGACAGCAGACATGCTGCAGAGATGCTCCTGACTGCAGAAATCCAAGGCAGGTCTGTATGGTCAAGATAGAAGTTGAATACAGAGTGAGTAAAAAGATAAAGTTTCATCTTTTTAGATGCATTTAGTACAGAGAGTCACAGAATCATTAAGGTTGGAAAAGCCCTCTGAGGTCATCGAGTCCAACCTTCCCTCAGCACTGCCCAGGCCACCACTGTCCCATGTCCCCAAGTGCCACATCCACATGGCTTTTAAATCCCTCCAGGGATGAGGACTCCACCACTGCCCTGGGCAGCTGTGCCAGGGCTGGACAACCCTTCCCATGAAGAAATTTTCCCCAATACCCAATCTAAACCTCCCCTGGTGCAACTTGAGGCCATTTCCTCTTGTCCTGTCCCTGCTCCCTGGGCAAAGAGACCAACACCCAGAACACAGAGTTTGCAGTGATCCCTCAAGGGGAAATATTCATTTCACCAACCTAAGTAAAACTGAAATAGTGAGTGTGCTTGAGCAGGGAAGGAGAAATGTCAGTCCAGCTCTGACTGCTGAAAGAAGTAGCCCATGGAACTGCAAATCTGCTGATAAGATTTATTACACTGAAACTGATACCTGAGAGAAAAGCAAAATGTAGTGGCTTTATTTAATGAGAAAAAAACAACTTGGGCACTCACAGGCACATAACAATATCATCAATATTATCCAAAGGTTCTGGAGAAACACTGAGTAAAATACAGGTAGCTGTGGCAGAGTGTGACATAGGGGACAAACTTCAGTCTGGATAGAAGTGTCAGGCTCTTGTACCAGCCTGCTCTATCCAAATATTAGGTAAACCCTTGATATGTTGCCACACAACATTTCTGGTGAAACTGGAGAGCAGAGGGATGAGACAAGCGCTGTAAGGAGGATAATAAATTGTCTAAAATGTAGATGAGAGCATGTTGTACTGATGGAACAAGTGAAGTGAAGGGAGGTTACTGGAGGAATTCTCAATATCGGCTGTGGGATGACTGCAGTTAACACTGCCTCTACCATGCCGCTGCTAAATGGGAGCATTTCTATCCAAATTGCCTGAAGCACAGAGTTAAAAGACTTCATCAGTACCAGGAAGATCAGAATATCATACCTGAGGAAATGACCTACAAACCACAAGATGACTCAGGGACCAATACAAACATCTACAGTCACTGATGCTGTGTAGGGCACTCGTGATTCTTTCTGATGAATTCTCTGCTCAGTTGTGTTTGAAACAGATTAGTTCAAAGTGGGATAAGTGTGGAAAACAGGTGCAAAGGCTGGTCAGGATCCAGGAGACATCGTGACAGTAGAGGGATGGAGTAAATAGAAGGACAACACTGGCAAGTGTGGCCAGGAATAAGAAGGGGACGATTTCTAAGGATCATGTCAGCGAGGTTCATAAATAGGATCCCAAGAGGAGTCCCAAAAGTCTGAGGCTGCAGCCACATTAGGTTAAAAACAGACATAAAATGAGGCTGCTTGCTCTCACTTATAGGAAGCTCAGCTCTCAAAGAGGAGAGAGACTTAATCTCAAAAACCTGATAAAAACAACAGTAAATATGGATTATTCAGCAGGAGGAGGAAAGTGCTGAAAGATAGGATGGACTTAGCAAGCACTTAGAGCTGAGTAGTGTGTTCTCTGCTGATAAAATTGTGGCTCAAGTTCTATTCCCCATTTCTTAAACACTCTGAGTGAGCACACATTTCAGAGGAACCATCAGATGCAAAAGGCACTGCTTGTTAGACAGGATTTCCATCCCCTAGAAAGAAGCCAGCACTGCACTAGAAGAGTCTCAGAGACCAGCAAACACCTGGATTACTAGGCAATATTATCTTTAGATTTAAAACAATGTTCTGATTTGGAAAATCCAGGTCAGATCGAGGCTTGCAGGGTAAATCATAAACCAGGTGTGTGAGCAGTTACCGTGCCTGCCATAAACACAACGGCTGAGCCATGGGAGCAGACCCTGAGGATCATATTCAGTTGGGGCTTGATCTCTCTTATCCCACTGGTGAAACTGGATTTTTACTAAGTATTGTGCTGGAGATCCTTGTTCCACTCCACACAGGCACACACACACACACACACATGCATTCAGGCAGGCAGTCTCATAAACTTTAACTGCATACAGAAATTCCCATATTGCCTCTTGGATATGCTCCAGCTCATGAAGGGGCACTGGTGGATGATCAGTACCTGCCAGGTACAAAGCCTTCTCTTTTCTCCCTGGGTTGAGGGCTGTCATGAGCTGCCCTAATGCCTTTGCAATAAAACTCATCAAATTCTCCCAGTATAAAGTAACGAGCTGTAGCCTTTCTACCAACCTACATCTGCTGCTTACAGCAGGCCAAGAAAACAACCGGCGATATCAACTCTTCATTCTGTTCCTCAGATCATCAACTCTCTGAAAATAACAAAATCTGAAAGGCATATGGACCTTCTCATAAAAACAACAAACACACAAACAAAACCTCAGATGAGTTTCCCAAGTCAGCAGGATCTGCCTGCTAATTATTACAGTACAGAGGGACCGGCCATCCTGTAGCCAGAAATTACCCAAGAAGAGGCCTGAGGTCTTCCCCCAGGCTGGGCTGTTTGGACACACTGAACTCCTTCATTTCTGGGGATAATCTGTGGGATTTGGCTGCCCAAATTGACACAGCCACAAAACCTAAAGGCTACATTTAGATTAGATATCAGGAAGAAATTCTTCCCTGTGAGGGTGGAAGGCCCTGGCACAGGGTGCCCAGAGCAGCTGTGGCTGCGTCTGGGTCCCTGGAAGTGTCCAAGGCCAGGCTGGACAGGGTTTGGAGCAACCTGGAATAGTGGGAGGTGCCCCTGCCATGGCAGGGGTTGGGAAATGGGTGAGCTTTAAGGTCCCTTCCAATCCAAACCATTCTGGGATTCTGTGATAGCAGGGCACTTGTGATGGCTGTTGAGGGCTGCCTTTAACCTCACCTTCATGCTCGTGCCTCCCACATGTAGACAGTGTGGGCTCTGCAGAGACAGGGATCTCCTCTCTGGCTCAGGAGTCCTTGAGGAGATATTTTGACTCACACAGAGAGAAATACAGATAGATGAATGGTACTGGGCCTGGAGAAAGCAGGCTGGAAAAAAAGAGAGAAATATCTGTAGCCACAGATGGTTTTGACCCTGGAGTGCTCTCTCCCCCACCAATCTCCTCTGCTTACCTCAGAGCCTCCAAGGAAATGTGTCCATGAGGCATGAGAGAATGGGACATGAAGAACACAGCATCCTACACAAACACAGCCTTCCCTGCAGACCCAGGGCCTGCTCTCTCCTCATCACAAAGGGCAGGGAGGAACGATGTGAAGCAACAGGGCAATTACCTTTAGCAGATGGGCCTCCCGTGCAGCCCCCACCGTGTCTGTGCTCAGAGCTGCTGCCAGCCCTCTCTTCCAGGGAGAGGAGAGACCTCACCTCCCCATCCAGAAAAAAAAAAAGTAGCATCTGTGGGAGAAAGACATATGTCTGGCCTCCACCGTGAACCCTGCGCCTGGCAGGAGAACGCGATGCCGATTCCAGCCCCAGCTTTTCATTCCTGTTGTAACAGTCATAAACGCCTGCTGAAACCTAAGAAGAACAAGACTGTAATCCTAATAAAACAACATTCTGGAACCCTGAAAACTAGATGGAGGCTTTTCAGGCCAACTTTAAAATTATGTTCACTTTTCCAAGAGCCGCACTTTGTGTGTGCCGGCGGGATGGACGCTGGCAGGCTGACCCCGATGGGATGGGGGATTTCAGCAGGGAAAGGACAGGAGGCAGCTCTGCAGCATAGCAGCCATCCTGTCCCAAAATATAGAGAGAATCCCCCAAGCCCGGGCTCTCAAGGTCCCCTCCTGAAAGCAAGCCTTGACATTTTTTCTCTAAATCCAGCCTTCTTTTCCAGATGCCCTGAAAGCCTGACTCCATGAAGCAGGAACAGGCTGTGCTTGTTTGAAGGCAAAAGCTCGTGCAAAGGCACAGCTTCCCAGGCTGAGACCTTTCCCTCCCTTTTTGGAGTGTGGTTGAACAGAAGCCGTGGGACTTTGTGCACCAGCCACCTCCAAAGTGAAGAGCAGGAGGAAAGGGGGCTCAGCTTTCCCTACTCTCCATCACACAGCTCTCCAGGGATGCTGTTCTCCTTGCTGGCATTGTCTTCAGCAAGGCACCACATCAACTGGTGCTTCTCTGTGGGTCTTTAAACACTGACCAGCACCGAGCCCAAGGGTGGCAGGTCCTCAGTAACCATCAATTTGCATCCTTCCCCTGGCATCTGTAGAGCTGGAGCTGCACCAGCCAAGAAGCTGTGCTCTGGAACACCAAGCTGTGCCAGCCCTTTCAGAGAAAAAAACCCTCTCTTGCCAACTCTTGTGATTTTACTGCAAATCTTCCCTGATGTTACGTGAAACCCGAGCTCCTGATGTGCCACTCCATCCAGCACTTCCACTTTAAGGAAAAAAAAATTTGTGGTCTTTCTGGTCTTAAAGAAAACACTTTCCAGGAGGTGGCCTGAACACATACTAAAGGCTAAAAGTAGCATTCACAGAAACAAACCATCTCATGATTTTTAAAAGATTTTTTGCAGTTCTAGGGGCCAGATCTGTGATCTGGGGAGCCACAAGCTATAGAGAACCCAACAATTGATTGAGCAAGTGCACTGTCTGGTAACAGGTATTGGTTGGTGGTGGTGGAAGGCGTGTGACAGCTCCCTAATCAGCTCTGTGGGGATGACATGAGTCAGTCCCTGCAGGGAATAGCACATTGCAACTGCAAACACCCACAGGGCACTAGTAATATTTATCTGGCAAACAGCATTTTCTACCATCACATTGTCTTAAAAACATCAATTAATTAACTTTAACTCACCAGTGTAGTAGGAAATGTTTTCCCGGGCTGGGGAAGCTGTGAAGGTGCAGAGAGGCTCCATATCTCAGCCCCAGCCCAGGGAGGCTATCGGGGTCAGGGCTGGCTTTTTGACAGCTCAGCACTTCAGCAGTGGATCAGCTTCCCCAGGAACCCCATTCCCATGACACACCACAAAAAGCAGGCAGCATTTCCAAAGAGCTCAGCGTGCCCGTGTGCACCACAATCTCATCACCACTGTCCTGGTGGAAAATGAGGGGCTGAAAATCTGCTCCCAGGCCACAAAAGGCTGACACTGAGGGCCTCTTTGGACCTAGGTGAATCACTTCACACCCACATAAATATACACAGCTACACAGCTCCTCCCCACGCCACAAGATGTGCCCTGCTCATGACATTCAGATCACTCTTGACTTCTCAACTTGGCCTTGACTGTGGGTGGTGAATTCTTAGAAATCTGGCCCTGAGCTATTTTGGATTGGCCCTGCAGAGCACAGAGACTGAGACACCTCAGCCCTCATGTGCATTTAGTGCTGCACAAGAGGGGGCAGATCCCAACTGATCCACAGGAGCCTCAAGCATGGAAGAAAAGAGGAAAGATCTGCCCACATTCATGCACAGTTTCTCATTTGGTTTGAGTTTTTCCTGAGTGCAGCCTTTAATCTCTGCAGAATGGAATTTTTGTGGAGGGGAAGTTTTGGAAAGAAATCAATGGACAACATCACAGATCAAAATCATAGCAGGTATTTTAGCTGGCCATAAAAGAGAGAGCATTTCTGAGTGTAATGTTCAGATGGAGGAGATTCAGCTCTCCCTGCCTTTCACACTCTACAGTTTTCACACTTTAACCAATAAAGGCATCTCCCCTGTGCTTCTTCCTCGAGATCTATTCTGCAATGGGATATAGGAGCTGTAGAAGTCACATTTCACTTTCAAATCAGCAAAGTAGAACATTGTGTGATATTTCAGTCCACAGAGAAAGAGGAGAGAGCGAACACTTTGCACTTAAAGAACTAAAAGCTTCTAGCATGACACAAAGGCAAACTTCACTAACCTTTAATTTTCCCCACTTCTTAACAGCACACAGATCCAATGAAATCAAATGAGATAATCCCAGCCTGGTGCAGCCTGGAAGCAGAGGTGAAAACCTCCCAGAGCTCATGCAATCAGAATAGAGCTTGGACATTGTCGACTTCCCCCCTCAACTATTTCCAAATAAAACACTTTTGTTGCTTGGCTGCTCCTGCCAAATGAGTTAACAATAAAAGAAGGAACTTGCAAAGCTTCTACCCACAAGAAAAAAATAGTAAGAAAAAAAAAAAAAAAGGAGGAAAAAGAAGTTAAGGAACTTTAGGAAAAAAAACAAAAGGGAAAAAACTCCAAGAAACTATAGGGCAGATCCTCTGACTGAAGTAAATCAGCACAGACCTAGCTCTGTTGCTTTACCCCAGGCAAACTGTGGGCCTGGTGCTATTCTGCATTTCTCAGGGGCAGGGGGTGGTCTCCACTGGAAGATTGCAACACTGCAGGATACTTTTCCATATTAAAAAGGCGCTTTTTAGCGTTTTGTCTATTGCCAGGTTTTGGGTTTATTGAGGACTCATTTGGCAGAGCCATCCTGGAAGAACAATACAGATGTTTTATGGAGAAATAAACTGGGACTTGGGCTGGATTCTTTCAGTGCTGGATTCCACCTAATTTGGAGGGAGAAATGGCTCTTTTAATGAAGGGTGCAATCAAAACCTGTATGAAAAGCCAATATGCCCTGGGCAAATGGAGCAGGAGATACACTGCCCCTCTCTGCTGCCTAGTAAATTCTGGTCTCTTTAGCACAGCAAAAGCCTCCCAGAAAGGCTAGAAAACATCCTTTTTTAGCCAGAGAATCAGAGCACCACAGCTTTCCCTCTGCTGAATCTCTTGGAGGGAAGCGGTGACATCTCAACAATAGAGAGGGTCTTTATAGACTAAATCTGCCACATCTTAATAAGGAGCTGGTCCTGTGGAGTCACCTGGTCTTTGTGAGCTCTCCCTCAGCAGGGATCCGCAGTCATCTCCTTAATTAGCACCATTTTTTAAATAGCAGCTTCTGGAGCACCTAGAGATGATGTGGGTGCTTCTTCACTCGTGCAAGATTACAAGGGAAGGGTTGAAAATGTACTGCTCTCCACTCACAGGCAGGTTGGATTCACTTCCTTGCAAGGAAGGTGATGCTAGGTGACTGGGAAATGCAGGTTTGTTTTTCATTGTCAGCTGCACGGTGTAGAGTGCCCCTTAAATCATGGCAATTGTCACTGACAGAAGAAAGTGCTTGCCACTCTCCAGCGATGCTAAATAGTCATTGTCCTTTAGGTCAGATCAAGCTAGAGGAAAGCTGCAGGCTAAAAAGCCTTTTTTAATCTTTTCTTTGGCTTCTTCCTTACTTCCCATTACTCAAATTTTGCTTTTTACATCAACCATCCCTTCAGATCCTTTTTTTTTTTTTTTTTGTGGCGCTGAACACTTCGGTTAGCAAAGCAAAGGAAGAGAGACTTGAGTGTTAAACTGACATGCCCTCCCAAGGGTTATTAAAAGTGGCCAGATGTGCTGGGCTATGCTAAAGAAATCTTCACAGGGGAAGACTCCAAAAGTGAAATATTGGAACAGAATTTACACAAATTCCCAATCACAGCGTTGCAGGTACCAGAAAACAATATACAGCCTAAGCAGCTCCGGGGGAGTCGAGAGTTTGCAAATCAAGGGGTTGGCTGATGGGAAGAAAAGAGTTTTTGGGAATTGCTTTGGGCCAGCATCTAGCAAGGCAGATTAGGCTGGCTCTGATCCAGCAATGCCCTTAAGCACATGCTTAACTTTAACCCTGAAGGAGCCACTGGAATCAGTGGAAACATCAGCACCCTCGCGTCTCACAGGCATTCAAGACAGGTTTGTGTGGTCACAGCAGAGAAACGAGCCCCCCTTGCCAGGCAGAGGTTTCTGTCTCCAGCACCTGCTCAGGCTGCGTGAGGTCAGTGCATCAGGCTACCTGCAGGGACAGAAATCTCCTATTCCAAAACCATTTCTAACTTCTCATTTATTTTCCTCTCTTTTGAAGTCAACAGCCAACTCTTCAAAACCACCTGTGAAATTCTGTAGGAGTGGTTGGAGACATTCCTGCTGGCTCCTCCAGAGTCTGGATTTCACTGACATCTCTCTCTGCTTCTCTTTCAGTTTGTTTTTGGAACAGCACATGGGGGTTTTTTTGACCTGTCTTGAGAAACTCAGTTTTGAGGATAGCTGGGTTTGTTTAAGGTGGAGTTTCTCAGCTCTGGACTAGAAATGGCTACATGTAAAGCAAGGATGGAAGGTCCCTTTGGATGGATGAGCCCTGTGGAAAGCTTGTTCTGGGGGTACAGCAAGGGATACAACAAAGACAAGAAGTTAGTTTTGCCTAACAGCTGAGAATAACAGTGCTGTTATTTATCCATTACTGCTATTCCAGACCTAAATACTTAATTTTTAACCACCAATTACAAGGATGACAACAGTGGGTTAATATATTCCATTTCCTATATATCTGATGAACTGATAGCCAGTCATATGCTGTTCAGTACCCAGATTTTGGCCTGGCCTTCCTTTGTGGTCTCTGTTTGCATTTGCATTAACCTGGGAGTATTAATCAGGTCATGTAGACACCCAGGAACATAAACCAACTCAAACACCCAAAAGATACACACCACACTCAGAATCAACACACAGAAACCACAGGATGGAGTGCAGTGTCCATTAACTGAACCAGATTAATCACATACACACCAAGGGAGGCCAAACATAAAACATCTGATTCCCACCAGCCTCTAACTATACAAACCCGAGTAAATACTAAAGTACCCAGAGGCATGACTGGCCTCCTGCCCCTACCACATATGCTGTTAAGCCCCCCTTGGAAACAAGGTCCAGGTAAGGAAATCATTAGCCACAAAATGATTTTTTGACCCATATATGCAGGTCTGATATAACCACTCCCCAGGAAACCACCTCCAAAGTTCATATTCTCGAAGCCCAAGTGATATAATCCTTTCCACAAACATGTCAAGCTTGTTCTTACAAGCTTCCCTTAAGTTGTCACAAACCTTCCTCTGATTTGAACCCAGTGTACTCAGACCAATGTAATCATCAAACCATAGAACAGAATCAGCTGAGTTGGAAAAGCCTTCTAAGATCATTGAGCCCAACCATTCCCCCAGCACTGTTGCAAAAGGCCAAGACTAACCCATGCCCCAGGTGCCACGTCCACAAAACTGTTAAATCCCTCCAGAAATGGGGACTCCAGCACTGCCCTGGGCAGCTGTGCTAGTGTCTGATCACTCTTTCTGTGAAGAAATTTTTCGCGACATCCAATCTAAAATTTGTACCCATTTAGCCTCATGTTCTTTACCTTACATGCCTTATTTTCCTCTCTGATGTTTACCATTCCCATGTTTAGATGTACAACCATCATCCTTAGTCTCAGCTTTCATTTTCTAGGTTAAAATTTTCTGTTTCATTCCTCTCCCAAAAGACAAGCTCTTCCCTTCCAACATCTCCACCATCTTTTTCTGTAAGCAGCCAAGGTCAAACTCACACCTCAGGAACACAGGGAACACAATGATCCATAGGATGCCACAGTTCCTGGCATTTTTACCTTCTCCTGAAAGAAACTCCTCCTGGGATATATGAAGGTGTGCATACCCTTTTCAGAGCCCATCCCATGAATTATCCACATGTTTTTCTCCTTTGTCATCTACAGATGATGAGTCTCTATAGTGGAAATTCTTATTACTCCCTAAACTCGTGATTTTGCATTTTTCAGTACTGGATTTCATCTCTTTGCTATTATTCCAGTCTTCAAGGTCATCCAATTCTCTCTGCATGGTACATTTCCCAAGTCTGTGTCATCAGCAGACTTCAGCAGCATGCTATGTTTTGTGCCAAGGTCATTCATGAAAATATTAAATAAGATCCATCCCCAAGAAAAATCCTTGTAGAGCTCCACTCATAGCCAGCCAGACACTTTCCCATGCTACTTGTTGTCACTCAGTCAGTTCATCTGAGCAATACTTGTTCAATCTCCAGTTTATGTGTTAATCATGTAAACAGCACAACACCAAACTATCAGGAAAAGGTTCTTCATCCAAATAAAGCCTCACCCTTGCAGAGGAAGATTGTTGGAGCTCCTCCAGACCAGCTCTCCCAAGTAAAACAGCTCAAAGGGGCCATGAGCAACCTGGTCTAGTGGAAGGTGAAAGCCAAACCATTCTAGGATTCTGTAGTGACCAGTTGTCATATGACAACCAAGATACAACGAGGATGGCTCTGCTTTCTGGTAGGTGAGATCTTCCACCTGCCCAACTTGCTGAGCAGTGTCAGGTTCCTAAAAGCTGTTAGGTCATTGTGCATTAAAATTAACACTGTTAATTTAATGTTCTTGAAGCATGAAGCAAGTACTGAGTTATGGTAATCTTTCCTAATGGAATAACGCTGTTCCAGAGAGGCTAGGGGACAGGGTTTAGTGGTGACGAGGTGGTGGTGCTGGGTTGAGTTGGGATTGGTGATCTCAGAGGGCTTTTCAAACCCCAATGATTCTATGACTCCTATGCACATAGATGGCTTTATGTATTAGTAATCTATTGCTGATAGAATCCACCAACTGCACTACAAACTTGTGCCTATTTCTGTCTCATATTAGGTGGGGAAAATAAAATGACATCAATCCAAGGGGAATAAAGGTTATGCTGCTTTCCTTTGATAACACTGGGAAACAAGCAGCTCGCCATTCAGCATTCGTTGGTATTCGGTGTAATAAACACACTTCCTGATGGATGGCTGTGATTACAACGAGCACTGTACAGAAATGACACTGCAATTTAGGAATAAGGCAAACACGAGTGATGGAGTTCAAAGCCCCGCCGCACTCGCTGGGCTGGAGTTTGGTTTGCTGTTTTGTTTTGAGCCGACTCTCTACGTCCGCGAAAGCCGGGATGGCCTGGAGGGTCGCCCCAGCTGAAAAGCATCTGCAGTGATCCCCGCTGACCTTTCCCTCTGATAGCACCCTGCCTGCCTTTTAACGGGGGCCTGAACTGAGTCAGAGGTGAAACAGATAAATGACTGAAGATCCAAATGTTTTCTCAACAGGCAAGTTCCCACATGCTCAATTTTCTTTTCCTCCATGAAGAACAAGAGGGGGGAAAAATTGCAAGTGATTAGCTAATGAACATCTGGTTTGATTTATTTGGGCTTCCTTGCAGCCAGGGGTTGAATTTACTAATTTTTATTTCCTACTAAAAACAAAAAAGGAGCTTTTTTTTTTTTTCCAAAGCCTGTAGAGGAGAGGCTCCTCACAAGTGTGGCCATTCTTTCCACCACTATGATTACCTGGCCCACATGCCACGTCCTGTGTGGTTACCTTCTGTCCTGAACTTTTCATGTGGTTTGACATGTCTTTAATTTAGACAATCAGACCACGTCTAACCTGAAACAAAAACACTCTTTGGAGATCCTGAACCCTTTTTGAATCCTACAGATGTCAACCCAGCGGGATGCAGTGGCAAACTGTTAATTATATGTGTAAAAAGGGTCGATGTAATTACATAGTAAACACAAATATTATCTGATGTAAATATAGACTGATTGTGCTCTTGCACTGCTGACTGCTAAAAATAGCTGATTTAAGGCCCAGCTCTGCACTGACTTCAGATTTGAGCAGCACCATTGACTTGCCTGTGCTCACTTCAGCTCCTGAATTCATCTCCACTTGTTTACTTTCCAAGAGTTTCACAGAACTGAACACATGACCCCGCATGGGAATAATCAGAGATGGGATTTATGAACAAACAAACAATGATTTGGAGATCTGTTCTTCCTCCACCTCATAGAAATCCAGTCTTCCAAAAAGGCTTAAGCACACACCTCAACTTCCCCAACCATTTCAGAGCATTTCAAGCCGGTTCTCAAATCCGTTGCTGCCTTGGGGAGTTACAGGCTTTCTTTGCACGGTCAATTCATTTCAGAGGCAACTATGAGACTAAATTTCACTGTTTACTGTTGCCCAGCTCTGAACAAGGGGTTAAGGAAATAAATTGCTAGCCATAAACCCTTTAAAAACATGGTTTAGTTTCTTCCTCCCACTCCCACAGATTTACCTTACACTGACTTTGCCAATGACTTGCTCACTCCAGTCTGTCTTCACTGCAGTCACAAAGGCCCTCAAGCCTCGATGCCACATTTTTATTCAACAGACATAACTCCAAAATTGTTGAAAAGGCCATTTATGGCAAATCTTGGAGCCCAATCCAGAGCAAAGCTGCAGCAGTATAAATCTGGAGGGACACTCACGTGACACTTGTAACTGATATCATACCCTGCCCCAGTTTATCACCCCCATCTTTATCGTTCAACCAACTTGTTCTCTAGAGAAGGATCATAAACCCACAGGTAATTGCAGGATGGCCACACAGACAGTAAAAAGAAAAAGCCTGCAGATGGGTAGTTCAAAGACAGATCTCTCAAAAAACACCAAACCACTGAAAGGAGCCAAGCTGGCTCTCATTTGTGGATGCATTGAGCATCTATAAGTTTATTTAAAATCAGCAATAGCTGCAATATGCAGCGCCTATCAAAATCAGACTTTTACCCACAACTGTGGCTTTTGAAAGACGTGATTTACTTCAGAAGTGAAGAAGAAATAACAGGGCTTTTAGACAGACTAATAAATGTATGGTCCAGAGACTTTTCCAGTAGCATATTTATTGTCCAAGCCCTCCAGTCAGCAGCACACTTAATTTTAAGCACATGCTTAAGTGCTTTACTGAACAAAGCTGAAATGTGGACCCACCAGGCAGCTCAAGAAAAGCACTTTCACATCAGTCATCCTGCATGAGCAGTGATAGCAGCCCAGCTTTTTACCATGATAGGCACAATCCAAGGTCAGGAGCAGCTCTTTCCTTTGCAGCTGGAATCTAATTGGGAACAAAGCAACCCGGGAGAGCAAGAAGAGTTTTCCTGACTTCCTAGGATGTCCCATATGACCACTGGGTGATCCAACATGGAAAGGCTTCACCCAGAGTGCAGCTTTTGGAGCAGGTGGTGGTAGTGACATACAGGAACGAAAAGGATGCAGGATTAGGCAAAGCTACAACAACCACACTGTTACACCAAATAATTTTATGCACCTGAGAGTTCTAATACACATCTGACAAGGTTAGAGGCCCACCAAAGTCTGTATATTGTCTGTGCCATGTACCCCAGCTCCATAGTTCAGAAGACAAGGAAAAGATCCAGGGTGACTACAGCCACAACAGGTGTGTAAAATCCTTCTTGCCTTGTTGAAGGCACTGAGTTAATATCCTACTCCTAGGTTTCTGTCTGGAAAAGGGACTGTTGGCATCTCTGCCATCTTTAAAAGAGAAAGGAAAAGTAAAAATTGTATTTGTTATTTTATAAGGAGTGTGGTATCAAAATGTGCCAGTCAGAAGAGGGCAGGGATTATTTTGATAAATTATCACCCACAGTGCTGAACACTAGAGAAGCCACACAAAATTATCTCTAATTGAAGGGTGGATTCTCTGGTATCCACTTAGATTACAGCATGTTCTAAGCTTTTCCTGCTTTCCTACTCTCTGCCATCTTCTTGTCCAGTTAAAGTTGAGCTTAGCTTTCCCTGTGCTGGGAGGTGGAATTACAACTCTCTCTAAAGTCTGCCATCTATTTACATAAAAATAGTTAAAACTGAATATTTTTGAGATTCTCTCAGATGTGACTGAAACTGGGCTATGGATAAAGAGTGATGGGGGCAAAACTCAGGGACAGGGATCCACATACCCAAGCAGTCACACAGAGCATGGCTGCATTAATTTTTCTCTCCCTTTAGGAAATAAGACTAAAAACAATGACCTCACATTGTCACAGTGCAGCTCCTTGCTCATTTAACACAAGACTCTGTGACATATCAGACACGTGGTTGTGCTTGGAGGACTTGGTCATGCCAAAGTTCACGCCAGGCTCCATTCACCTGCACCAAAACCAGCTCTTTATGTCCACAAATAGGTTCAGAGCCTGCACTGCAAGAACAGATCTCTTTTTCTGAGGGAGCCACGGCCAGCATGCCAGACCTGCAGAAATCCTGTGAACATTCCAACACCAGCCTGGACCCCTGTGGAGCCCATCTCAGCCTTCTGACCATTTTCCCTGTTAACTTTTAGAGACCCCTCAGGAGCAGTCCGCGAGTCCCCAAAAGAGGCACCAGCTTTAAAGCACTGTTCTCTGTGCTCCAGAGCCCATTTACAGCTGCCCTGGGTCTGCCCTGGCTCTGAAAGCCCTGCAAGACATGGAGGCTGCTCAACGTACCCCACACTCTGCCTGAGCCTTGAGCCTTCCTCCCACAGCTGAGCACCAACCACAGGAGATCAATTCCCCAGGTCCAGTGATGTGTGTAACTCTAGGAGGGGATCTCAGCCCTTTCCTGGGAGCGCCAAAGCAGGAGTTTTGTGTGCTGTCCTGGTCCTCCCTTTCCTTATGGAAAGACAAAGAGTTTATATTGTTCTACAGCTGTTGTAAGAGTCAAGGAGAAAGCTGATGCTGCCAGTGGGCAGTAAAATGTCACCCACTAACACCTGCATCCATAGAAGGAGTAAGGCTGGAACAGCCTTCTAGGGCCACCGAGTCCAGTCATTCTCCAGCACTCCCAAAGCCACCACTAAGTCCCTAAGTGCCACATCCACACAGCTTTTAAATCACTCCAGGGATGGGGACTCCACCACTGCCTTGGACAGCCTGTTCCAATGCCAGATCACCCTTTAAGTGATGATTTTTTTTTCCTAATAACCACCTGGCTGCATCCTCCTGTCAGGGAATTGTGCAAAGCCACAAGGTCCCCCCTGAGCCTCCTTTTCTCCAGGCTGAGCCCCTTTCCCAGCTCCCTCAGCCTTTCCTGGTGCTCCAGCCCCTTCCCCAGCTCCGTTCCCTTCCCTGGACATCCATTTTAAATCTATGCAGAACAAGGAGAGTACAAACCTACATGCATGGCTTTAAAAAGATTAAAT
Organism: Irena cyanogastra; assembly: GCA_013397155.1. Lineage (NCBI taxonomy): Eukaryota > Metazoa > Chordata > Aves > Passeriformes > Irenidae > Irena > Irena cyanogastra. The sequence goes on from VWZV01000567.1 coordinate 455,149, forward strand.
TAGATAAATACAAGAGAGGAGCAATTTTATTATGAAAGGCAATAAGAGACTTGGATTTTCATCACTGTATAGCTGGAGCTCCTCTTCCCTCTCTCCAATGCTTGTAGACCAGGACTCCACTGCAGTGACACTGAAAAACACAGGACTAAACCCAAGCTGTTTCCCTCAAATACTCACAGCCTAAGTAGCTTTTCTGTAGCAAGGAACATTTCGGTCCATAGGAGCCTCAATCTTCCTCAGTTGTACTGAGGCAGTCCTGACCTTGCCTGATTTTCCGGGTCACTTTCTGCATTGCCCACATGTCCTCGAAGCACATGGAGAGTCCCTGAGCTTTTCAGACAACACTGCCCAGCACAGAGGCAAAGTAAGGAAGAATCACTCTGTTGGTTCTGATGGCTCGTGGATCAGAGCTTTATGTCCCTGCTCTGCACCTCAGCTCCCAGGGCCAAAGAGCCATCCCAGAATTCCCAGCCCCCATTAATGCTGCAGAACTTAAAGATTTGCAGAGTTTACTTGCAAAGCCTTTTAGAAGCAGAGATGAGTAAACAAGAGTGAAAAGTTAAACAAAGGAAATACATTTATGCTTGTACTGTTTTCAAGTTTATGCAAACAATCCATTTCTAAAGCTGTCACTGACAGTCCTGGCACGTTCTCATTCCCCAGCTCAGAGTCATGTTGGAAAATGAAATCACAAGCATTTCTGAGATGCTTTGGGCAAAATACCTCCCTCAGCTCCACCAGCTGAAAATCAGTGAAGTTGGCTGTGGCTACAGAGCCATGGCAACATCCTTGTACCATGATTCTGGAAGAAGAGGGAGTAGAGTCTGAACTTCTCCGGCCACAGCGGCCGTGGAAGAAACTGGAATAGAGTTATCCAAATGAGTTATGAAGAGATCAGTTAAAGAAATAACAGCAGGAAACCATCAGGCAGAGAAAGAATTAGAAAATACTATTTTCTAGCTGGTCAGGCAGTAAGTGGAGCTGCCATAAATGTAACCTTTTGCTCATGGATTGACCGAGGGAAGGAGACATGGAGAGCCTGCTCTCCACCAGCACAGCCCACCACGCTCCACGTAGGAAGGGAGGACTCTCTGCTAGACCCAAGTAAAGGGTCAGCAAAGCCACAGCTTCCCAAACCATGTCTCAAGAAGTGACACATAGGTTTGTTTCAAAGGGAAAAGCATGCACAAGCTCTGCTGCAGCTGGAAGACAGCACAGTTCCATTCCGACGCCTCCTCACTCCCTTTCCTCCCCTCCATTCAGCTGCACGGGACAGCACGTTTAACAGCTGAGCAAAGCCTACAAAGTTAATTTCTAGCTTTGAGATGGTTACTGGTAATTGTAGGTAATTTCAAATATAATTGCAATCGAGTTGAAAAAGATCTGTTTGCAGTGTTTATGCTCATCACTCTAATTTAAGACCTAGAAAGCTGGATACGCTGCTCTTCAAATACACACCCATTTTTCATCTTCCTGATTTTACCACGAGCGATCATAAAAACAGCCCCAGCAAACCACAGTCTGCAATGCAAGGCAAATGTTTGAGAAGCTGCATATAAAGTTTCAAGGAAAGCTGCTTGAAGGTTAACGACAGAACATGTTAATGATTATCAAATAGACAAGGAAAGCCGCAAAGCGCTTCCAACACAGAAATGCAAGAGCCCCTCAAAATAAATGGTGGCTAACCTTGTTTGGAATAATACTTCTCTTCAAAGCCATGGAACTGTTGCATGTCACAAATATGTCCACATGTAGTTTTAATACAGGAATAATTACCCATGGCATGTTTGTTAGTGGAAAAAGCAAAGGTCTCCTGTTACTTACACATAATAAAACCTGCATTGTTTACCATGAATGAGTTATATGAGAGTGGTAATAAATAAGTGTTGTAACAAACTTTTGCTGCCCAGGCCTGCAAACTGTTCTTAATATCTGCAGTTTGGTAGCACCTAGAGGCCCTGCTAAAATCTGTGATGCTGAGCCTGCTGCAGAGCAAGAAACTGCCCCTGCTCTGAAACACAGAAAATATGGTATAGGCAGAATAAAAACATTCAAGCCCCTGGGCAGGGTGACTCAAAACATGCAAGTATTTGCAGAAAGCTCAGCTGGGAGGGACACACTGCAGGTGGCCCTTCTGCTCCCTCTGGGATGTGCCCCATGTGTGCAGTCACGTGAGTGGAGAGCAGGAACCAAACAACCTTTGATTCTACTTTAAGTGGGTACTACCAAAGAGCCTGCACCAGGCTACACTACTGCTATGTGTAACTGCTCCCAGGCTGGGGACTAAAACATGACCATTTTAAACACCAGGATACACCCTTGAAGTTAAAATCAACGTCTGTGTGCTGGCTTATAGACACTTAAAATATCTGGCTTTTAAAAAATACATCTGGCTTTCTACAGTTGACAAAAGTCCTTGGGAGTTTTAAGCTCTTTGGTAAAGTCATAAGGAATCACAGGATGGTTTGGGTTGGGAGGGACCTTAAAGACCACCTAGTTCCAACTCTCCTGCTATTATCTGCCAAATCTGTGCATGGATTACAGAATCTCTGGTCATCTCTATCCAATGCTAATCTCTGCCAACACGGGCCTGCTTGAAAAAAAACCAACCAAGCCAACATCCTTTGCTTGCTGTATTCTTGACTCATCAAACAAGACACTTTTAAAGCTGGAATTATTCAGGAAATTGTTTCCCATCAAAAATTCAGAGGAAAATTAAAAAACAAAATTTCTTTACCTTAACATTTTCCTACTTTTTGTTTTAAAATTAAAAAATATCTTTCCTTCAATTGGTTTTGTTGGGTTTTGGCAGCCATTGGACCATTTGAGAATAGTTTCAGGAGGAAATTATCCATCCAGCTCTTCACAGAGCACCACCTCTGTGAAGACTGGAGTACTTGCTTATTTTCGTGCAACCCACCAAGGCAACCTTCTCTGCAGAATTCAGTCAGAAATGTTATAGTTTAAAAACTATATGTAACTTACCTGAAGAAAACTTCAAAACCTTGCTTTAGTAATGAAATGGACTTATTTTAACTTCTCAGAACATTATTTCATATAGCAAAAGAAGCAGCTGTGGGATTACTGGTAACACTGCACAGGATCTGTAGCTCTGCACCACTTGACCTGAGCCAGACGTGTCCTCCAACAGGGTTTGCTCCTCCTTCATTCAACCCCCAAATAATGCAGGGCCATTCTCCTATTTATTTCTGTTTCTTCACTTAGGAAAAAGGAGTTTAGGATAATTTAAGAACATCACCTCAGCACCGAGCAAAGTCCCAGTTACTCCTTGTTGGATGAAAGGGTTTACTAAAGATGAGGAGCTTTAAGAAAAAAACAATGAACAAACTGAAAAAGAAAAATTCAAGCAAAGTAATTTCACGGCAGCCTTGCAAGACACCTCCAGACTTCTGCAGAAGGAAGTCCAAATGATTGCTCCAAAATAATGCCCTGATCTCACAGGTATCAAACAAATCCAGGTGAGCTATGCCCTTCTCCAGCTACCTGGTTTGATGTGTTAGACCCACAAACCTACCCAGCTATCTGGTAAATGGGCAAAAAGGAAAACCTGAATGATTTATGCTCAGGAGCAATGGTGGTTGTGGGGACCAGGACTTCAGATTTATCAGCAGAACCTCAGCACTTCATGGTCACTGAACTCCAGTTCCTGCAGCACTGACCATGCCACAGGAACAAAACCTCCAGCTCCCGACGATTATTTCTACTTTGTTTTTCCAGACTTTCAAAGTTTTTGCTGTGCTATCAGTGACTATAGCATCCTTTAAGGCTTTACTGAGGAGGCAAAATAATGGAGGGGCCTCAGAAATCTGGTAATCAAAGGCAGCTGCATGCAAGACATTACATTCAAGCTCTAAGAATAACCATTAATTGCTGGTATGGGTCAAAAAAATCAGCTCCCATGAAAAATTAATATCTAAATGAAGACTAATGAGAAGCTGGTTAAATGTAGCAGAGAAATAACAGCAAGGGATAAAAATTTAGGACCCTGATTCTAAGTGCCTGGAGTAACCAAAAGTGATGGTGAAGCTGAGACTTGAAGTCTGATCCTTCAGACAGGGCTGGGCATGTTTATTAGTTCAGTCCATGGGTCACCTTTTTGTTATTTAGGGGTGCCCAGAAAAGCCTCTGTTATTCAAGTTGAAAGAGCAGCAGAACCACTGAGATAAGTAAGAGACTTTCCCTGCAAGGACTCCGGAACAAGTCAGCAAGAAAAAAATGGAAAAGGGATTTTTCCTGCCAATGCTGTGCATACTGAATGCCTCAGAGATACTCCTCCAGGAACACAGAGAGCAGTGCTTTGAACAGACTGCCTGCAGCTCATCATTTTGTTTTCCCCCTTCATAGCACATGCTGTCTTCCCATCCAGGCTGGAGGCACTTGTGCATAACCTGTGACCCAAGGAATAACCTCAATCCATCCACAGGAGTCTAAGCAGAACAGAGAAAAACAGCCAGAGCTCACCCACCCCTGAGGTTCACATCTTTGCCCAGGCTGGCATCAGGTTTAGCTCACAGTGATAAAATTGGTTGGAAGTAAAATTTATAAACTCAGTTGTCAAGACAAATTTAAGCTCCCAGCCTGCCAAACCCTCAAAAGAAAGGCAGAAGAGATCTGAACCTCCTGCAAGGGGTACGTACAACTCTTCCCTTCTAAGTTACAGTAAAATGCAGGGCAAAAATATTCCATCCCAGCAACTGCTGCTACTCCTGCCAAATACCAGCAAATATAAGGCTGCACTTCTTGATCTCTGGGTAGCAATTAGACCTGAAAGATGGTCTCACGTTATGCCCTTCAGCATCCCAGCATGGCTGAGGCAGCAGCAGCTCAGGAGCCTTGCTCAGCAGTGTCTTGCTTTGCGCTTTGGGGACTGACAGCACCACAACCCCAGGAGATGGGAAACAGCTCCCTGACCGTGTGTGGAAGGGAGGATCTGTCGGCCAGGTGCCTGGGACAGAGATGGCAGGAGATAATCTGGTACCATGGACATTTCAGGGAGGTCTTACTCTTCCACAGAGAAGTATGAAACCAGCCAGGGAACTTATTCTTCTCAGCAAACCTTCTCAGTTCAGTCCTGCCTTTTGGTCTGTGAAACAAGGAATGGGTGGGTAATCCCCAAGGGGCACCAGCCAAGTTCCCAGACTTATTTCTCAAATGCTTTGCATTTCAATGTGCAAGTTGGAATACCAGCAAAGACCTTTCTTGGTAGCTGCTCTTCTATTCCTGGAACTTGGCAAAGGGACACTCAGTGATGCTGGAGATGCTCTGGTGTTCCACAGACAATGTGAAATGGAAAACTTGGAAAAAATACAGCAATTTCAAGGCCAAGATAAAATATTTCTGGCCATGAAGATCAACCCTAACCTTTGTAAAACGCCTGTCAACAACAGCATTGTTTATTACTACCAGCTATAGTCCAGCTGGTACTTTTGAGCTGAGAACTGCCTCTGATTCGTATTTCATCTGTTCTGCATCACAAACCTCCATCCTTCTGCCTACTGCTCCAGTGAGGAAACTTAATTCTAGTATTTCACATTCAATCCATAGTATGTGGGATCCTCTACTCATCTTGAATGAACCTGAATACCTTGCACTCAGATTTTGGTGTTTAATGACATTTCATAGAGTATTGCATAAATACGCTCAAATTACAGGTTTGATTTGAGCTGATTCCTGTGTCTGTTACATACAAATATCCAAATATTTGTATTTACTGTGAACTCTGAGACACCTGATGTGGTTGCTGGTTTTGATTCAGTGACTGAAGCTATATGAATAGACATCTCTTTCCAAAACTACGGTTTGATTCCTTCTCTGAAGTCACATTAGGATATGTGTCTTAAGCACTTCACTCTTGGGCACTGTCTTCTAAAATTGATACTAGTGGTCCCTTCTAACTCAGGACATTCTAAGATTTTATGAATTCATTCACTTAAAACACTGAAAAGGGAAAAGGAATTTAATTCCTGGCTAATCAAGTTTAACACCTGTGTTCAAACATAAGCTTTCTGTCCTGAGGAACCATATTTAAAGTTAAATTTTCAAAAAATTTGCATTTATGCCTCACAATCAAGCACTGCCAATTAAGGAAACCAGGTATCTCACTACAGCTCTCTTGTGCTTATGTTTCATGATGGGGTCTTCAATCACAGCATCATTTCAGACCATTTTTACACAATTTAATTCACAGAGTGAACAGTCCTGAACCATTGAGCAGCTACTCAGTATTTTGCTCCGCCCTTATTACACACTATGTCCCTACAACTGCTTTTGCAGCCCCAACCCTGATCTGAAGGCAGGATTAATAATTTCTCCATAGGTTTTCCTAAAGGGCATTTCAATGGAATATATGAGAGCTTGCCCAATAGTAATCAATTCCCATTCACTCTGCAAAATGGGGAAGTGATACATTTCCCATTTTATAGGCAAGGAGCCAAGGCACAGAAAAGAGGTCAAAAGTGCTCATTAATTTCCAGAGGCCGATTTGCTATGCCTTGGATATGATTATTCATGGTACTTAGCATTAAATACTACTTTATGCATCCAACATCCTGGTATTATTGAGTAACATGGCTGCTGGTGGTCCCGTGCAATTCATATCAAATTTGTAGGATTTTAAGTCAGAAGGTGAGCAGTAGAAGGTGAGCAGCAGTGACCCCCAGGAAATATCCAGTTAAGGGATGGATGGTCCCACCTAGGGACACACAAGTCCTATTTTCCCAGGCCAGCATGACAACACCTTGATTTGGGGACGATCCAGTTGGTCATTCATCACACAATTTCCAGTTGCTCACCAGCAGAGAAAGGAATCTTGCAGACAATAGCCACATTAGTAGGAGAATGAAAATTGTTCATCCAGATATTTCTCCCATTTATAAAAAAGACAGTGGTCTGAGGGAGAAATACTTTGTGGAGATGCAATGAAAGGTCTCTATCCCAGGGGAGCTGCGTCAAGGGCAGCTGATATTTCCTTCACAGTAGTAAAACGTGTTTAGTTTTCCAAGAGGATGAATTTGTGTGTAGTTTGAGGCTGTTAAGACAGACACAGTCCTGAGACTGCTGAGCAACTCTGTGCCTGGGCTTGTGCCAGTGCCCATTGAGGAAAAGCCATGTCTGAGCTGAGTCTTAAAAACTTCCCAGGATAAAGATTTCCCTCCTTTCTTCCTCCACTAGCAGCTTGTTTCAGTCTTGCACTTGCCAGGAAAAAAGGTTTCCCTGATGTCCAACATGAAGCTCCCACACTGCAATCCATGGCCTTTGCCCCCTTACGGTGTCGCCTGCCACTATCAAGAAGAGTTTGATCCCATCATCTTTGCAGCTGAACTTCAAACAGTTGCATTAAATTTGCTCTTTACTTGGCCCCAGTCCTGAAAGAAGCCAGGATTTCTGTCCTTTCTCTGGGGCCCAGATACACTCTTGGCCCAGAACAGGGGGCCCTACTTCTTTCAGGGTTAAGGCCAAGCACCTGTACAACCACCCCAGGGCTCCATCTGAGCCACAGGCTGAAGTTTCCCTTCCATGCAGACAGCTGGGGAGGGTTATTGACCTCTTTGATATGGACTGGGGACACAGCCAGAGTCGGCATGAACAGAGGAAAATTCACATCAGAGGTTTTTTAGAAAGCAGAACATGCAAAAATAGTCTGTGATGTGTAACTTCAGGCCTCCAGCACACAGGGAGAGCTATGGGGGCACCCCGAGTGGGTTCCCAAAACCACGGGCAGGCAGAGCCAACATCCTCACCAGACTATTTAACCTCTGAGAAAGTAAAAATTACCAAAAAAATCTTCTTTCTCCAGGTGCCATTACATTCTGGGAAGCCTAACCAGAGGCACGCAGGCAGGGAGGGAGTTTAGCCCAGGTCCAAGAAGAGAAGAGGCTAAGCTGGCTGGGGCAGTTAACCTCTGACAGACAGTCTGTAATATACCTGACACAGAAAACAAACCAGGTGGTGCCACTGCTTGGAAAATACAGACACAGCGGGGGCCTGGGCATGGAGGAGGGGGAGAGAGGGAAAACATGAGCAGGGGAAAACCGAGAGGGCAGGAGTCGTTAACCCCTGATAGCGAGTATAAAGTATTTTACTCCCCATCTCATTCATTAGACCGCGTCAGCTCCAGGAGTACTGTGTCCATTCCTGCACATAAATCCAGCAAGTTTCTCTTTTAAAAAGGCCAGACACTGTCTCTGCCATGGCAATCCAGCTGTCTGGCCGGCTGCCTGCCCTGCATGCAGGACCACAAGAGCTGAGCTTTGGCAGGTGAGAGCAGCCCTCTCCCAGGGGCTCCTACGCCCTCTGCCTGCCACTGCCTCTTGCCCTCTGTTTCCCTGCAGCCCAGGGAAGCAGAATGTCCCCAGTGGCCACTGTGTCCTGTCCCTGTCAATGCCAGCCCACGGGCAGGAGCAGCTCAGCAGAGATCTCAGGGAGGCAGAGCTGTTCATCAGCTCCATAGCAAAAGCTGATGTGGAACAGGCTGCTCAGGGAAGTGGCAGAGTCACAATCCCTGGAAATGTTCAAAAGATGTGTGAATGTGGCACTTGGGGACATGGGTTAGTGGTGGGCTTGGCAGTGCTGGGTTAGCAGTCAGACTCAATGATCTTAGAGGTCCAACCTTAATGATTCCGTGGTTCTATAAACTTCTGGATTCTGGATCCATGGTCCAGGATAATCCTCTCAGGCATCTGATCCTAGGAGCTGTGAGACAGGAAAAATAGGACTCTAACCCTCTCTGCAAAGCCACATCCTTCACAACCCTAAGGAACAAATCTTTTATAACCCATGCTTAAATAAGGGTACAATGTTGAGAGAAAGGAATTAAGCAGAATAACTTGCATCTGGTACTGGTTTGGAGTTTATCTCTGCACTTCCAGCTTAAGGGGACACAATGCAGCCCCATCCTGCCCATTTTTATGTTACTCAAGCCAGCAAACACCCCAGCAAACTCTGGGAAATGCAGGAAGTAGTTCTGTCCTTGAAATCTGACCTGAATTTTTACTAAAAAGCTAGCAATTCCAATAAAAGAACAGGGGCACAAAATCAAACTATTTTTAACACATCTGTCTACAGTTAAACAACATTGTTTTTCTTTGTGAGAACTTAGTAACATCAGAAAAGTTGGAGAGCCTTCCTGAGGCTGAGGGCATCTTGTATACCTTGGCATTGTGTGGCTTTCCAGGACATCATTTTAACACTTCACAAATCAGGCTTTATGGACATTCTTCTCTCATAAATCCACTGCAAAGCAAACACAGAAATTACATGTTACACATAGCCAGGTAAACGGCACGGAAGATCACCAGCGAGCTGAGCATTTTTAAAATGTATAAAAACCATAAAGCATTTTTGGTGTTTTATGATGGCAACATTTCTTTTAGGGCCTGATCCAGCCTTCTTTGAAGTCAAATTGAGTCTTTCCATTGACATCAGAGGGTGTGGGATTTGTCTCACAGCAACTTATACCAATGAGAACAATATTTTGCTCTGAAGTCATTACTTTCTGCCGTGGATGTTTGGAAAACAGCTCGTCACCTGACAATACACCCTGAAGGTACTGACAGTCCATGTGTTTTCATTATTTAAAAATGAGACTTGGTAACGGGCTCAGCTGTTTAGGAAAGGTAATATTTTTCTTAAGTATGCCTACCATAAAGTAAATTAGCAAAATCTTCTTTGAGCTGTAACTAAAACATAAGGGCACAGCTGCCCTGGAGGAGTAAAAGGGCTCTCAATGTAAACTCCACTGATATCATCACCATCAGAAGGTCATAAAATTGATTGATTATAAATACAGTCCTCATTTGTTTACAGCTTGCATTTTTGGGTCCTGGGTAATTAGCACATTAACCATCCCTCAAAGTGAGCGCTTACAGGTGCTGCTCCCAGATAGCCAAAGTGGAAAACTGCACAAGAGCAGCCTCATTTTCCTTCCACAATTCCAGGACGGAGGGGAGAAATGTCAGTTATGTGTTTAGCTACTTGATCACACCTACTCAGGAGCCAAGGGCGTAAGGGGGCATTAAAATGACCTCTTAATTTCCTTCAGCGCTAAGGTAGCACCCAAAAAATGAGAGACATGTCAGCAATGTGAGGGAGATCTCCTCTTTGGGAAGCCTGCGGCTGCCAGAAGTCTTTTAAGATTCTTTTTCCCTCTGCACAAGCCAACAAAGGAAGATAAAGATCACCCTATTTGTGGTAACTGGTACTTAGTTCCTTTTAGTTACACTTAAAATAAACTCTCTTTGAGTTCTCCAAAGGTTTCAGCCTTCAGACACACCACTACCGAGCTGTAAGCCAGCCACCTTCCTCTCAGCCCCTCTTGGCTCCAAGTTCACGACTACTCTGTGCTCAGGACATTAAACTTTAAAGTCACGTTTTATTTGTACAGCTGGATGCATCAGGTTTATGCTTATTGTCTAATTAGCCAACTAAACCACTTCTGAAAGGGTTTTAATGCTTTACCCCCAGTGAGATCTCTGTAGTGAGTGTGTGTTGAAATGCTAATGGAGACAAAGAATTCCTTTTTGTAGGAATTTGCAGTATTTTGGATACATCTCCTGGGCCAAATCTTCAACTGCTGTGCCTTGGTTGGAGTGAGGCAGATTATTCCCAATTACAGTCGTTGAAGGACTCCTGAAATTTAACAGCATGCCAGAGAAGCTATTCATTAATATTCTGGTTTTCAGATGGCTTAAAACTCTATGGCCAGTTTCCAGGTTTTTCCTGCTTTCCACAGAAGTTCATTAGAAATGCCTCCTGCATGTGGGACAAGATAACAGCTACAGGATTCACCAAGGCACTAAAGATTAATGTAGGCATTATCTGCCCTGGCATTTACACGATTTTACAGATTAATTCTTTCAAAACATTTTCACTGGCATCATCTGCTGCACAAGTAATTTAAAAATCTCACACTTACATTTTTTTCATCCATGAAATGAGAGTAGCAAGTGAACAAAAAGTGAAGTCACTGGCATAGCTGATATCATCTGTGCATTAAAAAGGAAATCTTGCTTTACTTTTGGGGGTATTTCTGTTAATGCTACCAGCTCCTAAATGGAAATATTTTGGAGAAGTGCCTCTTCTGATGTATTTGTACAAGCTAGAGCAAAAGGGAGCCTGAGAAGAGCCTCAACAACACCGGCAGTAAATAATGCTAATAACCCTTAATTACGGGCCTTATTTAATTCTTGTTTCCAAGTGCCATGAATGTAGCTAAATGAATGTGCTAAATGATAGCAAATTAGCTTTAAAAATGTTAATGGAAAGTTGCTTAGTGCTGAAGGCTGTTTTTTGCCCTTCTGGCAGGAGGGGAACTCCTCATTAAGATTCCTCTCCAGCCCAATTGAATCCACAGATCATCCATTCAGTTTTTGACCCTCACACCTCTATAAACCCAGAGACCCATTTTCACTTTAAATCCAGAAAATTTTAGTTGTTTTACTCCTAAGATTGTTTCGTTTATGGTTGGACTCGATGATCTTAAAGGTCTTTTCCAGCCTAAATGATTCTGTGATTCTATGATTTGGATGACTGAATCCTCCTTACACGGTTGTTTGATTTTGCACTAACTCAACACCCATCAGGGTATGCAGCAGCCAGCCCCAGCTTGGCTCATTTCAGATCTGTTTCGTGTTTGAGGTGGTAAAATTTTCCCATAAAGTTTATCCAAAGAGAAACATGACAAACATTACAGGTGCAGAATACTACACAGTGCTCCCCTGGTCTGATAAAATTTAGCATTTCAGTGTTCCTGCATCCTGAGCATGACGCCTCCTTGTAAAACTGTCTCATGACCAAACCACAGACGAGAGGATCAAGCAAATGATTCAATTTTTAACATTTGAAATCTCTGGGGTTTTTATACTCGAGCTGGTTGCCCAGCTGAGCCCATAAACTCAACTGCAGTGGAAAATATGATGTGCTCGGTCAGACAGTGTAACAGTGATGACCCAGCAACATGAGCACAGCAATTTCTCTAGCTGCAAGTGCTAATCTTTATTGAACCAAGTGATACAAAGAAGAGCAAAAGTTAATCACAGAATATCCTGAGCTGGAAGGGACACATAGGGATCATCCAGCCCAACCCCTGGCCCTGCATGGGACCATCCCCAAGAATCCCACCTCGTGTCTGAGGCATTGTCCAAATCCTCCTGGAGCTCTCTCTGGCAGGTTTGGTGCTGTGACCATTCCCTGGGGAGCCTGTTCAGGACCCCACCACCCTCTGGGAGAAGAACCTTGTCAAGAGGAAGAGCTTCTGTTCCAGAGGTTGTCCATCCCCCCACCTGCACACCTGCGTCACTTGTGCTAATATTATTCCTCCTCACAAATTACAAATGTGGCTTCAGATTTGATCTTTGCAAGCACTAAGAGAAACAGCTGATGAGAGACACCCTACACCACCCCCCAACCCCCCTCAAACCTTATCTTCGCAAAAACAAACCCAGACCGAACTTGCAATTTATCCCAGAAATGTCTCTGTCTATTCTGAAATGTTTTGCTGCCATTCCCCATCATTTGTTTTTTTCACACTGCTGTCCCGCTGCACTTGGAGGCTGGATGATCACTTAATGTAAATTGTCACCAGCACCCAAGTCATTGACTTAAGCTGGTTTATAGCAGTTAAGGATCTCATTCCTGACAGCTCAGCTTTGGCAAAGACAGGACTGAACTGTGTTTTGCAAACAAGCAATGCAGTGAACTTCATTCTGTTTCTCTGTTTCATGAACCAACATTGGTTTGGTAAGAGATATTTGTTATTCAAATACTTGTTGGACAGCTTGGATCAACAATGGCTCATTCCAGAAACAGTTCATTTCAATTTCTTGCTGCTCATGGGGTGAGAACTGTCACCTAAATCAGATGGTACTGATGCTAATCTTTGAGGGGATGAGTAAGCCTTTTAAAAATAGGAGAACAAAGGCTGATGAAGAACAAATATACTTGTTCACATGTAAATGCAAGTACAGTTACAAAGAACAACCAATTCCCAAACTAGCATGCAAACAAAAATCTGTCCAGGCATAAACAGAGGTTATCAAGGACCCTGACAGCCTCAGTCTGGCAAGCCCAGGTGGAGTAAAAAGTATCAGCGTGGAAGAGATGGTTATAGCCAGTCTAATTAAACTTCTGTCCCAATGGCAACAGGATTTCAACCTCTAATTCCTGCACTGACCCCGCTAAACTGTGCCTGAATTACGGTATCCTCCCTGCACAGCTATTTAGGTTTTCAGTGATGAAGCATTCAAGGCATCCCTTAGTAAAATGCAGCAATGCTTAATTACTCACTGTTGCTATTTGCTTACATTTTCCTGTTCAGAAACCACCCTAGCCATGTTCCCACCTATCAGTTCATGTTATTTCTTTCACTGCTAGATTACAAATCACCACTGGTACCTTTTTGTGATGCACACTTTGCAGTCAAGTACACTCTTCACCTCCTCTTTCAACACTCACAGTGACCACCTCACAAGGCTCAACCAACACCTTTCTCTAAACATTGGAGAGTTGAGGTGAACTTCAGGAAAACTATCAAATAAAGGCTGAACTTCCTATGAATTTCTATGGGGCATCAGGATGAAGACATCAGAATGTCCCTGCACTGTATTGTGGTGTGTGCAGGGTTTTCTCACACTTTTTTCATGTAGGCACTGGCAGAAAAACAAGGGATTTTTCAAAACTCTGTCACTTTAACTGCCTTATTAAAATTTCTCTGAAGATCCTGCAACTTCACTTACTGCTCTGAATTGCTTCTCTGCTGACACCAGGCTCAGGACAGTCTCCTTGGCTTGAGTATCTGCTCGGCCAGCCAAGCCAAACTGACTTCAGAACATTTTATGAAAATGTTAATATTGCTTTGTTACCTTACCAGGCAGATGTGAAGCCGTTCCCAGTTGGATTTCGACATCCCAGTGCTGGTGGGTCAGTGCCTATGGCTGCACAGAGCCTTATGGAGCTCCTCATTACAGCACTGTTAGAGTGATGTTATTGCAAAGAGGAGTTCCTACATGCCATCGCTGCAGCTCTCACCTCATCACCAGCCAAATGAAGGAACGAGGAAAAATACTAAAAGAAGGAACTAAAAGTGAGCTGGAATTAATTTCACTGAAATAAATATTTTTGTAAAATCGGCTGTACAAGCTAAGCTGTTACTGCATCACCCAGGAATGAAGGTTCACTTCTCCAAGATGCAGAACTTTTCTGTGGATTGTTCTGAACCTATCATGATTCCTCATCTCCACCATACTTTCTCTCTTTGGAAGTAGCATAAAGAAGTTATTCCATACCTTGGGCCATATATAAAAGCTCCTGAGCACTAGGTTAGCTCAAAAGTGGAAATCAAAGTTTCATAAAAGGCTTGTCAGATACAAAGACTAAATTTTCTCTCCAGATAACCACAGGATGCTCACAGTCCCCTTTGAATTCCACAGCAGACACCTCGCTTAAACTAGCAGAATTACTAGAAATTGCTAAATCATAGAATCACTGTAGACTGCTTTGGGTTGGAAGGAACATTAAAGATCATCTAGTTCCAAACCCCTGCCATGGGCAGGGATGCCACTCACTAGGTCACCTTGCTCAGGATCCCATCCAAATCACCTTTTCATTAACATTTGAAACCAGGGCCTACTTCTAAAGAGAAGCTTTCAGCTGGCATAAATCAGATTATCTGTACAGATACCAAAGAGCCACAGAAATTATAGCACTGGGGAATCTGTCCTGCCCAGATTCAGGGAGCTCCTGCAGAGCTCTCAGGCAGACCAGCAGTGGTGTGTAACATCCAGATTTCAGGAAACCATCTGGGAATTCCCCACTGTGCCCCTCAACCACAAAGGTTACCCCATCTTGGTTTAATTTAGCTGGTTGTGGTCTGCCCCGTGCAGGGAGAGCACATCCTTCTAAAGACATTAGTGACTCACAGCCAGAACCAACCATTGTGGGGAGAATTTGTTGTTTGTCAGGGGAAGCTGAAAAAAAGTTTTGGCAAGTACTTCCTTTGGTAACATCCTATACATTTTAATGTCACAGCTGCTGCCAGGCAAGGGAGGTAATGTCCCCATAATGAGCTACAGCTAAATAAGTGCATCCAAATCACAGAGAGTGCACTTGAGCTGCCCCAAGGAGCTGCTGTCCTTCCCCCAGGCATCCCAGTGCTCTGCACGTGTCCCCACAACTGATCCATATGAATCCAGCGTTTGATAAACACATTCCAGCAAGTGGCAGGACCAGGCTCTTCTCAGGGGAAAACAGAAAAAAAGGAGAGGCTCTGGCAGTAGTAATTCTCAGGAATGTGCTTCCTACACTTTGGGTTTTTAATTACAACTGAAACAATTAATGACTTCAAGACAAAAAGGAAAGAAATTAGATTTTCTTGGACATATAGAATCACAGCCTTGCAGGATAATTAAACGAACAAAATCTGCTGTAGAAGGGAGAGCACCCAGTCCTGCCTGTGTGAGAAGAAAAAGTCACTGGGCTCCCTTAGTGCTGTTTCACTATCTGAACCATCTCAAAGTGAGTCACCTGTGTGAGGTCCACAACATCACTTTGTTTCCCAAATTGCTCCCCAGATGTGCATCAGCATCATGACTCTGTGTCAGGGCCTGAGGGCACTCATGGCCCCACTGCCTTTCCTTCCACACCCCTGCCCAGGAGCTCAGCCCAAGACCATCAGTCTCCGCCCGAGCTAAGCCTCCAGGTTCAAACCTAAGCAGAAAACAACCTGCCTTGTTGCTCATGCCACCGGCCTGAGCATCAGAGCAAGTGTGACCCCTGGAGCAGGCAGCTGGAGGAAGGTGATGAGAAGATGCTGCTCAGGTGGCAACTCAGCTCAGTCCTCTCCATGGAGCACCAGACCTCAGGGAGGAGAAAATCACATATGGAGCTTTCAGACTGTGGCATTTTCCACACAGGTAGAAAAAGAGATCTAGAAAACTTACTCTGTGTAAAAACACCTAACTTTAAACACAAACTAAATCTGGGGGATGTATCTTCCAGGAATGAATTCCATCCCTACTCCAGCTTTTCCCAAAAAACTTCATAGAAAATAATCCATGGAAACAGCTTCTTACACCAATCTCACTTCAGTAATTTCACAAAAGCAATAAGAATTATAGAAAAACCAGCACAGACAGCATTCCCCAGACTTGCATATGCACATTCACAGTTTGCTTTGACATCAGGCTCGAGTTTCCCTGAAGTAATCATCAATGTTTCAGGTTTCAATTTTTCATTGCCCACTTTGGGGCCTGACTTTCAAAGAACAAAGAACTTCCTGAAAATCAGTTCCTGACATTATGGGCCAGTTGTTAATTAGAGATGCAGGTGCCTACATGAGGCATTTCATTTGAACATTTTTGCTTACATACTGAGCCATCGGCTTCGTCCTCGCCAATTCAGCCGCACAAAGCACAGAGCTGACTCGTGCATCACTCGGGAGCTGAAAGGAGCTTCCAAAATTAAAATAAAACTTTGGAAATTATTTTCTGGCAAGTGCACTGAAGGCCTGCCTGCTACTGATGTGGACAAGATTTGTTTTACTTTTTTGGTGGGCAAGATGAGTTCTGCAAGAGCAACTCTGATGAAAATTGCCCTGGCATTTAAGTGACATTTTGGCAAAACACCATGGAAACATTTGGTCACATCCTCTCAACGCTTAATTTCTTCCTTAAATGTGCTTTTTAATATGTCACAGTTGTTAAATTCGTAACAAAAATTCCCTTGAGACTAAACAACAGTGCTTGGTATGTGAAAAATGAACAATACATTTACATCAGTAAACCGAGAGGAAATCTTAAATAAATGTATCATTGAGTATCAATAGATGTTACCTTTATGAAATTTGACCATTTTGTGGACTGATTTTAGCAACAGGATGTCCTAAATAAACTCATCTACACACATATATTGTCATGTTCATTCAGTTGTGACATAACTACCCAGATTTGCCTCCTCTGATGGGTTTATTGCTGTCAGTCAAACATCATTGCCTGGGAAGGCAACTAAGCACTTAAATTAATTTTTAAACTTCCATTATTTTTAAATGACCAGCATAATCCTAGAATGAAATCTTGAAATGTATGGACACTTCCAGCTGTTTTTGATGGGAGGGAAGAGGAGCTGAGATTTCTGTGCAAAAAGACTCAGATAAATTCTGTTCTATTCTGTAAATTATTCCCATATAAATGCTAAACCTGGTGTGAAATTTGACTGCTGGTGTGTTCCGTGGTGCTGCTGCCTTCACGGGCTCTGCAATAAAAGCTTTTGCCTGGTCTAGTGGAAGGTGTTGAACAGAGATGGACTTTAAGGTCCCTTCTAACCCAAACCACTCTGTGATTCCATGGTTCTGTTCTTGCTGCCCTAACTTTCCTTGTGTAGGACTAACACTTCATTACACAAACCCTCAGAACAAGTAAGTAACAACTTAATCTATTTGTTGTGCAAACTGTTCAGGGCATTTCTGAGTGCTGTGGACATGCTGAAACCCATGTATTTCCCAGCCAATATAAACAGATTTCAGTGCATTTGCATCTCCCACCAGGACTGGGGGCTGTAGTCCCGTTTTAGTGGGATTTCTCTTCTCATACAGAGCACTCACTGTGTGCTGGTGTGGCAGCAGGACCATTCACAATAGGAACTGACCCATTTGCTTTCTTCCTTTAAAATGTAAAATCAGCCCATTTTGGATTCTGGTTTCTAGGGCAGAAATCCCATAGTGCTTTTAGCCTTGAGCATTTACTCAGACATCCTTTTGGCTTCAGTAAGAACACAAACAGCACAATTTAACAGACACACCAGTGCACTGGGATTCAGAAGTTCAGGAATCATCCCTGCTGCTAACTGTGGCCACCTGCTTTACCTCTCAGTGTTCCTGCTCCTCTCCCACTCTGTCTGCCTCCTCTATTTGAACTGTAGGCTCCTTAATGCAAATACCATCTTCCTCTAACAGTGCTGAGTGCCCAGCCCTGGAGCACTGACCTCTTTTGGGATTATCAAACATCTGTACTATAGAAAATAAGAGCACAGAGACAGTCCTTGCCTCTTGGCTTTACTAACAGATGTGGGTATTTCAGCCACGGCCTATCAGCCCTGTGCTCCCCAGCTTTGTTATCTCTAATTACTTATCTGCTAAAGTTGTTCCCTTCTGCACAGCATAACCCTTCCCTGTCTCCTTAACCCACTGCTCTGTGTTATTCCCTGAGACTGCATTCAGAGGATGTTACACAGTTGTAAATTCAATCATTCCACACTATCAGAAAATGCACAGGTCAAACTGCCCCTGCCTGGAGCCCCCAGAGCACAGACCATGATGAACACACCTTCTTTCTATGCTCAGTCCATATTTTTTTCTCCACTGCCATTAGACATGCTCTTTATGGATAGCAGAGGTGGAGAGGAACTCAGATAGGGGGAGATGGTGTGCCTCTGACTCCAGGTCTCATTCCAGCATGAGGACAAATGGCTGTGGATCTGCCCATGGTTGTCCCAAAGTCTGACTCCATTCAATCTTGAGAACCACTCGTAGCTTTCATGCCAGTGCTGGTCTCCTCTCAGAGTCAACTCACTCGAGTTCCCATTTTCAGACCCACACTTCCCTTTATAACTGTCTGCTTTTGCCTGGCCAGCGAGTCCCCACTTCTCATCCTATAAATGGCCCTCTCCACACAGAGTTTCACTGTCCCTGCTTCCTCCTCCTCTTCTCTGCCACCACTGATGATTGTTTCTGTCCCATATGTTCCTGATTTTAACCCCACACAATTTTTTGTCTCAAGCTCTGCCTGTCCTTTCCCAGACAACTGGCTCTACCCCATTTGTTGTACCCACTCTCAGTTTCCCTTGACTCATTATTCTCAATCCCTCTGTAAGTCCTGTGCAGTTTCCTCATACTGTTTCTTCAGGCATAACCTTGGAAAACTCCTTGCTCCCATCTTCCCTTTCCCCAGTCTTTGTGCTGGTCCTGGTCTCCTCTGAATTTAACTCATAGATTCCTCCTCTACATTTGATGACCCAGGAAAGAAGAGCACAAAAGGAACAAGTTCTAAAGCCAGCCTACATCTGAGGGGAGACCTGAGGGGAGGCCTCATGATGGGTGCAGCTTCCTCACAAGGGACAGTGGAGGGGGAGCTCCAATCTCTGCTCTCTGTGACAGTGACAGGACCTGAGGGAACGGCTGGAGCTGTATCACGGGAGGGTCAGGTTGGATTTCAGGGAAGGTTCTTCCCCCAGAGGGTGCTGGGCACTGCCCAGGCTCCCCAGGAAATGGGCACAGCCCCAAGGCTGCCAGAGCTCCAGGAGTGTTTGGAACACACTCTCAGGCACAGGGTGGGATTGTTGGGGTGTTGTGCAGGGCCAGGAGTTGAACTGGATGATCCTTGTGGGGGGTGCTTTCCAGCTCAGGATAATCCATGATTCTGTGCATCCCCCTCCTGGCAGTCTGGACTGCAGTTATGTTTGGGGCAGGCAAACCCTGTTAGGATTTCAGCTGAATCCTCACCGAGCAGACACAGACTGAGATCTTCCAGTCTCATGATTTGCCAAGGTAAGGCAGATTTGTATTGGTATAGCAAAAATACAACATCCTCGGAAGCAGCAGGACAAATACACTGTGAAGAAATTATGTAAGTAAAGCTTTTTACTGTTCTTCTGAATGGAATTCCTGTCCTCAGTCACCAAAAGAGTACCTGCTGCTTCTGGGCAGATATTTTAAGGCACTTGATTCATTAATTGCACTTCACCTGATAAGTTTCTGGGCCAGTACCAAAAATAACTGTATTCTCTGCTCAGACATATTTTGAATGGTGCCATGTGATGATGGGGGGAAGGGAGAACATGCAATTCTGTAACCTTCAAAGCCCACAGTTCTCATTAACCAGCACTAAATGTCAGAGCCTTTCTAGCTGAACCTGGCAAAGTTATCATGAGAGTTTCAAACTGAGACTCCTACAGGAACAAATCCACTTAATATTTGCCCACATCACCTCTGCTGGCCACGGGTATCGTGAATGTGTCTTTGATCTATTTCTGTGAATATGATAAAAGGCAACATGTCCCCAACCAAAGTAACACCTTTCTGAACTGGATGGACTTCCAGTATTCCAGAAACTACTACAGAAACTATTTACAAGAGCATAGAGTGACAGGACACGGGGAAATGGCTTCAAACTGTCAAAGAGTAGGTTTAGATTAGATGTTAGGAAGAAATTCTTCCCTGTGAGGGTGGGCAGGCCCTGGCACAGGGTGCCCAGAGCAGCTGTGGCTGCCCCTGGGTCCCTGGAAGTGTTCCAGGCCAGGCTGGACAGGGCTTGAAGCAACCTGGGACAGTGGAAGGTGTCCCTGCCCATGGCAGAGGTGGAACTGGATGCTCTTTAAGGTTCCTTCCAACTCAAACCATCCTGGGATTCTATATTTCTATGGAACACACGGCACCCAGTGGCCTAATCACGCTGCACTGATCTTCCCAGGACAGAGAGACACCAGCACCTTTCCTCTCTACCTGTTCTCAAGACTTTGGATCACATCTCTAGAAAACAAAGATCAGAAGAAATCCAGCTGCAAGAGCCCAGCCCAGACACTGTGCAGGTGGCAAATTCCCCCAGGAGTCAGTCAGACAATGCTACTGCTCATTAGGGGTGGGTGGGACAGGAGAAATGGGAAGAGACATTTCCCTTCATTCATCAAACTGGAACAAGACTGAGAGTTCCGAAAAAGAAACAAGCACTTGGCAGAGTCAATGACTGGGGACAAATCAGGAGAGACTTTGATCATTAAAAGTGCAAAGAATTAAGGTTAAAAAGCAGTTGTTACATAAAGGGGATTCTTTAGTTACAGGAATGTTTGATCCGATTCACAGCTAAGCATGTGTACCCATTTTAAATGGAAAATCCTTTTGCTCTGGTATGAGTTTATCTATCCTGCGAGACAAATTGCTCATATCAAACTGTCATTTGGATGTTCAGCCATTGAAAACACAGTTAAAGCATGTCCCTTAATTAGAAATCCCGTGGAAACGAAAACAATCCTCTCTGGCATCTACTTACCCTGGATGGTAAGTTGGACTTATCATCTGGCACGGCCTCCTTCCTGTTTGTGTGGGTGGATAGAGGCAGACAAGGAATCCTGCTCCCCTTCCAACAGCCCTTGGAGACAAGCAACCTCCCATGCCAAGGTTTCATCTCCCACGAGTGCCTCTCTGCAAATAGGTCTGGGAGACACGATGAGCTTCTCAGATTAGAGGTGGATGGGACAGGCGTCTTCTGCTCAGTAGGGACCAAGGGAAGCTTAGCTCAATGTTTTAATGGATAAATCTGTTTTAAATCTGTTTCATTTCACTAGATAGGAGTCTCTTTGATGGGGCTGAATTTATTTTCCATGCTAGTAAAAACAATATAACTCACTTATTCTGCTACTGGAAAGATGAGGTAACCCGGCCATATCCGTCCTTCCAACCATTTTATTGCTGTCTTTTTTTTTATTAAATATGTTGTTAAAAGTCCTGTGTACCAACAACTTGTTATTATCTAAAAATTTCAAGCTCGTTAAAAATTAAAAGAGGTCTCTAATCCTTACAGTCATGAAGAAAATTTTAAAAGATTAATCCCGAAGTTTGAAAAGCAAAAGGTAGATTTTACCTTTCAGTACCTGCCTACAGTCAACCAATGCACAAATTAACTTTGGGATATGTTAAGATCTTTCTAATTTGAAGTCTTTAATTCAAGATGGATTAACATCTTGAATTAAATGGTCCTCTTGTAGGCAGTAGGTGGTCTCACCTTTTGAGCTCAACTCAGAAATCACACAACGAAATTCTCATTATTTCTCAGACCACAATTGAGGACCACTCCCAAGGACTTCAGACTATTCATTGATGTGAAAAGAATGCAAAATTCTCTGATTTTGTGCTTGTGGTGACAAATTCATGAGCTTTCAATGTTATGCACTGGCAATGTTGATGCACTGCATCCAGTTTCTTTGAAAACTTGCCTTATTTATGGCCCCTTTTTACAGGACATTTCTCACTCTATAGGAAACAGATCCTGAGCTCTCAGCCAGCATGGTCAGTTCACTTGAGATGAACTACATCAGGATTTTACCTAAAGTAGATCTAACAATTTCTCCTCTCTTTCAGGAAGAGCTCCTGAAGGGTCTACCAGATCAAAGGGCAAGAAAACCTCATCTTTCCGATTTCCCATGTTTTACAAAAGTTACAGACCAGCATCACAAAGCATTGGTAAGAAGGCTTTGATAAGAATTTCTTAATAAGAAAATTCTTGATAGGAATTTCCTCTTATCCCACAGAAGAACCTGAGGAGACTGAAGAAGTGATATAATCCTGTTCCACAAGGACTCCACATAAACAAGTTCAGAGGTGCAAAGAAAAATCATACAGAAGGGAACATGTCTGTGCCAATCTTTCTCTGGGAAAGCTACTTCTGCTATGGGACTAGTTCAGCGAGTCTGGAGAGATTCTGTTCCTTTTCCATCACTTTCCCCACCAAGAAGTTCCCCATTTCTTGGCTAAGCTACCCAGGACAGAGGCCGAGGAGAGGAGATTGACTGCTAGAAGCAATAAAAATAAGAGCAGGGCATTAAATAAGGCATTGCTGTACAGTAATAGGGAGGGTGGAAAGGAATGGGCTCATGCATATTACAATCCTATAAAAGAAAGAATTCTTAAATGAGTATTAAAGAGGGCTGAGTTACAGCATGAGAAAACTAGTTTAATCACCTATTGTGCAGCTGTAGTTAATTTTGTGCAGATTTTACAGACATCCCAGCTATCATGCAATGCTCCATGCAATCACTGTGGGTGACACTCCACTTTTATCACAAGTCCTGTTAATGATGTCATTACTTGGGCAAGTCTTCCATCAACCTCAGTTAGATGTTTCCTTAAGTAGGACCCGAGGTCAGATAACACCTGATGAATATACATGGCAGGAGGACAAATCTGCTTCCTGACTGCACAGAAGAGAAACATATGGTATGTGGGGATACAGAAATACACACACATGCTTTCCACCCTCAACCTCAGCAAGATTAGTTCCAACCATCTTGGTAACAAAGCTTTAAAGCCCCTCTGGTGAGGGGTGTCTCCATGAGAAAGTCGTGTAATAATCTAAAATTCATTGGAGTTCTAGTCCTTGCTGGGGAATGTAAACGACTTTCTACAGATTGGGTTTGAAAATTCATTAACAGCTGACTGATCTCATGACATGTAAGTCATGAGTGAGTGATCAGAAGACTGTTTCTGATGACCACCTGAAAATCTAACAAACAGGGAGCTTGATGGCTAAACAAGCAATTAGCAGTGCCAAACTAGATGATTAGTTATCAATCAGCTCAGCTGCTGATGTTCATCAGACACTTTAAAGAGTAGCAGCAAGCTAACTGGAAAATTATCCTTAATCACTTATCAGATTGCTAAATCATGGAGAGCCAAATGAGCTCAACAAGTGTTTCATTAAATCCTAAGCAAGCCCAATCTCTTTTCAAGGTGCTTTTAAATCTCCAGTCATCATGTGAAGCGTGTCTTATCCTGACAGGGACATCCCCCACACATGCAGGAAAGAAAAAGAAAAGAAGATAAGAGTCATATTTAGTGTAACTCAGTGAAAAGCCAATTTTTCACTTGCCAGACAGCTCGTGCCCTTAGAAATAAAAGTACAGACAGCCCACATGCCCAGAGCACCTGTAGCAGGTTCACCAGCATGGAGAGTTACACAGAGCACGGCAAACACATGCAGATCTTGGAATAATGTGGCTCCTTCCTGCCCCAAGGGAAAGAAGGAAGAGGATTAGACCTCCTGGGGCTGAAGAGCCCAAAATCTCTTAAGTGAAAGGGTTAATCTGGCAGCCCCAGAACCTGAAAAGAAAGAAGGAGCAGTAAGGAGTGGGGAGATGAGATAATTTGCATCCAGCCAGTGAATCCACACGTCTTCTCTGCAATCACAGGAATGACTTGCAGGCTGCACGCTTAAAAATACCTCAGTCCCTGCTTAGTTTGGGATTGGACATCAAGGTTCCTTCCATTACAATGGCTATTGCAACAGACTTGCTGCTTTCTATCACTGCTGGACTACAACATTGTCACTCATCTTCATGAAATTAAGAGTAAGCAGACCCTGGAACAGGCTGCGCATTGAGGTAACTCCTGCACTTCCCCTGGCTTTAAAGCCTGGTGAAAGCACTTGCCCTTGGTGTGTTACTGCACCTGCTGTCCCCAGATTTCAGCACACACTGACAGAGGAAGGCCAGCCCTGTCCCCAGAGTACTGATGGGAAATTGCAAAAGGAATCACTGATGTCACCATTTCAGATGTGGGAATGTATCGTAAACACACTCCCTCACAAAATGAAAACTTCTCCAGAAGAATAAAGGAAATTCTGCTCCTTGGAAAAAAAAGCCAAATTACTTGGGTTACAATAGTTAACTTTCCTCATGGCCATAGAAAAAACAGTTCCTGGCTTGATAGGAATTGTCCATATGTGCTGATACGTGTCAATGTTAAATCACTGCTTGGTTGAGCCTCTCCTGGTGACCTGGAGTAACAGTGGAAGACATTTCATTTCTTCCTTGGATTTTCCTTTCTGTTCTTCTATGAATTACTTCAAACATAGAGCCAGGCTTTTCCTGACCTTTGGACACGTTGTAGCTGCTTCTTTCCACTGGTCTCTTAAGTACTAGGAAGAAACCAGGTAAGATTTAGAAGCACTGGTAGTTGCAATGCTCTTGTGTACTCCAGACCCAGGGCTCCTGGTCCTTGATGCCTTTTGGTTTTGTGACTTTTAATCTGCTGAATCTCCTTGTCGAAGGAATGGCATTTCTGCCCCTGTGTGTTTGGAGTGCCACAATCCTGACAGTTGTGCAGCAGATGGGTTCAGTGACACAGCAAATCTGCAACCACTGAGAGATGTCTGTGTTCCTGGGTGGAAAGCTCTCCTTACCAGGCAAGTGAATGTCAGCTTTTTTATTCTTCTTCCACCTATCCAAGCTGATCCCCTTCAGTCCTTGTGGTGAGGTTCCCAAATAGGTATGAATGATGAACAATCACAAGTCTGAAACATATATTTCTAATCTGATAAGACTTTTTGAAAATGCCAATCTGCATAGCTAATTTTTATTCACTCTTCCAGTTGCTGCTTCCTCCCCTGTTCTCTTCCCATGAATAGTCAGGATATTCTTTATTTATGGATTTCAATGATCGCAGCCTTTGAGGTGAGTACCCTTTCCTGTTCTTTCAGTCAGCAGCCTGCCAAGCGACAGAGTAGAAAAGCAGTAAGATAGGGTTTGCTTGGCCTTAGCAATCTTCTAGTCTTTGGGAGTTATCTGGATGTTCCCAGTACAGCCTGTTACAGAGCTGCAAACACAGAGAGGAAGCAGTTGTACAGTTTCATAAGCACAATTTGGACAATGGAGCAAAAATACCTGGAGACAACAGTAAAAGCAATAGCCACAAGATCAGCTTATTCCCCTGTGTCTTTGGGAGGCGGAGAGGCATAAGCCTCCTAAATTTTAACCTCCTAAATTTTATCATTATGCTGAGGCATTCACATAAACATATATAAGAAGATTAAAGTAAATCATAACAATTGTGGGTTATCTCCTTAATAGTTAGTAAAATAGATTTTCTTATAAGGAAATTATCTATCTTAACAAGAGTCAGAAATTTTAAAAGAAACTTTACTTTCATTCATCTCAACGACAGCCTAGCAGTGGGGGGATGGAAGAAACCTCAAGTTTGATTAATAAAAGGTTACAATCACAATTGGCCATTTTGAGGCCAGAACCCAAGAACCAGGAAAGGCAGTGAGAAGCAAAAGCCGACCTGAGTTACTAGAGCTGCCCAGGCCAGCAGGACCCTGCCCACCTGTTTCACCTGCAGGGCTAGGCTATAGGTAGGAAGCTACATGTGTGTAGTCAGGCTTGGGAATATAACTTGCATTAAGACTGTAAAAGACCTATTGAACAGAACTTTTCCAAGCATGATGTCAGTGGGTGGGGGCACTACCAGGCTCACAATAAGCCAAGTATAACCATAGCTGAAATAAAACATTTGCATATAAATTTTCCCTCCTGAAATTTATTAGCAGCAGAGAGATAATGGTGTAACAAGTTGATGAAGAGTCGCCATGAGATCATATTTGACTTAATGTGGGGCTTGTAGGCATTGTTGCACAGAGGAAAGGCTCATTGTGTGTAGTACAGTAAAAACTGTGGTTTAAAACAAAGGGATAAAATAGCTGCCTTAACACAGCGGCAGCATTGTCATTGTAAATCTGCCATGCCACATGTTTTATTACATTTTCATAGCAGAAGAGGGAATTTACGATGTGATACTACAAGCTCCGCCAGCCTTCTTCTGTCAGTGGGGTACCTCTCTTAACTCATATCTAAAATATTTGCTGATACTGAAACGTGACTGTGAGATACAAAAACAGTCTTTTACAACTCCAGAGGACATTATATTCATCTAGCTTAGAGCAAAAAGAAGAAAAACAAATCACTTGAGCATCAGTTTCTGAGAGAGTGGGTACTTTCTGAGGGAACAAAGAGAGGGAACCACTGCTGAGCTGAGGCTGCTTTTGTGAGTGAAGCAGTAACACCAAGATTATATTATTATTATTGTTATTATTACTATTATTACCATGAACAAATTTGGTCCTAAATGTGTATGTGAGAGCCTCACCTTCATCATTGCATTTTGGGGTAATATTCACTTCATGTGGACATTTGGAGCTTGAATCTCCTGTAGCCAAATATCAACAGCAATGGGTCAGGGCATTGCACTCATTCCTCCTGGCTTAAATTAAGTCACAATATACTCCCCACAATCAAGGATGATCATTTACTTTCTTTCTGGGGGCCTAAATATCTTTCAGGATATTCTGAATATGCTGGCCTAAATACAGTTGTTACTTAACCATGACAGGACCATGTCCATTCCAAACACAAGCAAAAGACTTCTGATACTAAAGTTCAGTATTGAGAACCCAAAAATTAGAAAAGGTTCAGGTGACACTGCAAATTTAATTTGATCAAGTATTAGGCAGGTTTCTGTTCACTATAGTAGATAAAAATCTTGGTGTCAAGTAAATCCTTAGGCAAAAAGAACAAAGAAAAATAGCCACAGCTTAAGAGTAAGACAACAGTAACAAAAATCTAGTAGGTTGGTTTTAAATCAAGAGGGAAATAATAAGAAAAAGAACTTCAAAAGCTTTCACAGGGAGGAACATTCCACCAAGACAAAGTCATCTGTCCTTGCTTTCCCAAAAGCAGCATGATCAAAGCCGATTATGGGATTTCAAGTCCTGAATGTTTCTTTGTATTGCCCAAGCAAAGAGGGAAAATGCTGGATGATACCAAAAGGACAAAAGGAAGATCCTGAGATATTACAAAGCAGGGAGCAGGATTTAACATCTTTAAAGACCATCATTGCCTCCATCCCACCCATGTGATGACATGAGACACAGTCCAGCAGGGTTAGGATTGGCTGTGCAGTTTGAGGTAATGCACTGATATAACACTAAATAACAACATATGCACAGCATTTATAATGAGATTGGACTTTTAACCTTCTAAAACAGTGGGAAATAACGGGGCTTTTAAAAATACCAGCTCTGAGGTAAGGAGAGGGTCAGCCCAATACAATTTATAAATATAAAACCAGTTGCATAGCTGAGTTTCACTTTAAAACATAAATTATTTGAAAGACTAAGTGGAAGCCAGAGGAGGAGTGAGAAAAAGAAAGCTGGCAAAGATGAAAGAACCAGAGACACCAGAGATGGGAGAGGAGGAGGGTAGAACCTCTCACAAACTACCCCGGTACCCCCTCTGGAGCTCTGCCTCACACACCAGGTACTGGCTGTCCATTGGTCTGAGCTGCAAACTGAACACCAGAGTCTGAGGGGTGACTTGTCCTCACTGGCTGAAACGAAACCAAATGTTTGCTCCTCTGTAAGGCCCTAGCTGCAAACACCACATGCTGACAGCTCCATCTGGATTGATGGACCAGGTGAGGCTGGTGCCAGACACTTTAACTGCAAGTAGAGTGGATCCAACAGATTGACGTGAACTTAGTAAATTTGGTGAACTTGAAGACTATCATAGAATCACAGAATATGCTGAGCTGGGAGGGACCCACAAGGATCATGGAGCCCAACTCCTGGGCCTGCACAGGACAGCCAAAGATTCCCACCATGTGCCTCAGAGCATGAGAGGTTCAAACAATGCTAAAGCCAAGAAGGCCTAAAGCAAGGGACTAGTGCTGAGCACAAATATTCAAGATTGTCAAATTGTGGCAGCATTTTTGGTAGAAATGTTCGACCAGACAGAACCACACTGAACTTATATCTCTGCAATCTCAGGCGATGACACAGAATCTTTTATTCCAGGACAACATGTCCTTCACACATTATCCAACATTACAGGCCACTCAGTATCATTACTCAGTTCCCTACTGAATGAACTTCACTGTATCTACAACTTTGACCTGCCTCAAGAAGAGCAGAAGAGACCAGTGGCTCACCAAAGCAGTCATGGGAATTTTATGCATCAAGGAACCTAAGAAATAGATAATCTGCCTTGAAAACAAGAAACCCCAAGTGTCTTCTCTCAGAAATGGAAGGGAACTTAGGGGAGGCCAGTTTCCCCGCTCCTGTAGTAACAACCTGGAACCCACCATGTGTCCTAGATGTCAGTCTTGCCACGTCAAACGTATTTTCATCTTGGTGCCATCTCAGCTGGTGGTGATTTTACCCAGGAAAACTCCAGTTCTCCAACACCTATGCACTTATTTTAGGATATATATCCCAAAACCTCTTCCATTAGGCTCTGTTCAGGAGTCTACTCCATTTGGGCCCTCCACTTCTTTTTCTTGGGCCTGACTTTTAAGGGCACCTTTTTGCTTTCAAATCCCAGCATCTGCACCAGCCCTGTGAAAGGCCTTCAGCTCTCCACCAAGAAACTACTCACAGCCCTGCCGCAGCATTCAGGAAGTGGCACCTCCTGTTCACCAGGCTGCTCACAGCACTGGAATTAGCCTAGGACTGTAGTCCCTCATCAAGCAAAATGACTCAAGGAGGATTTGGCAGGAGAAAGAACAGCAAAATTAGACCTGAGTCAAATGCAGCTCTCCAAGAAATTCCTTTTCACTTGCGAGCAACATGCAGACTGGAGTTGCCTTCCTGTGCCTTCCCCCCACCTTCCTGCAAGGCAGCATTAGAAAGGAGCCTGTCACCCAGGGATGTTTTTCAACAATACTTCATGTCCTCTTTTACTGTCTTCTTTTTAAGCCACTTCCAAATTCAGTTCCCTTTGCTCCGTACTCAGATCAGACTAATAAGAACACCACCTCAGGGAAAAGACTTGTACACAGACAGACTTCCTCTTCAGAGGATCAAACAGACCAGACTGTTCCTTTTCAAGTTTTATTAATCCTGGTTCATAATTTCCACCACATCATTAGTCATTTCCTATTATTGAATAGCTGGTAGCAGCATCATCGCTCAGTAAATAGCAAGATAACCATGCCACCTGCAATTTCTTGGCTGATACCTACCCACAACCACATCTGGGTGAAAGACGGTGAGGTAAAATTAAAAGCCAAACCCTGTAGACTTTTTTTTGATCTGTGGCTCATTTCTTTTATTCACATCATCTGCTCAGCTGGCTACATAAGCTGCTGCAGACCTTGTTTAAAAACAGCTCCAGAAGATTAACACTGAAACCACCAGTTTGGAAATGCAGTGATTTTCACTGGAATTCCCCTTGCTGAGGCACTCAGGGTCTTTGGAGAGCTTGCTGATTATCAGGGTTTATTATTGTTTGGTTTCCTAAGCTTTTCTTAGTTTGTCAATATACTTTGGGTGATTTTGATATCAAAAATGGGCAAAGAATTCAAGTGCCTTGAAGCAATCTGTTTTCTATTCAGGTTTTCTTGCCTTTTCCCTAATAAAGCTTCTTTTTCTTAAGAATATCCTTCTTTCTGCCATCTGGCTCAAGCAACTAATTGGGAGAGAGTAACCTGGTCTTTTCAGTGTAGTAGCTGTACACCTAAATTTCTGGACTGTCCTCTTGGACATTCTTCGTTTTTTTCCCACTGAAAGGATCTCCACACATGAGTTCTGCGTTGGGGTTCCCATGGGGATCACTTTGTTCTGGATCAGGAGTGTGTAGCTGTGATGGCCCAGAGGCAGCTGTTAGATGATCAGGAAGGGGCAGCAGTGCTTCTCCCCTCTCCTTCTTCCCATTACCTCAGGATATTTTCCAGCCTGCACTTTCCCCACGTGCTCTGCAGGAGAGCCTCGCGGCGGCTCCAAGCCAAGTTCACAGAAGACAATGAGTCCTTCCACCATCTCCAGGGGCAGGGAATGGAGCTCCCAGTTCCCAGGCCTGTGAAAGGATTTCCTCCCTTTCACTTGTCCCCATGAATGCAGCCTGGTACTCGGAGCACAGCCCTGGAGTGTGACTCCAGCAGCCAGGAATGACTTTGGGTTTATGGCTGGGGTTTCTGCCACAGCCTTCCTGCATGACCTTAGGCAAGAAGTCACTTGTTCTTAGACTTTCTCAGGGCCTGTTTCAATTCATCCCTGCTGTTTCGAGCACAAATATTGGTCATTAAGAGGTCAGCTGAGGCCAGGTGAAAAGAGATAATTAAATACCTAATGACTAATGCATTTAACAGCCTTTGGGGAGTACACAGCTGCTTGTATCAGGGTGTGACCTGTCAGGACAGCAGTGTCAGGCCTGCAGACTCCTTGTCCCATCACTCTGGCACCTTCAGGTGGAGTTTGACAGATCCAGGAGCAGGATTATGTGATTTGGCTGCACAAGGCTGTGGTACCACTTACACAGGAGACACTCTCACTGAGTGAGTCTCTCCTGGCACCCCTTGGCAGCTTGTGGGTCCCTGACTGTGATCTGCTGTCACTTGGTGCTTCAGCCTTGCCTACAAGAGGTAGCAGGAGCTGGCAATGTCTGTTTGCACTCGCTCTGTCTGCCTGCAGCATGACAGAACTAGATTTCATGGTCCAAGAGGCCCAGCTCACCAGGAATGTGCTAGTTTATACATATATATGTTTTTATCTCGTTTATTTTCCAAAATAAACACATATGCTGTTAATACAGACACATCCGTACAGAATCATAGAATGGTTTGGGTTGGAAAGGACCTCAAAGATCACCTTGTTCCACCACCTGCCATGGCAGGGACACCTTCCACTGTCCCAGGTTGCTCCAAGCCCTGTCCAATCTGGCCTTGGACACTTCCAGGGATCCAAGGGCAGCCACAGCTTCTCTGGGCACCCTGTGCCAGGGCCTCCCCACCCTGCCAGGGAAGAATTTCTTCCTGATATGTAATCTAAACCCCTGTCTTTCAGTTTAAAATAATTGCCTCTTGTCCTGTCACTATTATATATTGGATGTTGCCAGTGTAAAAAGTCCCTCTCCCTCATTTTTTGATTTTGTTTCTTTTTTATACAACATATATATTATGTAAAACACATTTATATTGTAAAAAAGCCCCTAAAAACTAACTTCCCACAAGTATATTTCAAATCCCCTGTCTGTGTGAACAGTCCCTAACCACCTGTTCTATTTTATAGTGTAACACAAAAAGCATGGGAGTTGCTTAGGTTGTGTATTTACTTAGATGCCCATAATACAATCACCTGTCAAACTCTTGTAATCTCCTTTCTCCCTGACCCATCACCCTAATTCCACATTAATTTTTTGTGGCTCTCTTTCCTCTGTGGTATAAGATAGAATTATTCCCCTCTTGAGCAGGAAAAGAAGAGGAGGAAATCACTACAGGTCAAAAATATTGCATGTCCATAGCGTGATACTGCAAAGTACTTCGTGTTTTACATAATGTTTCATGTACACATGGTGGAATATTAAGCTCACCTGCAATCAGCTGAAGCTCAGTACCCAGAAAAAGAAAAACATAAGGACAATAAAAGCATTTCACCTCATACAAGACCACTGTGGCAGCATGAAAGGCACAGCTCAGTGTCTAAATCTCAGATCACCTTTTTTTTTCCTGCTCCTCCACATCTCACTCAAACTCCCACACCTTCCCTCAGTTTGGATAGTACATTCCTTCCCCCAGGTTACTCCTCCTCTCAGCTCTCCTGGCTCCTCACAGCTGGGGAAGCAGAATTAGGGTGAGGTGGCCTCAGTTCACCTTCACCTCATCTAACTCCTCAGATGTCATCACAGACTCCTCACTGTCACACAGGCAAGAGACTCAACTCCCTACTCCCTTTCCAGTGAACATGAGCTGACCCTCCTTCCTTCCAGGGCTGAAAAGCCCTAATTAGTGTTCCTAAAGCCCTCAGACTATAACAGCCTAAATGGCTTGTCTTCTTAATAATAGTAATGAAATCCTGGAACCACTAACTTGATAATAATTGCTATATAGGTACAATAAATGGCTTTTGCCACCTCAAAATGAATTTTCATTAATTAGGGCTTTTGTTCTCACAGTCACCAAGTTATTTGTTTGCCCTCCTGGTTAAATTCCTGCAGTAATGATGAGGGAAGCATGGAATGGGGAATGATGGGCATCTTTATAAACAAAAGTGGTTGCATGAGACATAAATCAGAGAAATGGGATCTGGTATGGTAACATCTCAAAAGCTCAGCTAAGACAGGCAAAAACCTGTTGATCTTGATATGCTGTACAGATGACAGAGTCTTTATCTTCAGATCCTATAATCCTAAGAGTTGGCCGAAAGGAGAAATCATTTCCATTCACATGTAACAAATAAGAAATGAGGGCAGTGAGAGACTGATCAAAACCAAGGACTCTGAAGGAGGACTGGAAACTGAGCCAGATTTCCTGAGACCCAGATCAAGGCTTGAACTACAAGACCCGCCCCCCCTATTTTTTTCCAGTCCCCAAGGCAACCTCTGCCTTTGTCAGGACCCCAGTCACAAAGCTGCTGTGTAACTCCTCTGTTACACTGAGCACTGCTGAACTCCTGTGCACAGCCCCAGGAGCCAAGGGTTTGGCTCCTACTGTGGTCATTTTGCCCTTTGCAGGATCAAACCCTGACATCCCCATCCCCACCCCACAACTCAGCATTTCACTTTCCCTTCCAGATATTAACAACATGCCTTAATTCCAGGAGGGATCAGGCTCTGTAAAATGACCAGGGGGAAGGGAAAGGTTTATAATGGAACATAATTTTTTAGCAGTGCATTGAAGAGCTGCCTGGCATAGCCTGTCCTCGCAGACAGCACTTCCTCCTCTAATAGCTGTCCTGATAGCTGGAGCTGTCTTGGTTTTTATCAGCCAGGCAGCCTCACACTCTGCTCAGGCCCAAATGATCAAGTGGCCTTCACAGCTGCCACCACTTCCTATTAAAAGACTACAAGGGGCCTGTGAGATTAAGGAAGGATAAAAACAAGTACTTATCATTTGGGAAGCAACATCGCTGGTTATCTAAAGCAACGTAATTATATCGCGAGCTTTATCTGTGAGTGGCTTTTTCCTTCCAGGAGGTGGGGAATAGAAAAACTTTTCACTTCATAATGAATCCTATTGAAACTCCATTTTGCCCTTGGCAAAAGGCCATTATCCAGCAGAAACATGTAATCATCCTAAAAATGCATAATGGCATGGAAAACGGACAAGTAGTTTCTTGAAATATTGTTTGTAAAAGGCCTAATTTATAATGGGGATTGTTTGTGTTAGGGCCTTTTGGCATGTATGGTTAACAAGAACTTGCTGTTCTGCTGCCAGTTCGTTTAATCAAGAGGGCCTTGTGTCAGCCCCGTCGATATGGCCGAGGAAACAATGGGAGCTTTTTCCCTGAAACTGCCCCATCGTGACAGAGAGAGCGCCCTGCTATTTAATCTGGAGTTGTTGTTCCCCTTGATAGACACCACTGCTGTCAATGCACCCCATCCAAACATTCACACAGTCAGATCCATTGCACTGCTGTGCCCATTGAAAAAAAAAATATTAGGAATGATCTGGCAGCACCACTAATTGAGGGCAATCATGGAACTGTGGCTTCTTTGTACCGATGCAATTGTAAGAACAGCACCTTCCCTAAGGAAATGTAGCAGCTCACACACACAACCAGG
Source organism: Irena cyanogastra (assembly GCA_013397155.1). Lineage (NCBI taxonomy): Eukaryota > Metazoa > Chordata > Aves > Passeriformes > Irenidae > Irena > Irena cyanogastra. The sequence continues at coordinate 489,253 of VWZV01000567.1, forward strand.
AATGGGACCTCCTGCTCTGGCACTTGTGGGTGCTCAAAGCTGGGCGGTGTGCAGGACTGTGTGTGTTTTCCCAAAAGGAAATGAGAAAGGCTGTGGTCAATACTCTTCACCCCTTTGGGGTGTTGGAGTATGCTTTGATCACATTTTGTATCTGCAAAGAGGGGATAGAAATGTCCCTATTTTATCAGGCTATGTTTTTGTCACACATATTAACAAATACATGGATGCTATGGCACCCTGGTTTGTGGTGCACAGAAAGGTCCCTCTGATGTGTGACCTTTGCAGAGGCACAAGACGTGTTTGTAACCCACCCAAGCATCTCTTTTCTCTTAGGAGATGCTTGTGTTCAAGTTCTGCAAACTGTTTATGCAGATCCAGGACTTGGCACAGACACTGGGACATGGGAGCCTTATTCCAGTGCAGAACTAAAGCTATACACAGCAGGCTGAAATGTTCCTGCCCCAAGCCTCGTGTGTAGTCGTTCACACTAAAAGCAAACTCACAAGTCAGAGGAATCTCAACATCTGTTGTGTACCAGATGTGTCCAGTACCCAAAGGGGTTCCAAGAGAACTGGGGAGAGACTTTGGACAATGGTCTGGAGTGACAGAAAAAGAGGGAATAGTTTCACACTGCCAGAGGGTGGAGTTAGATGGGATACTGGGAAGAAATTCTTCCCTGTGAGGGTGGAGAGGCCCTGGCACAGGGTGCCCAGAGAAGCTGTGGCTGCCCCTGGATCCCTGGAAGTATCCAAGGCCAGACTGGACAGGGCTTGGAGCAAGCTGGTATAGCGAAAGGTGTCCCTGCCCATGGCAGGGGAGGCTGGAATGAGATGGGCTTTAAGATCCTTTCCAACCCAAACCCTTCTGGGATTCCACATTAAATTATCCACAAGCCACGTGGTGGGGGTGGATGGCTGCTCCTGGCCTGACGTGGTGCCCTGGGCTGAGGCTTCAGAGCAGGGTGCGTCCCAGCCCTGGGTGACACAAGGCCACCCACCCAGTGAAGAAATGCTGAAGATCCAGGCTGCTGCTGTCAGGAATTCCCTTGAAGGCAGGGTAGCACCACAGCCTTGTTCCTGTCTGCTGCTCAGCACTTCTGGTCAGAGCAACACACAGATCCAGGGTGTGGAAAGCAGGGTACAGATCCAAGGGCTGCCTGGATGTGGGAATGATCCAGGGGACATCACCACAGCAAGGGAAAGATGTGCTGGGGATGAAGTGGTGAGGTTGTTTGACAGCAGAGTGCAATCAGATACAGCCTACACAGGAGTGCCAAGCAGTACAATGTGGAGAAAAAAGGAGGAATTGTGGATTCACAATGCCAAGATCTAGACCTGAAAAGTTGTATCTTGTCACACAAACCAGCTGTTTGCTGTATATATGGCAGTTGTGCCCCAAGGTCTTGGGCACAGATGAGATCTATTGTGCCTGGCACTGCACATACATTTATTTTAAGACAGTCCTTGCTACTGAGAGCTTAGAATAGACACAGAATGGTATTTTTAACAAAAGCACAATAATTGCCACAACTAAAATGAAAACAAAGCTATAATTTGAGCAGCTTGACAGTGTGAAGGCCTTGTGTAAAGAAATGTAACTCAAAGGATTTTTCACTTTTGAGGCATTCTGCTGAATCCATGGGTATCTCCCTAACATATAGAAAAAAAAAATAACCCTTCTGTATTTGCTCCAAAGCTGTGTTTGTACAGCAAATGCTGAAGAAAGACCTTCTTCCTTCCATAACCAAATAAAATGATCCCTTTGGTTATTTATAGTCCTCACAGCCCAAAGACATCACTTGGCTCCCTACCACAAGCACAGCCATGTGTTACTATATTAAAAAATGTGAAAATGTAATTATGGGGTACTCAAGCCAGTGTCTGCAGACAAAACCTGCCAGGAGGAAGAGACAGGAAGCGCGTGCCCTTCGGAGCTGCACTCGGCTTTTCCGCCTCAGGACTCCACCAGGGCTCGCAGAGGAGGGATGGGGGCTGGCCCTGCAGCACAGCAAAGTCACATCTGCCTCTCAGCAGAAACCAGCCTGCTGTAAACTGCAAGTGCAATCCTGACCAAAAAAAAAAAAAAAAAAAAAATCAAATTCCCCCCCTGCCAATTCCAAGAGCCCAATCATTTACCCTTGGTCACCCTGCCATAAAACAACAGAAAAACCCCAAAAAAAAAAAAAAAAAAAAAAAAATCAAATTCCCTCCCTGCCAATTCCAAGAGCCGCATCATTTACGCTTGGTCACACTGCGAGCCACCCTGTCTGCCCACAGAGGGGAAGAGGGAGTAGGGTAGGATGCAGCAGGACTTACCTCCCCTGCACAAGCCTCTTGCATCTCTCTGGGAGCTTGGTCCCCTGTGGTGAAGCCATTTGTTACGTGTTCAAATGAAGAGTAGAGCACAGGGACCAAGTTATTGCCCCCTCACACTCTCTTCCAGGTAAACGGCTGGTGCTCCTGGGACTAAACACTGGTCTTGATGTCTTTTCTCAGCTCTTGTGCATCTTCACAAGTCTCTTCTGTCCAACTGCTCATTACTGTCCCTTTGCTGGCAGCTCCTGCCCACAGCAGGACAGCAGATGGAAACCTGTCACCCTTTGTGATTTAATCCGGCAGGTCCCCACAGGGCTGCAAGCTCCGTAGGCTCTGCTCTTCTCCTGAGCCAGGCTCTGGACCCAGGCACAAATCCTGGCCAGGGTGACTGTTCACAAGGGTTAACAGCTTTAGGACCTGGAGATCTTCATTCTCCTGTCACCTGTTTAAGTATCTCCACATGATTGTGGAGGGGGAGCAGCTGGGAGATGCTCTGGAGAAGGCAAAGCTCCCACCTGATGTGCCCAGTAAGCCTTTCCACGAGTGGACACCTTTGACTTTAATAAGTGACTCCAGGTTCACACTGGTCTGGATGGAATCAGAGTGGAGTTAAGCCGAGACAAATCCAGGCACAGCACCACTTTCTCCGAGACCCCAGGACACCCACACAAGTAGCTAGTGAGGAGTGAAGGAATGAAGAAAGAAAAAGCACTTTTCCTCAGGGCACATGAGCTGTGACAGGAAACTTTAGAGAAACTTTGGGGGAGGGATAAGTCATTTGGATGATGAATCGCCCACTGGCCTTCCACAGTAATTTCCAATCAAATTGTCTTTAGGAGGCTTTCCTCTGAGCAGGGCACAAAATCCTCTTCTAAATACACACAGTCTCAGGGTGAAGAAGCCGAGTGTATAACCTCAGAGTATGTATGTGTGTGTAAATATAAATATACATATAAATGCAACTATATATAACCTGTGCTAACAAAGAGCTCACAGCCAGCTGTTCACCTGCTCCTTCCTTCCAATGTCAGTCTCTTGTTTTTAGCCAAACCAAAGCCGATCAATTTCTCCCTCATTACTGAGCATTCACTGACAAAAGAGTGTTTACTTGTGGTCAGAGAGAAACGCAAGAGATAGCCAGAGAGAAATGCAAGAGATATGAAATGCAAGAGATACAAAATACAAGAGACATGAGCGGTTCTCCCGCCCAGCACTGCCAAGGCAGACAGAGAAGGGCTGGGAAGGCACTTTTGCCCATTTCCAGCAGAAAACAACCCAGCTTTCCATACTGTCCAGCCAAAGCCAAGCACTCCTCTGCAATGCTCACTTTTAAACCTCCTGCCAGGCTCATTCGCTTTGGGGGTTTGCAATAATCTGCAAGTTTCCACAATTTTGCACAGTCTGATTCTGTGATTAATAAGATTACAAGCTTGCCAGTGGAAGATGAAGCTCCAGGACGTTCCCGTAGCCTCACACCAGTCGCATCCAAACTGCCTTGTCGATTCACGCTGACTGCTTTAGGCTCTTTCAGACTCTGTTACGCTTCCACGTATCCCGCTTGACGGTGCCTCCTTTCTGCAGCATTTCCCCCAAATTCCCTGCTCTGGCCAGAGCCGATGGGACCTCTCCAACGCAGTATCGGCAGTGCCACCTTCTGGCCTGCGACACGAATCCCAGCCACTAGCCAGGTCCTGCTGCAGGCTGGCTGGGCAACCCGCCCGGCCCCTCTGGGGGTACAGCTCGCATGGCCACGTGCCAAATCCCACTGGAAGGTGGCCCCAAGGAACACCATCTGCTCCTGTTCGCCAGATGGAAGAGCTGGGAGCACTCGGGTCCTCTCGGTGTGCCCAGCAGAAGCGGTGTGACATCAGTAACCTCTCCCTGCATCATCACCCAGTGCTGCTCTTCTCTCCTCGTGGAATAGCTTGGGAATCCTCACGCTGTTTTCCCCTGCAGGAAGATGTATAAGTAAAGGAGCAACTGCTGATTCCCTGCACTATTTTCATAGAATTCTAGAGTGGTTTGGGTTGGAAGAGACCTTAAACCTTATCCAGTTCCAACATCTCCATGGGCAGGGACACCTCCCACTATCCCAGGGTGCTCCAAGCCCTGTCCTGCTTGGCCTTGGACACTTCCAGGGATTCAGGGGCAGCCACAGCTTCTCTGGGCAACCTGTGCCAGGGGCTCACCACCCTCCCAGGGAAGAATTTTTTTCCTAATACCTCATCTAAATCTCCTCTTTTTTTTTTTGTAGTTTAAAGTCATTCTCTCTTGTTCTATCACTACATGTCCATGTTAAAACCACTTTCTATATTTTTTGGCCTGGTGTCCCAGGATCTAGAAATCAGCTGCTTCTCTTACTCCAAGTATCTGTGTGCAAGTGATGCTCCAGTATCAGTTCCCTGTGTCCTGAAAGGAGCAGCCACTCTGCAAACAGCAGCAACTCTACATTCATTTTCGATGCTTACAGCTCTCACCTGGCTGGCAGATGCTCCACAGCTACTTTGTATCTTCTGCCCACTGACAGGTGCATTCCATCCAGGAGAGCCTCAGATCCATACCCTGAAGTGCAGCACCATCAGCCACAGGAGGATGAAAACCTATTTTCAGGGGCATGTCTGTAAAGTTGTCCTCGGGACTTCAGTATTTATTCTCTACATTATTTACAGCCATACTAAAAAATGAAGTGCTTCATGGAGTTTCTCTGTGGGTTTTGGCCACATGGAACAAATGGGATTTCCTGATGCTTGTATCACACTGGCAGCATTTCAGCAATTCCAGTGCATCTCTCTGAAGGAGCACTTAATGCTCATTTATTACAGGCCCCATTACACTGCTGGCAGTGGCTAAAGGGGCCTTGATTTTGGCAGAAATGTCATTTATGCCCACCTTATGTCCTTTTTACAGCATCCTGGTCTGGTATGAAAGAGGGACAGTGTATTGCACTGCTCCAGCTTGCACCCTGGAAGCCAGAAGTTTTCCACTTACTCTGGCTTTGGTGAGATGGGAAGACAATTCCAAGGAAAAGCCGAGCCTCCTCTAATATTTATTTTTCCCCTTCTTGTATCTATCAAGCCCTTTTTAAAGTTATATTAGAAAAACAGGGAAAAACAATGGAGCAAAAGCAGGACTCGTGCTGGAAAGGACGGAGCTCACTCTCTGTGGGGGGGATATGTAGCTACAGCACCTGGAAGAGGCCTGGGGGATTGGTGCTGGGAATCCCTGCCTGGAAAAGGCATGTTTGAAGATGATGCACTTCTCTTTGTTCTGAGTCTGCAAAACTCCTGTTTGTGACTCAAACCCAAGGGGTATTCCTGAAGCAATAACATTCTTTCTGGTGCTGTTGCAAGGAGGCCACGGAACCACCATGTGACCTTGGGCATTTTATCCCTGTCCCCTAAACCAGACAGGAATCCTTCTTTCCTCTCCGTTTGCTTCTTCAGCCTAGAAGTTCTCCAAGACAAGGGCTGCCTCCTGCACACATGGACCATGCCTGGCACACTGGACTCTGATCTTCACAGAATCACTGAATCACAGAATTCCCTGAGTTGGAAGGAGCCCACTGAGTCCAACTCCTGGCCCTGCACAGACACCCCAACAATCCCACCCTGGGCATCCCTGGCAGCGCTGTCCAAATGCTCCTGGAGCTCTGGCAGCCTCAGGGCTGTGCCCATTTCCTGGGGAGCCTGGGCAGTGCCCAGCACCCTCTGGGGGCAGAATCTTTTCCTAATATCCAATATTTCTAATATCTTGGCTGGCTACTGCTGTAGCACATGATAATATTTGGATGAGGAGAGTTTACACATGTGGGAAGTCCCTTCTAGAAGAAGTCTCCTGACTTAGCCTGGGAACTGCAATTGAGAGATGTTATCCTAACAAAACACAGCCTTTATCTCCCAGTGGGAAACCTTCCAAATTCCATTTTTTCTTAAACCTTATCCACCCTTTTGTAAAACACATATATTAAAGAAATTAAGAACTTCCCAACTGAACTCACCTTTTTAAATATGATTTTAAAATTCACGTACGATTTTGGTGACAAATGGGCAGAATTCCAATCAAGCTATCACCACTGCAATTAAAGTGATTTTTCCATCTGAATATATCTCTGACATGGAAAGAAATAACACTATCACTGTATAAAGCTGTTTTGATAGATCAGTTCCCTCACTGAGCATATTTTATACTCATCAAAACTATTTATGCATCCTCACATAACAGAGCTATTCTAGGAATTTCAAATCTGAATAATAATATTAGTCATTCTTGAAAGAACAAACACATGCAGTATTCTCAATAACACAACATACAAATCCCAAGGAAGAACCTGGTTCCTTTTTTTTGCCCACTCTCATGCACATTCCCGCATGCCTGCATGGATCACGCATCCAAAGATTCCACTAAACCCAACTGAAGAGCAAAAGGAAGCAGTTTGAGGCTATTTTTAAACATGCACAACATGCACCAAATCCAAACTCCTTAACATACGCTCCTGAGAGCTTTTGTAAAATCCAGTTTAAGGGAATTAGGCACTCAGATCTAATTGAATTTCGGTGGGATATGGACACCTAGGTCCTCGAAGCTCATTTGGAAACTCATCTTATCCAATACAGGATTCATTTTCAAGCTGAGAAATACCTTACTAATGGAACACTTAACACTCAACAGCCATTTGACCTATTTTACTAATGTGTTTGGGAAGGAGGTTAATTAACAGTGGATAGCCATATCCTTAAGCTTAATTTTTCCAACAACCCTGCTCATAAAAGGAAAAACTGAGTACATATTAAAGGAAGCAAGCAATTAAGTTGCACAAATAGTGAGCTCATTGAACTGCAGCTGACTTCTATCATGTCAAAGAACAACTAAACACAGAAGCAATGAAAAGATTGTTGCCACGACCGCCACTGAGAAGTGCCTGGCAATAAAGATGAATAACTTCCTACTTGAAGATTACTGATTAAAGCTCTTAGGAACCAAAAGGTTAGACATAGGCATATCTGGAGCAAAATATTTTAATGCATGTTTGGCAGATTCTGTAACATATTTACAGTGGATTTAAAGCAAAGATTTATACAACTCCAGTAAACTCAGCATTAAGCAGCCTTTAAAATCACAGCAGTTCCAAACATCACAAGCACAGGCGTAACTGGTTCATATTGATGCCTTAAAGAAGGAGCTACCCCTGCTGTTTCCTAAGGACAGAGATGGAGAAATGGAGTATTCACAGGCCTGAGCACACTGTGGGAGGGAACTGGGCCTAGCAAGATGAATCACAGAGTCCAGAATGAATAAGGTTGGAAGGGAGCACTGGAGGTCACTGAGTCCAACCTCTGTGCTCAAGCAGCATCCCCTCGTGTGTGTCACTCAGGATAGTGTCCAGGGGGGGTTGGAATGTCTCCCATGGAGAAGACTCCACTACACCTCTGGGCCTATTCCAGCACTCAGTCACTCAATGGTGTATGGAAAACATCAGGCCAGCACTGGATGGACCATTTCCACCAAGCTCCATGGCAGAACTTATTGTCATCCCCAAAATGTAGCTCTTAACTGAGGAAAATCCTGTTCCAATTGATACAAATACATACAAATACAGATAACCTCATTTCTCACTTATCCATACCAACAAGATCAGCAAGTTGGGAGCAAAATTCCCCAGAACACTGTTTCAAAAGACTTCTTTTTCCCCATTTTCTTGCTATGCTTTCCTGGAGTGTTTCCCCAGAAAGAAATGCTGGTCGCTTGAAAAGGAATTTTGGCTTTCATGGTTTTAATGCTGATATTCCCTGATGGAAACGCTTAGCTGGGTGTTTCTTTTTCACCTGGACCACCAAGGCTATAATAGCCAAAATCCAGTGCTTCACAACATCCACTGGGATAGATGCTCCATTAGTACAGCAGCAAACCTCCCAATTTCTAAAGGAAAATCCGCAGATCAGCCAGGTCAGGAGAGAGTACTATTTAGGAAGAGAGTGCGTGCGTCCCAGAGGAACTCCTCTAGGACATGTCCATGAGGCAGGAGCCATGCAGCATGGACATGTTCCTCCTCCTCCTCCACAACACAACTTGCAGCAATGCATTTTGGATGTCCAGTCCATTGAAGTTTTCACATGGAAGTGCAGGCCGTGTACTACAAATCTGAACTTAACAACAATAATTATGCTTTTCCTGGTGACATCCCATGGAATTCCATAGAGGCAAACTGTGGCAACCTCCTTTTCCTGCATCCTGAGACTCTCTGCACTACAGAGAAAGCCACTGGCCCAAACAGATGTGTACAGACAAGAAAGAGACATCAAACAAAACTGTCGGGTTCCAGTGGTGGAATGAGGGCAATGAACTATGCAGAAATGCAGGGAAAAGAACTGGAAAGGCAGTTTGGCTGGGAACTGACAGTGAGAACATTCAGGCAGAAGACTCAGGAAAATTTATTCAGATAAGTTCTGATTATTTGCTGTCTGTGACTAAATATGAAGCACCTGTGAATGCAATAGAGCAAAAATCTATAAAGCAGAAAAGCTGCTTCATCCAGAGCCCGGGGATGACTGGCTTTGTCTAGCAAAGACATTTCATTTTAGATAGAGAATCTATGTGCAGTTCCCTGACAAATGCCCTAAATATGATCATTACACTCTTAGTTCTCACTGTAAAATAGTTCAGTGCATTAATGACATGAATTTAGAGATCACGTTTTTGAACATTGGATCCAAAAGCCAGACAGAAATCTGTGGGCTCAAACAACAATTACCCCATTTGCTTTTAAGTGTTTGACCTTTTTTTGTCTCACACACCTCCTCCTCAGAGTCAACTGGCATCTTCTCCTGATGTAGGGAGATTTTGCTTAAATACCTTCTTGTTCCTAACCACTGAATGCTGATGGAAGCAAGACTTGCTATTACAGCTCTTTTTAATCTGACTTGGAAATAAGTAACTTGGAAAAAGACCTCCTTTTCCACCTACCTTCTCCTCTGACTTGTGTCTTTTGGCCCTTGAAATTTTTCTGAATCCATTTCCCCTGCAGTGAATCACATGAGGAAGTAAAAATCTTAATTGTAACACGAAAGTTAAACAGCAAGACATGACTTCATTGAAGTGGGCATAAAAGGGCAAGGGATTGCTGGATGAGGTGAAAATCCTCATCTTAATTCACGGGACTTCTTGGGACTGATACAATACAAGCACATGAGAATAGAGAGAAGTGGGGTTTTTAAAGTGTTTTTATTTTAGTGCCTTTCTCTATCCCCTCCAACTGCAACCCTGAGCCTTGGGAACACACTCACAGCAAGACACGAACACAAAGCACGGAAATTAAACATTCATGATGGTCCAGAAGAGGCAAGACTTGCAAACCCAAAGTGCTCACTTACCTGTAGGAAGGTAACAACAAGCATTTAACTGGCCAGGGAGTGTCTCTTTAGCATGAAGGTGATAGTGAGCCTTGGGAACATGAAAGAGAAGCAAGATAAAAGGACAGTAGTGGGAAATACAGGAACTCTAATTACAGCAGCAGCAGGAAAGAGAAACCCAAGTGGTTTGGAGTGACTGTGTAACTCAGAGATGAGCACATGTTCCGTGTTCCATCTCTGTCCAATGCCAACAGTGGATTAGAGTCCTGGACTGCCTACCCTGGATCAAACTATAGGTTCCTCTGTCTCTAATTTCAGAAATACCCAACATTGGCCAACATCTTAGAAACAGCACAGCCCCTGATTGTCCCTTCTAGCCCTATGATCTATGAATTCTCTCTACATTTATGGGGACAAAGCAGTTTTTCAGCACTTAAGTCTTTTTCTGATAAGACTTATTGCAGTCTCCCCTCACGAAATACATTAAATTATTTTTTTAAAATGTGCCTTAAAAAAATTTACATCCACGTTTGCTGGCCAGTGAGAATTTTGTGCAAAATGAATCCTGGCACAAGGCATTTCCTACCTATGGATGTTTGAAAAGGTAAATAGCAATGCCATTTTGAATAGTGTTTGTATTTTCTCTCTCATAAATGGTTTAGCCTAAAAAATTCAAATAGTCCTTACATTTGTGGGGTTTTTTCAGTATATTTAAGCTAATTTTAAATTCCATTCCTATTTGTCAATACATTAAAGTGCATTAGCTATGCAACACTTAGCTTTGTTCTTGCCAGACAACAGGAGCAAACTGATTCCCTGGAATATACCCATTGTGACGAGAAGAGCTGGGAGAAAACAAAATGCATTCCTGCACATCACATACACAGGCATATGCCCAGTTCTTCTGAGAAAAATAATGACATCTCAGACCTATGGATAGTTTTCATTTTTTGTGTCTTAAGTGCATGAATCACCACTTTTGTGCAGATTAAAAAAGAAGTCAGACTGACAGAGAAGGCAGGAAAGCCAACAAGAGTAAATGAAACATACTTCTGAAGCAGGTTTTCATGCTCCTTAGATCAAGGCTTTCAAATCTTGTTCCATAGGCTCAGTTTTTCATATCTTACTAGTTTGGCAATGTTGTAAAATCTCCTCAGAACAAACAAAAACTCAAGAGAGAACCATAAAAATTGACACTGAAAGAAATTATAGGAAATCCACTACATACTACCTTGACCAATTATGTTGACATGACCGGCATGCAGGAGATCCTGCCTGAGGATGGAAGCTCTGCAAAGTCAGACAAGGACAGATCTCATCCACTCTCAATTTAGCAAGGTGTTATTGATTGTGCTGAACTTGCAGCTAAAGCTTCCAGCCAAGAATTAGGGGTTTAGGGCTAAGGTGAAAACCATTTTATCCATCACGACACAACAGCAATTCACTGAAAGGAAGAAAGGTGAAGAGAGGTCCCTTAGGTGTTCAGTGTGGAGCTGATGACAAAGCTTGTCCAAAGGTCACAGGAGTGGCCCTGCTACTCTTGTGGTTGTTCCTTAGGAGGTTTTAATCAATGGCATCTGCAGAAGTAACACAAGTAAGTGAAAATTATTTTTTTGCTGAAAAGACTAATTCTATGCTGGGATAACATGGCATGACTGGGCTCCCAGCAAAGGCTTCTACAAGAATAGGAAGAAATTTTGCAGAGCCAGAAGATCTGCTGCCATTTTGCCTAAAATAAAACTTCAGTTTAAAGATTTGGATTTCTGCTGGAGATCTAAACTTGTTCTTATTGTTTTTCATGTGTCAATCCTCCCACCATGGAAAAGAGTGAACCAATGCAGCTTAGACTACGGGAAGAAAATCACATCCTCCTGAAACCTGGGTCCAACTCTTTTGCACTGAAAAACTCAGTGGAAAGTTCTGCTTATGGAGCAAGCCTATCATCCAGCTAATTCAGGTAGAATCTGTAACAGCAGATGCAATTTTTTAAAGAATGGAATTTAAACTATTATAAATAATCATCTACCACCTCAGCAAACAAAGGCCATCAATACTACCTTCCTTACCAACTCACTTTTGGAGAAGGATGAGCAAAGAGACTTCATGTGCTGGTGCTTCTCACCTCCAGGAAAACAGCATGGAAGGAATCTGCTTGTCACACTAGGAGTTGAGGAGGGGGTGGGTAAGAGCCAAATTCATGTCATTACTGAAAAGGAACTCTTTTTGGTATAGGCATTACTCCTGGGCTCATTACGAGGAACTATGAACTCGGTTTGACCACTGTGTTGGCGGGAGTTTCTGCAGGAGTGGGGGGAATTGAAGGGGGAAAAGGATATTAAATATACAGTATTATGATAATAAACAATAAGGTTATTTTAATGCCATTCTAGCATGCTTTTTCAAGCAATTTTAAAATTCATATGAAAAATACATGCACATAAGGAATTTAGGGTTAGATTTCTTCCTTCCCCACCCCCTGCCTGCAGCTACTCCATTTCTCCTGGCTTGCCCTGTTTGCTGAGCCACGTAAGTTGTGAGCAGTTTATCTTCAGAGCTGTTTTGCTGGTTTGTTTGTGTTTAGCTGGAGTTCTGATCCTTTCTGGTTAGCGTCTTTCACTGGTAATTACAGGCAGTGTACCGTGAAAAGGTTAGTTTGGTCAGTGGAGCAGAGGGCTGGGCGGGGGGAGAGGGTTAGGAGAGTTTATCAAATGATCAGAGATGCCTTGTTGGCGCTCATCCTTTGTAAACAATAAGAAATGTCAGCGTGGCTGGTTGCTGTCACTGCTGACAGTATAAAGAGCAGAGAGTGTAGCATTCTTTTGGAAAGCTGGTTTACTGGGAGAGGAAACAAGGCTATGGGATGAAGGCACTTGGTGGATATCCGAGTACCTTGGGAAAAGAGAGGAGTTTGGGCTTCTCACTCAGCAACCTAATGAAAACTAGACAAATAGTCCTGCATTTAATATATAGTTTCCACCAATTCATGCTTCTTTTGTTAGGAACAATTCCAGTCTGTATTGGAAAGAGACAGTTAAATATAAAGAAATCATTTCACATTGACAAGCAAGTTTCAGATTAAGAAGCCAGAGGAAGTTTATGAAAGAAAAGAGAGCTACATTCGGATAGGTAAATTTCCATTCCCTGACCTCACATTTCTTCAACTTTGCAACAAAAAGGGGGAAAAAATCTGATGCCTGAACAAATAGTAAAATGGTAATAGGGAAACCTAAATAAGCATCTGTGTTACGAATGTTGGGATACAAACAGCCACAAGTAAACCAGAAACTTTGAAAAGTCTGTGAAAGAACTGCAGCAGAAATAGGAGCAACATGAAACAATTTACAAACACAAAGCTATACCTGCAGGCAACCATTTATCTAAAGGAACAGAATGTTCTGCTATTTAGAATCTCATAGGAGAATGTGTCCTGTAAAAACACAGATACTTTTCCAAGATTTAACTGGATCAGTAAACTCAGCCCACCACATTATGCAGCATTTCTAATATGTGGCCGATGTACCTAAACTAAAATAAAACCCAGTGTAAAATAAAGGCAGATTTCTTCCAAGAAAACAAATCACACGTGTTGAATTGTAATAAACAACATACTGTCAAAACAGTGTTATTTAAAACAACTGACAGCACTCCATATTCACTGCTGTCTTGACACACAAAGTACTGAATGGATTTTGAGAGTTATCAGTCTATCAGTCACCCTGGGAGATTTATTGCACTCGAGTCAAATAAAACTCACAGAGCTGTTTAACTCTTGATCTTCTAGACTCCACAGAAGGAAAAGGAGAGTGAAATTAGTCTGGGAAAATAGGTAGGCTCTCTGAAGCAGAACTTCAGGTGGTGTTAACTGACACAGCTCCCTTGCACTCCCCTCCTAAATCCACAGAGAGAGTCCACATCCATCCCTAGTCCATAAAGTTGGCACTGCCATGTGTACATGCCTATAAAACCATGTGATAAATAAATTCATACACCCAAAACAGACATTTAGAGACACAGAGGTGGCAACGTTCTCAAAATTTAGTGGTTTTTCACTCCAGACTTGGGATACCTGGTGCCAGAGAGACCTTCCCCTGGCAATCACAGCCCTGGCAGGTGCCCTAAACTGGGCATCAACATTGCTGTGTTTCTTGTTTCCCATGTTCCACTGTGAAAATGTGTTTCATGTTTTTCACTGTGAAAATGATGTTTGGCAGCTGTAAGGGACTCTGGAACAGAACCCCAGTACCCTGGAATTTCCCCTTATGTTTAGAAACAGGTTCTGGGTCACAACAGTAAGAGTGGATTTAAACCCAGACACAGACGAGGCCTCTGAGCTTCCAGGTTTAGACCGCTGGAGTCAGCAAGGATGTCATGAGCTTCACTGGGCACAAGATCAGGCCATACCTCTCATACCTAAAACTATTTTATTTCCTGGGAAATCCTACCGCCAGTGAAATCAGCAGGAGTTTCACCTAAAAACTTAATAACTCATTCTAGAGCTTTTATTCCTCAATGATAATCTCAAAACAAAGCGGGCATTATCAGCGACCTAGTCCTGCACAGGGGTAAGTGGACCTCTAAAATATTTATTTTCCTTTTTTTCCCCTCCTTATTTTTTAATTGCTAAGTAACAAAAGAGACTCGTGCTGTTTGGATCACTTTTCATGAAGTAAATCTACAGACCCAGTCTTTAAGAAACAATTGTTCTCAAACTGCTTTCTGAACTAACAAATAGTAAAAATAAAATAAAATAAAGAAGATTTGCCTGTCATGGGAGTTGGTCAATAAAATGCAACAGTGTTTATTACAACATTTAAAGTCTGTGATTAAGAACACCAAAAGGCCTAAACTAGAAAGGGTTTTAGCCTGTAATTTCCCTACAGTCCTGGCCTGTACTTCCTTATGAGTTAGCTCAGCAGGGCTTTTCTTCCATGTCCATCATCAGCTTGTAATTATTGCCATTCTCAAAGCTATGCCAGATGGGCTCTTTAGAAGCCGGCATGCAGCTTGTTTATGAGAGAGCGAGCTGTAATATTACTCTGCACAGAGACCTATCTGGTCCTAGTCAAAGAGCCATCGTGTTCCCCCCTCCCAGCCCTCCTCGCTCTCCCTGCTTCCCTGGGCAAGCCTCTGCGTTTCAGCTTGCTTCCCCTTGGAATGGGCACGGCATGGGGGATACTGGGACCCAGAGCATGGAGACTGAACCCTGTCTCTCACTATTCACCCTCCCAAAAAGGTGTGTCAAAACCCAGGCAAGACACTGACTTTGGGGATGTTTCCCTCTTTTTCACACTTCCTTCCTCCTCTCTGAGCTTGTTTCTTTCTTAGAGCGAAGACTGAGGTTTAGGGACGGGATCTCCCATTCTAGGGAGAGGATAAACATTTGTGGAGAGGCTGAGGTTAAGCAGTGGTGCAGGGAACGGGAGAGGGAATAACCCGGAGTTCATCTCGTTAGAGGCGGTCAGCGTTAGATATCTGGGAAGGCCAAGACAGTGCTTCTATCAGTAGTTAATGAGGCAGGACTTGCAACAGACAGCCACTTTTAACTTACAAAAGCTTTTAGATGTCTCTGTTTACTTTGATCCATTTCAGTTCATTTGAGCCTTTTTTCTTTTCCTTTTTTTTTAAACCTTCCCCCTCCCCACAGCCACCACAGATAAACTGCCTTCCCCCTTCTCCCCCCACCTTAACTCAAACAATAGTATCATTTACCAACTTTTATACTTAACAAGTTTGAAGATCTTTAGTCAAGTTCTGCTACAATGGCATAAAGAAAAAACATGGCTCTTGAGAACACCATCATAAAGAGAGAGAGGGAGGGGAATCTGGCTGCAGAGACGTAATTAAAAAATCCGACTGCCGAAAGATAAATGAAAGGAAGGGGGGGTGGGAATAACAGGAAAGGCTGCATTTTCAGGAGAGATTTAAAGTTATTTGTTCCTGATTGGGGGAACTGCTCATTCTTTTATCCCTTGTTATTTTATCCATGTGATGCCAAAAGAACTTTCTTTGTTAAAATGTTCTCAGAACGGATAAAACTAATTTGCTGGAATGTGAAATAATCCAGAAAGTAAGAGGACTGTGCCTAATGTTCACAGACTGAGAATGGCAAATTAACCGGCCACAGTTTCCAGTCCCTGGGGCACAGGACTGGAATTTAAAGCTTCCGAAGAGAGCCCTGGTGCTAATGGATTTGCATGAAACTTGGCATGCTAATGGAGATTGTCTCTTGTAATGAGCTTTTAATTAGGTCTGCTTGGTGCTTGACCTTCTTGTAATATGGGGCCACTCCTCAGATGACAGCATTTCTAACCCACAGGTGTGGATAAACAGAGCCTGTAAACAGACACGACTTCCCCCACAGCATTCCCAAGATCTTCTGCCCCTAGCATTTCCCTAATCTTGCCATTTTTTTCTCTCAGATTGCTCACCTCTTCATCAGTCACTATTCCTTCCCTCCCGAGAACATCCTTGCTTCCTTGATTATTATTTTGAAAGAGATTTTAAATCAGTTGTTTTCGTTTTCTCGTCTGTTTAAAGACAATATTCCCACCCAACTGGAAAACAAAACAAAACCAGCCACAGGAAGCTGCTGTTGTAAGTACACACGGGCAGCCACAGCATGGCACAAGGATGGCTCATGGATTCTGAGAGTTCTCCAGATTCCCACTGTCTTTCCTGAAAATAAATGTGGGGAAAAGCCTTTCTTTGCTAAACAGGCGGCCGAAACACCCATTTCTAGACAGACACATGAGCCCAATTACAGAGGCTGTACCACCCTTGAATAGCCCTGAACAGAAGGCTATGTATTTTCGTGTTTTCATATTCCACCAGAAAGGGTTTCATACCCCTCACTGTGTCTCTCTGAGTCACCACTGCTGCCTTTCATGCTCGCAGGGTGCCCTTCAAACGCTGCCAAGATGTGGTAACAAGCTGGAAGGCAGCGCCTTTTGGGAACTGTGTGAATCACTTCTCACAGCACCAAATTCTCACTGGGGAGGCTACCAGCAACCAGGCTTTCCCAAATGCTCCAGATATCCTCTCACTGAGGAATTTTTTCTTAAAACTCTGGGTGTGAATCTGTACATCTGAATATGTAGCTAAAGAACAATGGATGCCAGTAAATAAATATAAATCTTTCTTTCACAGCAGCCTCTGCCTGTTCCCCTGGTTAAGGATACAACCAGCAGGCAGCCTCAGAGGATACATATTCATGGATTCCTAGAGTGTGAGGCCAGAAGAAACCATTAGATCATCCAGTGTGATTTCCTATATATCACAGGTCATTAACTTTCACTGGGTTACCCCTGTGCTGAACCCAATAATTTGTGTTTGACCGAGTGTCGCTCGTAGCTGACACAAACCTTCCACGAGGGCGGCCGGTCTCGATACGATGACATCAAAATATGGAGAATCTATTGAGCCTTTGGCTACAATCCTTGGGTTCTTTAATTAGTAAATACCCCTTTCATGAGAAAAGGTCTCATTTTCAGTTCAAATATATGTAGCTTCTGGCTAGCAGGTTTCTCCAGTAAATTTCTCCAATGGCATTTCTCCAATAAATTAAAAAAACACTGTAAGTATTTTATATCTGTGAAGGTATTTGTACTGTGAGATAATTTATTATCAATCTTATTTTGACAAGATAATCTAATTGAAATTAGGAAGCCCTTGCTTAATTCATACTTGCTGGGAAAGACTCAGAGCTACCTGCCAGCAATGAAAGTGAAAAGGCTCTGAGGAACAAAATCTGCCAAATTCCATATGGAGAAAGGTTATTAAAGTCACTTTAGATACCTGCATTGGAGATATCTATCCCTGAGCTTTTCAGGAAAAAAAATGAAATAGATAATTTAGAGAACATATAGCCTGAGTTGGTTTAGGCCAATATGTCTGGAAGACTGATACATCTCAATTCTCTTCAGGCAGTATTTTGGGAGTTAGACAAGTACTGAGGTGTAGACAACTAGTGTTAACACCTTTATGTGGCCCCATTGTCACTATTAACATCCTAATAAAAATTGTGTCAATACCAACCTAATTCATACCAACCTGAAACTGAATAACTGCTTTTTTCCACTTTAACTTATACACAAATGTAGAAAAGCCTCAAGTGCATTCCTAAATACTCTGGCTCTACTCAAAACAACTCTTAAAACCTTACTACTGCCACAATATGAACCTTCCCTTCTCGTCCTTCTATCTGGAGCAAAGGCTTCAGATGGAAAATCTGAAACTGAATATTATAATTTAATCAAAATGCAGACACTCCTCTTGGCAAATGCTTCAGATGAAGATAAAGGACAAGCATAAGACAAGTTTGTCCTTGTGGGATGAGTCATGGGAAGATCAGCTGTCAAGGCCTACAACTCATTTGGTTCTTCTTACAGATGTTTTTACAATTAAGAAAAGTGACTTGAGTGTCAAGTGGGAAAAAGAGTATTCCCCCAGGATTCATCCATTAACTCTGTCAGCAGTACCCCAAGCCTCCACATCAGAGCATGTTCCTTGCCTGTTGACAACACAATAAAGAATGACTATTTACCATATGGTAATTACAGTTCAAGATGTGTTGTCCACATGGATTCTACTTTTGCTTCTCATGTATCCATACAGGCAGTTGAGGTCTTTAGGATAACAGTGCCTATGGAAACATCTTTATGGCTGGATTTGGATGTCTTGTGTCTTCAGACGAGCTACCATGACCACAAAATACCTGCTGAATGCCTTAGGGCTGTGAAAAGGTCAAAGAAAAAATCCATAGTTGAATCCTAGTGAGATATCCTTACGGATAACTCCAGGTACTTTCTGTAAAGTGAATAAACGAGCAGATGAAAGACAGTATCTTGCCACCAGCTCTGTAATGAGGTATTAGGGAGGAGTGTTGAAAAGCCATGGAAAGTTGTTGAGATATTCAAAACCCAGGAGGGGATGGTAAATCTTTTTTATTTTTTGTGGGTGAAAATATAGCAGAATTTTTAAAAATGTCTCCTGATTGTAAATTCTCTCTCCTCTGGATCTAAGTTATAGGAGAACCTACAGTGGTGAGGTCTGGGAGCAAGCTAAGGAGAGATTGTGTCTAGCACATTTCTAAGAGTTTCTCTCCAAGCCAGGAACCATTTTCTTCTTTTCCCAGTGATTATCAATCCCAGACAAATTCCTCTGCATATCACAAGTGTTACAAAGGATGTAAAATGTTCCTCTCAAGTCTGTTGTAGCTTGGATGCTTTGACAATGATATGACACACATGAATGTATTAAAATTGACAATTGGTATTTTCTCCCAGAGTTTTTCTCCCCAGATGGCCTAAGCCCTCCTGATGAAACAAGAAGCAATTCTCCTTGGAAGACTGACAGGTAACATCAAACCTAGAGATATATGGAAGCCAAAATCAATACTCTCAGTACTGAAAAATTTTGATCTCCTATTTTCCAATCGGCCACAGGAACAAGATCTAAACTGCATAATCCAATTAATTAAAGTGATGGTGTCTAGTTTATACCTATCTATATATAGTTGATTAAACTTGCTCCTGCCTGTGATGTTTCAGAATTCCAACAAAAATAAGTTTTGTAGTTACTACTTGAATCCTCAAGGTGAAAATCTGTTAATTTGTTGGACAGGAATTCTGGATAAGTCTTAATAAAATGTCTTCCTTGGGAAAAGAGAAGAAGATGAAAGAGATCTACCATTAGTGTTTTTCCTTCTGCTCTTCTTTGCTATTGCTTAAAAGAAATCAGAATTACTGGACAATTGAAAAAGAACAACAGAAAGGTGATAAGTAAAAAAAAAGTCTCCTGAGCATAGTCAAAATTTGAGAAAAGCTTGGAAAATAACAATTCCTTTGCAGGTAAGTAAGTCCTCTTGAAGCCTTTTATTGACCTTTTTAACAGCAGTGTGAAAACTCTGAGCATTCCTCAATTCTCCAAAGGCTCATTACCATTTCAGCAAGTATTCTCAAATGATTTGAATCTGCCTTTTAGATGGAATCACCACACGATAACAGACCTGAAAATTTCATTTATTTATCTTCAAGATACACTGTTCTAAACTTTCCAGCTAAGGAGGAGGTTTTATGCCCTTCAAGAGCGGGCTCACTTTGCCCCAACAGAATTAACAACTTACTGGATAAATTGTAGAATGCCAAAAGTGCAAACGGGGATACAAAGTGATATCACATCCTCTGTGAAAAGAACCAGCATTAAATGGATCATCACTTTTTTCAGGTCAGAAAACCAATACTGTTTTGGCTAACAAAGACTCTCCAAATCTTCTTAACTCATTCTTGTGCCAGCTTCCTGAATTAGGAGGAATTGGAGAGAATGTGGATAGCATTTCCAGTCTCCACAAGGAGAAGTTTCCAGCCTCCCTTGTTGAAAGAGGCCAGAATACATTCAGCTTAAAGTTTAGTCCTGAAACAAAGGTAAAACTATCTATAACTGTAAATATAGTTATACAATACAATAAAACTTTCTCTAACTGTAAATACAGGTGCATCTAGAAACTTTTTTTTCAAGATTATTGACTGTTTTGTGTAGTTTCTCAGGGACCACATGCTTTGAACTTCTTTATGGGGTGATCATTATTAGGTGAACTTCTGCCCTAGAAAGTTGGAAAACTTAAATTCTAATTAGAATTCAAATTCAAACCAGCACAATCTCCTAAAGTCTAATTGAAATTAAGCTGCCTCCTCATCCCAGAGATTAGACCTTGCTCTCCTCCAATACAAAACTGCGTGTGAATCTGAAAATCCAGTGGATGTTTGCCTGTACAGCACATTTAAGTGAGAACAGGAGAATTGCCATGCCGGGGCAGAGCAAGCATCAATATATTTTTCTCAGTAATGATCCTAAGGAGACATCCAGGAAAGAGCAAGGACAGGACAATCATTTCTGGTACTTGCCTGAATACTCTTCAGCTCCAGCTGTGCTCAGCCTGCTGGATTTCATGGTTCTTCTCTCTAGAAACTCTTCACAGATCTCTCTGACAACTGCTTGTACAGACTCTCTTGAAACCATTTTTGCATCCATCTGCACATCCTCTGATGAGGAGATCAGGGATGAACCATCCATCTCCTTTGTCTGGTTTGAGCAGGACTCCCATTAAGTGAATTAGCTCCCATTGCCCTCCAGTTCTTGTACTGGTGTATGAACAGCAGATCTCTATGGATACTCTCTGCATCAGTCAGTCTTGACAGCTTTTCTAGGCTAACAAATCCCAACCATGATCCCAGACATTTATCAGCCCTATTATTCTCGGAAGGTTCCTGTGGGATCGGCTGGAGCTGTGCCAGGGAAGGTTTAGGTTGAATTTCAGGAAAGTTCTTCCCCCAGAGGGTGCTGGGCACTGCCCAGGCTCCCCAGGGAATGGGCACAGCCCCGAGGCTCCCCCAGGAGCATTTGGACACTGTTCCCAGGGATGCACAGGATGGGATTGTTGGAGGGTCTGTGCAGGGCCAGGAGCTGGACCCAATGATCTTTGTGAGTCCCTTCCAGCTCAGGATATTCCGTGATTCTGGGATTTTAAGATGAGGGTCCAGAACTCCACACCACACTGAATGAGTAGGCAATAAATTGATTTATAGAACAGTGTAATGATCTTCTCTTTTCATCTCCACTTCCTTCCACGTAATTCCTAATATATGATTTGGGGCTTTTTTGACTGCTATTAAGCATTGAATTGACATTTCTACAAAAAATATAAAGAACCTTATTGATCTTTGCATCTTTTATCCTGAGTAGTAGTGGCCAGTTTAAAGTGGCACTTAAAGCTGCTTAAAGCTGCTCACTTTATAGTGAAGCCCAGATCCTGTCTCCCAGTGTGCATCCATTTACAAGTAGATCTGCTGAATTTCACCCTCTATTTTGTTTATCAATCACTCATTCCTGACAAGCTTTTTCACATTCTTTCACTATCCATCATCAGCTTTATTCCCCTGACTAAATCCTGCCTCATCACCAGATGTTCCCACTGTTTCCTCTCCTCCCCTGACCACTTATGAGTGCATTGAACAGCACAGGCTCCAGCTCAGGGCTCCACTGGTGAACTTCCCTCACTGCAAGAACTGAGTTATTTGGTTACTTATCCATGCAAGGAGCTTCTCTCCTATCCCATGGATGCTGAGTTTCCTTAAAAGCATTTTGTGGAGAATTTTATGTACAGTCTTTTGGAATTCTCAAGTGGATTATATCTATCAGATCAGTCCATTCACTTGTTCATTGATCCTTTCAAAGAACTCCATGACATTTTTAAGGTAGGGCTTCCTTCACATATGCCATGTTGACTCTTCCCAAGTGAGTCATATTTGTGCATGTGTCCATTACATTTTAGTAATTTTAATTTGTAAATAATTAACTAATTTTAATACTAATTTAATTTTAATTTTACTAATTTAAATTTTACTAATTTTAATTTGTCCATACAAACACCCCTATTATACTTCTGTAGTTCACTGAATCCTGGCTAAAGTATTTTGAAAACCTGGTGCTACATTTGACCCTCCTAATGTTGGAAAAGACTGGGAACGCTGGAAGCTATAAGGCTCACATAATTGACCCATGGAGCAGGGGTTCAGAGAATATCTTGTCTTTACAACACATAGAAATGGTGAGAGCTCAGCCAAACTGCTCAGTTCAGGCACAAGAGATCTTAATTGCCATGATTGCTTTTGCTATCTGCATGAAAATTCGAAAGCAAACATCCAAAACCTTAAACTCACTGCTCTACCCAGACACTGCCAGTTTACACTCCAAATTATTTCGTTTTTGTAAAAGCAGACAATGAGGGCTTTGTTAAAGAAAAATGCAAGGAAGTCAAGAAATAAACAAGACAAAGATAGACCCTGGGGATAAACATTTGAGCTTGGGACATTGGCAGTGTGATCTCAGTTATCAAACCCAAGTGACCCTGGTGAACAGGGCAGGGAATCTTCCTGCAGCCACCTCAGTGTGCACAGAGAGAGCAGGTACTGATTGCCCACCATCCTCCTGCCCTTCATTTCCTACCCCAGGTGCTCAAAACAATGCTCTTGAAAGATGTAGTTCCTTCTCAAAAATAAGGGTTTTTTCTACGGTTTTTCAAACCTCCTGCTCTCCCATTCATTCCCTTCCTTGTGACTCCAGTTCCAACATCCACATGTTACTTCCACATCTGCCAAATATTTCCAGCAACCACATCTCCCTGCCTCACCTTGTCCATACCTTTACCCCTTTCACCCCAAACCTCAACTACCTCATCCATTTACTTTAGTCCTTCCCAATTAGTTCATCTCCTCAGGGTAGAGACTTCCTTCCCTTGGGCTCCCAACATTTTAATGGCTGACTCTCAACATTAATTCACTTTCTTTTATGTGCAATAGTGATGAAGGGTCAGACTATACCCACTATTTTACACATGACACTTAATCAGAGAGAATCTAAGTTACTGTGGCTCATAGAGACAATCTGTCAAAGCAGAAAACTGACCCCAGGTCTCCCAGGTGCACAGGAAATGCTGTAATGATGGACCAGCCCTCCTCTCTCAGGTGGTGATCCCACTGTGGATGTGGTGGTGGCACGCAGCAGAAAG
Source organism: Irena cyanogastra (assembly GCA_013397155.1). NCBI lineage: Eukaryota > Metazoa > Chordata > Aves > Passeriformes > Irenidae > Irena > Irena cyanogastra. Next base: position 512,478 of record VWZV01000567.1, read on the forward strand.
AAATTAATTGTTCTAAATACACATAGCTCACCCTGGTCCATGTAGTGCTCACATCTCAGATCTGTCTAAGCAGGTAAGGCAGAAAAAAATGGAGTGGTTGCAGCCCCATCCTGAGATAAAGCACTATCAGTGCTCTGCAGCTCAGCTAAAGGAAGGCATCCAAAGAAAATTCCATTTGCCAGCAGACCAGGGCAGTGATTTTGTGCAAAAGGAGCCGCAGCAGTGGGTAAGCCCGGCAGCTCTGGCAGCACCAGCCTGTTTGTGCTAATGATGACAGCTGCACAGAACTGGGAAAGTTTGTAACTTTGCATGTTTCCAACTCTTCTAGCTGCCCTTTTCAGGAGAGCTGTCCAACGGGAATGGCCCAAGGCCTTGTCTCACCCCTCCCTGGAAATGGAAAGGCAGCTGGTATATCCTACACTGTACCAACTGCCTGTAAAAAATTATGGTATCCAGCAGGGCAGGAACAGGAGGAGTTTCAAGAGCTAAAGCCACACTCAGGGACTGGTGCATTTGCCAAGTGCCTACGGAATGAAGGGAAGATGGGTCTCAGCCTCAGGACTGCTCTCCTGCTCACGGGTCCCATGCCTGCCGACCCTTTGTCGTGCAAGCATTCCCAGACAGATCAGGGAACAAAGTGTCAGACTTCCTTAGATTACTCACATGAACCAAACAAGTGGGATTTGGCCTGAATACAGGAATCAGTCAGTTATCCACTGCTAAAATATAGTGGATAATTGAAGATGAAAGGCAGCTGTAAACAAACAGCAGACCAGAATATTACACTATTCAATAGCACTAGGACTGAGCAGCACATGGAAAAGGACATTCTATCCATCTGAAATGGCAGGATAAACAGGATATCATTATCAAATTATGGGTCAGATAAAGTGTCCTCTGCCACATGGATGAGAGTGAATGTTGGCACCTACAGAGGAGGTGATGCCAGGAACTGGCCCTTCTTGCTTGGACACAGTGAGAGAGCTGAAAGTCAGGCAGAGAAGGGAAAGGTGAAGAGCTGTGAAAAGTAAGGTTTGCTGCTCCTGCTGCTGGGGAGGAGAGGACAGCAAGACAGCTGCTGTTGCTGCTGGGAAAGGCCATCTCCTCCAAGCACCCCAACTTCTCCATCAGAGATGGAAGAGATGGCTCTCCCAAGGTCTGCACCAAGCAGGTGTCAGGGCCAGGAGTCTGCCAGCTCCAAAACTGCTTTGCCTAGAACTACAGCCGTGGTCCAATTCAATATTCAGACCCGATGTATGAGTCTGCCAAGGAATACATCCTGCCCTTGGTGCTTCTCCTCACCGACAGATCCAGAGCCAGCACTAGACGCTGGGGAATCCCCATCTCTCCATTTGCCCACTCCCACACAGGGTGTCTGAAATTTCTCTTGATATCCCATGATGACATCCCTGTGCTGTCCCGTGGCACAGAGCATCTGCTAAAATCCACCATCCTGCTACATGTGCACCATGTCCCATCTGGGCAGCTCCAAAGACCAACCCTGTCAGGTCCTGCCCAGGCCTGGCTGCAGCCCAGCTGACCCAAACAGGCAAAGAGAAGGGTCAGACTCATTTACAACAAATGACACAGCCACAGGGTGAGATTGAGCTTTGGCTCAAAGCCTTCAGTGTGATCATTCCTGCACCACCCCCAAGGAACTGGGAGAATCAAGTATCACCCCTTCCCTGCTCACCACATGTTGCAGAGTGGGGGGAACTATGCCAATCCTGCGGCCAGAACATCTTGCTTTTCCCTCATTCCAGCTCAACTCCACTGGCTGGTACACTGTGAGAGAAATGAAATACCTAGAGTTTCTCCCTGACCTTCTTCACCACTTCCCTGCTCATCTCTGCACCATCACTCCTGCCTCTCATCTCTGGGGGAAGTGAGGAACCAGAGGCTGCCATGCTGGGTGGGAACCTTGCACGTCCTCGTGCAGCTGTGCTATGGCTGGTCCAGTTCAGCACATACTGCGGGGATGATTCAGTCGCAGTAAACTCACCACAATCTGTGTCTTTTCCTTTTTTAAACACGATCATTCCGTTTCCAAGAACAGACCAATAGCTTTTATAACCCCTACAAATATTCACCTTTAAAAATATGCTCCTTCTTTCTGGAGAAATTACTTTTATGTCTATTTTTAAAGTACAAAGGAGTTGTGGTTCTCCATGCGGTTTTACAGTTTATGGTCCCACACATTTTGCAAACTGTAAAATACGGATGTTTCCCTAGTGGAAAAATTTCACTATAAAAAATTCATGGAGTTTCCTGTTTTCACATGGGGCTTCAGTATTTTCTCTTTAAAAAAATATCACCCCTCTGGAAGAATCTGGTAGAGCTTAATGGCAAAGGAGCAGCATGCTACAGATGTGGGAAGTGTCCAACAAAATGAAATGGGAAATGATAACCTCTGTTAAGAAAGTCATAGAGTAATTCAGAAGTCCCTATTACAGTTTTCATTTACTGATTTGTACCTTTATTTAGGAGGTTATTTTTCATTAGAGATTGACTGGGTTCAGCCTTGTTACATCTCACGTTCCACTGAGGTAGAACAGGGTAAGAGCACAGAACAGAGCTTGCAGCCCAGGAGTGCTTTGGGACACACAGCACGGGGACAGAGGAATCTGCCAGGATCTTGGTGTGTGCAGCATGTGTGACAGTGACTCCACAGAGTGGGGCTGACAAGAGGGACCAGGAGAGCCCCTGGAAAAGGATCAGCAGCACACTAAGCGTACGGAGGGCATTGAACTCACAGCACAGGTAGCACAGGCTTATAGCAGAGGGACTGAAACATCACAGAACCACAGATTCATAGGATGGTTTGGGTTGGGAGGGACATTAAAGCTCATCTCATTCCACCCCCTGCCATGGGCAGGGACACCTTCCACTATCCCAGATTGCTCCAAGCCCCATCCAACCTGGCCTTCACGGATGGGGCAGCCACAGCTTCTCTCGGAACCCTGGGCCAGGGCTTCACCACCCTGACAGGGCAGAATTTCTTCCCAATATCCCACCTAACCCAGGCCTCCATCAGTTTGAAGCCATTCCCCCTTATCTGTCACTATCTTACCCCTTCCTCAGGAAACCTCCTCTTGGTAGGAGCAGCTGGAGGAGCCTCTGAGGGGAAAGGGAGAAAAATGTGCCACAGGAGAGTAATCAAGGTGGTCTGAAGGTCTCCTGGGATGTCTGGGTGGCCGATGCAATTTTGATACCACTCATTATTCAGGGCTTAAAGTGCTTAAAGGCAAACCTTCTCTCTCTTCCACTTCTCTTTTCTATCCTTGACACCTCACTTGTGTACCAGAGTGACAACGTGACTTGTGGCAGCAGCAGGATGTCACTGCATGGCCACCCGGTAAGGAAGCATTTTGTACAAGATGAGGACTGATCCAATAGCCCAGGGAAAGGAACTCTGCTACAGCCTGGGGTGAGGACTGGCTTCCTTCTTTCCTCCTGGAAAGCAAGATCCTAGATTACAGCAATGACAGCAGCAAGAATAATACCTTGCCTGTGTGTTCAAAGCCCTGCTTGGATTTTTTTGTGGCTGTACAAATGGGCCTGTTGACAAATATTAGTGCTCAACACAGCCTTTGCTTCCCGTGTATCAGTAAATCACCACGGCTGCAGCAAAGCTACGAGTATTTGTCTCACAATACTTTATGTACAGTCATGATCTGAGCTCTCACAGCTGCCTTTTTCACTCTATTTATTGTGATTTCAGCAATGCAGGGATACCAGGACAAACTTACAGCCTTGTTTTATCACATACTCACCACATAATGTTGTCACATAATGCTCATCACGTAAGACTATTGGTATTTTCAGTGTAGCTCAGAGGGGAAGCCCACCAGCTGGGTAACAAATCTTTTCTAGAACTTTTTGCACCTGGAATAATGTCTTGAAATCTCTACAAAACCATGTGAAAAGAGTTATTTTGTCACAGAACGAACAATTTTTTTGGCTTCTCATTTCTCATCCCAGATGAATTAGCCAAATCAGACAGTCCAGCGCTGTCAATGGAGATTGTGCAAGTTTAGTTCAAGACTGTCAATCTAGAATCTGTTGTTCAAATCTGCAGATAACATGAGGCTGCCTGCAGTGCCTTAAGACACCTAGGAGTCACACTGGAATATCTTTCACTACACAAAAGCCCTGGAAAATTAGGTAAGGGGACATAGACATCAAGAAGTGTGCTACAGTCAAACAGCCAGGCAGTGTAGAGCCAACAATTGAAAAATTTTTTTTTTATTTCTTTAAGTATTCTATGCATTTCCTCTGCAATTCTCTGCTTTTCCACACTGGCCCAAGGACTGACCACAGCTGGGGACAGGGATTTCTCTGTAGGTTCTTTTACATAAAAACAGGCTGAGCAGGACTGTGGTGCATGAACTGGTCACAGATCTCTCCATACCCAAAGCCTCTATGAGCTTTTCTCTTTGGGCTGGGAAACAGCACAGCTTCACATCCCAGAACTCAAACTCAATTCACTTCCTACTCCCCCTCTATAGTCACCTCTTTTTTTTTTTTCTTCTTTTTTTTTTTTTCAGCTGAATGGCCATAAACTTCACCAGCAGATTCCATACGGGTTATGTTACAACACCACCTGACTCCAAATCAATTACAGTCCAAAGGGATAGAGTTGCAGAGAGTCTGTGAAGCCCAGCCCTGGGGTTTCCATGAGGGACAGAGAAACTACAGTGCTAAGAACAGAGCCTGGAGATCCAGCTGAAAGAACTGAGTGATTTCATGATGAAAGCATGGACTGGGAGGCAGGAGAGCCAGGACTGTGTGCCCTGCTGCTGACTGCCTGCATGAGATCAATCTCTTTATTTCATATCTTAGTATATGGCTCCTTGCACACCAGAGTCCCTCATTTCTGGGGCTTCTCTGTGCTATCATAACTCAAATGTTTCATTATAAAGATGCATTAAAATGTTTGCTGGAGGACAAAGGCACTGTGAGGGTCTGAGATTCTGTTTCAACACAACGCCAGAGATTTCCACTGCAATTCTAAGAAATATGAGCACACTGATCAGTAAGAACTAGCAGAATAACCCATATTCTTCTCTGACATCCATCATTAGAGGGAAATCACAGGAAGATGAGGATAGAAGGGACTTAATTCACCATGTTCTGCTTCCTGCTGTTACAAACAACCATGTTATATAATCCTTTCCATAAGTCACACCTGACAAACAAACAGGTGTATTTTATAAGGCTGCAAGAAGTGCTTTTGAAGGGTACAGCCACAGAGATGAGATTAGGCAGGGTTTGGATGCCACAGATCTCATGAATGAGGCCCTCTGCCATCAGCACCAGTTGTGCTCCACACCAGAGACAGCACAGAGCACAGAGGGCACCTGGCTTTGTGCTTACACACAGAAAAGGCTGAGCACAAGGATTGCTCATCTCTCCTTCTTCATGCCTTCCCAAGAGAGACTGGAAAAGGGATAGAAAATACAGTATTTCTTACAACCCTGGGATACACAATGCTCAGCACAGCATTGTGCAGCACCATGTTGAAATAGCAAGGATAATTTGTTTTCTGCCAGGCTCAGAAGCAGCTGTAACGTTCCTACTGAAATGAAGTTCAGCTCCTCTAGCTTAAGGTTGAACTCACCAAATCCAGAAAAATTTCTGAGACTCACAGCTCTTTATCCTTCGTTTATCTCACTGAATGGAGAAAAACAGCAATTACCAGTCATTGTGGCAAGAAATGGATACAGGGCCTGGTGAAATGTGCTGCATCTCTACACGTCCCAGTGAGGCACAGCCTGAAGTCTTGGCTCAGTTTTTAACTCAGCACAGTTTGGAAGGGTATTAAAGAAGGGAAAATGAAAGAAAAGTGAAGATTTCTGGATAAAGCAGCTAAAGATGCTGTTGCTAAGCACCTGTTTGATAAGTTACATAAAGAAACATGACACATCACCCAAAAGCCCAAAGCCAAATTTCTCTCTGGCATAACTCTACTAAATCAATCAAATTACACAAGGAAAGACCTTAGTTCAACACACCTCTGCCTAGCAGCCACTCAGCGTTTGCCCTTCCCAGTTTTAGCACTGTTTCTCCAAAAGAATTGTGATGGAGGCCGGGGAGTTCACTGTAAAGTCAGCCTTTGTAGATTTGGAGTTATGGGGAGGGGAAAGGAGGGGGGTTAGAACTCCTCTCCTGCCAAACCTGCCCTGAACTTCCCTGCTGCAGGAACTCCGAGCTCAGCACATACGTTAGCGCCTTTCAGGGCATTCAAACCAACTTAAGCACAGAAAAGGAAAAAATCTTCCCTCACCAGCTTTTGATACAACCTGGAAAACAAACAGCTTGGAAGAGTTCCTTTTTCCTCAGCAGTGAAAATCGTGGTAAAGCACCATCTTGATAGTTCCCAAAGAGATTCATTTACAAAGATCAGTATAGGGGAGGCTTGTTTGGTCTCCCGAGATGTATCTCATCCTCTGACAATTCACTGAGACCTTTGCTGTATCTCACTATATGTGTATAATTATCTGCTCTGATACCTGAGCTCCTATGCAATAGTCTTACTCCAAGTAATCCAAACTATCCCCAAGGCATGGCACACACAGAATGGTCAGGGGAGACAGGGGAGGAGGGGCAGCGGACTTCCCTCGTTTGCCGCTGGAAATCAGCATTTTAGGGCCTTGTAGTCATTTCCTTGCTAGTGTGAGGAAACTTTTTGTACATTTATATAAAATAGGAGGCCAGAAGTGCACACCCCCATCTTACTTCCTAATATATTATGTTCTCCCCTGCCGAGTCCTGGGACTTAGTCTGGATTTGGTAACTGAAGTAATATAAATGTTAGCTAAGAAGTATTTCAGCAATATGGTTCCAATTTAAGCTTGTTTTGAAGTCTAAAGAACTAATATGTCTCAGAGATTCTTCACTGGATGTTTAGCTCTAATGTAATTTGTGCAGGAGTGCACACTGCTCTCTAGAAGCCCTTCTGCAACGCTCCAGAAAACAGGTTCCTTCCCCAGCAGGATGGAATCATAGAATCCCAGAATGGTTTGGCTTGGAGGACACCTTAAGGATGATTGAGCTCCAAGCACTCTGCCATGGACAGGGCAACTTTCACTGGACCAGGTTGCTCAGAGCCCTGAGTCCTTGAGGCTGCAGAGCAACCACAAGCCCCAGCCCTGGCTGATACTTGCTGGTCTCTTGTGAATTTTGAAGCTTTGCTTAGGGAATGGTGTCCTACTTGCTAGGCCTTGTGAATAAATGAAGGCTGCATGTTGCCACTGGTTTCACTCCCCTTTTCCTCTCGTTTTTCAGAGGCGAAACAAGCCACCTCTGAAGGAAGCCATGCTCTGCAAGCTGTTTGCACTTTACTTCAATAACATGCTTCTTGCAACGCTGCCTTTATTTGTGTAGACATGCATTCTCAAGGTTTGCCTGCCCCCTTTTCCTCCCTCACACCCCTACGGAGCCCCTGCCTGAATCCAAGTAATGAGCTAACCCATGGAACTCATTGCCCTTTATCTTGCTGGGGAACGTGCACCTTTTGAACTGCCATCTGCAGATTGTGTTGATGCACTGACTTGTTAACTGTGCCATACTGTGAAGGAAATGGCATGATTTAGATCAAGTGCTCTGGACGGCTGTTCATAAGAAACACTTGAGCCAAGCTGTTACTGCTCAGGATGTGCCCTGGGGAGAGGGGTTTCGTTTCGGGTCATGCTCTTGCCTTGTATGAGGGCAGGCGCAAAGTACTGAAATCACAGTCCTTCCCTGAAGCTGAGGGGAGGGGGGAGGAGAAACATTATGAAACCATAGAAGCGAAGCTGCCAAATTAACTTCTCACCCTTTCAATCACACTCCAGAGGATAAAAGCCTAACATTTCTGCCTCAGAAACAGGCTCAGTTTACACCAAACAAGTTATTTCTCTAATTTATCAGACTTGCCAGCTATCATTCTAATTACTGGAAACCTCAGACTTTTTATGAAGTCAGATGTACAGCGTTATTTGCATGGTTGTAACGTATCACCAGATAAATAGGTCTTGGGGAAAAACAAGGCATTTTAGAAAGGGATCTGCAGGCTTCCTTACAGAGTCAGGGATTTAAGAACACTATCACTGTGACAAAAATGTGGTTCTGGATTTCATTTTCTTTTTTAAAAATGCTACTTCCAACATAAGGTAACATAGCTCAACATGAGAGGAGGAGACTATGACGGAAAGCTCATCAAAAGACTCCCGTTGACTTTCACTGGCTTTGGATCAACCCTTAATTCTTTATCTTCCTTTGCCTAGTAGCACAATCATGGAAACAAGCTAACACCCAGCAGCCAGGCCAAGCAGAGGAGGAGGAGGAGGAGAAGGCAGCAAGAGCCATCGGGAGCGGCTGCTCGCCCAGCCATTCCCAACACAAACACTGATTTGTCCGCTCTCTGTAAATGGATGATTAGAGTCATTGTCTAAGACAAATTTACTTTTCTGCACACTCTAAATCTGTTTAGTCACTTTAAAGGTGTCAATTATTGGAGCATGCTAAGACTATGAATTTCTTAGTAATAGCTTTAATAACATTTTGAAATGAAAAGCAGATACCTTGAAGTTGGCTTACTTTGAAAAGACATATGAGTAGATCTGGTTTTAATTTATGTCCTATTCTACATCTGGAATCCCTTATAATTAAAACTAAAAGCTGGACTACTACTTCCACCTGTCAAATGATGAAAAGATGAATGCACTAATAGCTTACTAAATAGCCCAACATGATCGAGTTTACTTTCCCGTTCTATACAGTAAAAAAGGATTTTGGACAGGAGGCTAAAGGTCTTTGGTCATTACTAATAACACACTTTCAGTATTAACCTACGTACCCCACTACCAGCACCACCACTGATGCCTTTTAGCACCAAGATCTCTAAACTGCACTTTGCATTTTGATCACTTGTGTGTATTCACCTCTGCTGCTGCAGCCTCTCAAACTTTCCCAATCTACAGGTGGATTTTCTTCCCTATAACTATTTTCAGTCACTCCACATTTTTTTCTTTTCATCTTATTCTCCCATTAACTACTTTAATCCAACAAGTTTTCCATCTGTATTTCTGAAGCACTCATCCCAAATTACAGCTTTCTCACTGATGTGAGCAGTTCAGGGCATGTGACAACTTGGACTCTTATTTTTGCATCTTCTGGTCCTGCTCCTTTATGATCCCATCGCCTCCTGTTCCTGTTGATCCACCTGCCTCATCTTACTACACTGGCTGATTCATGACAATTTCCCTGAATGGATTTGCACAAAATCAAACAAATCTGGACCTTCAAAGGGTAAGCAAGGTAAGTAGGGTCTTGAAGTACAGACACTATAAATAAAGTGACAGCTGTTGGATTAATGGTTAAAACACAATAAAAATACTCTCCACTGACAACTTTTTCCCTAATGTATTGCTGCATCACCCATGGGTCTTTATAGATGCACAGCTGGATTATGAATTTTGTAGGGCAACCCAGGAGATTCTAGCTCTTCAGCGAGAGCACACAACCTCAGGACCCCCTCTGCTCTGCAGCCAGGCTGGGAGAGCTGGGAGTGTTCACCTGGAGAAGGCACCACGGAGAGCTCAGAGTCCCTCCCAGGGCCTAAAAGGGCTCCCAGAGAGCTGGAGAGGGACTTTGGATAACAGATGTAGTGACTGGACATAGGGAATGGCTTCCCACTGCCAGAGGGTAGGGATAGATGGGATATTGGGAAGGAACTCCTGGCTGTGAGCGTGGAGAGGCCCTGGCAGAGAGTCCCCAGAGACGCTGTGGCTGTCCCTAGATCCCTGGAAGTGTCCAAGACCAGGTTGGACAGGGCTTGGAGCCACCTGGGCTAGTGGAAGGTGTCCCTGCCTATGGCAGGGATTTAGAATGAGATGAGTTTTAATGTCCCTTCCAACCCAAACCCTTCTGGGATTCCATGGCATAGCATTGCAAAGGGATTCACCCCTCTGGTGTGTTTTGGACGTGGGGTTTCTTTCTTCAACATCTTTAAAGATAATTGGGCAAATACGTGCTGGAAAGAATGGATCTGAAGGGCCAGAAGAATCCCAGAATGGTTAGGGCTGGAAGGGGTTTAAAGATAATCTAATTCCAACTTTCCATTCTCCCAGGGTGCTCCAAGCCCCATCCAGCCTGGCCTGAAACACTTCCAGGGATCCAGGGGCAGCCCCAGCTGCTCTGGGCACCCTGTGCCAGGGCCTCACCACTCTCATAGGGAACAATTCCTTCCCAAAATCCCATGTAACCCTTCTCTTTGGCAGTGGAAAGCCACTTCTTCTTGTCCTGTCCTTCCATCCCTTGTCCCAAGTCCCTCTCCAGCTCTCTTGTACATATACATTCTTTTAAAAATAAAAGAGTAGCAAAGGAGTTCACTTCAAAAGGAAAACTTTAGTTCTGTCCTTGCAGAATCCTTGCAGCAGCCAGCCAGCTGTGTGGGCTGTCTCTGAAGATTAATTGTCTCATCGCCTGCTCTGGTTTCCTCTGTTCATAGAAATATGAAAATATCCAATCTGGAAAATAGGATTTTACTCTGCTTGCTAAACAGCTTGGAATATTCTAAAATGTGAGGGTGTCTGGCCTAGATAAAGCAGTCTAATTAACACTGTTGTTGGTATCCTCACAGCTATTACTATTTCCAGTGAACAAACCCCCCTCCAGTAGTTCTTACAGTTCTGAATATTGAGGAATAAATTATTTTCATATTACTGCATTCCTAAAAGGAAAATAAAAGTCTTGTCTCCTGAGTTGCTAGAGAAGTGCCCAAAAGCCTGCTTGGCATGAAAATGCCAAGAGACATGAATATTCTAGCAAAATGCTGGAGCTCAGGCAGGGAGCTATGGAAAAAGCTGTCCCAAATATTACAAATGCGTGGCACTCGGCCTCTTACGTCAATGCAAAGAGTAATGTTAGGGCTGCCCCAGCAAGTAGGAAATGATGCAGGTATTAAACATTATTACGAGAACAGAGACACATTAGTTTCTGCTTATGCAGTAGGACTGTGAATGGAGCTTTTTGTTGGGGAGGATTTTCATAGGGAAAGTTAATACACTTTGTCCGGACCATGAGATGGTACAAATCAGTGTAGTTCCATCTAAATCAGTGGATCAGTGTTGATTTACAGCAGCTGAGGATCAACCCCCTGTTTTTTTGGCCTGCTGAGGATTGTATAACATATACTGCCCAGAAACACTGATGACAAATTTGAAACTGTGTAGGGATATGCTGAACCAAAAACCTGATTCAAACCCAAACTGGCTACTCTCCTTTTAAATCACTGAGAGCTGCTGTCTTAAACATTACTGTCAAAGGAGCATTTTTAAACATGGATCAAAATCTGGTGGCTGCACCCTCCAGTCGGTGCCACGCATGCTGCATTCCATCCAAACTCCAACCCACTAGTGCGGATTCATAAATGATGTGTTGGTTTAATCTATTTTTCACAGGGGGTGTTTCAGGGCTGGAAAATTAGAAACAGGTAGAAGGGACTATTATTACTGTCTCATAGTGTGCTCTTGTACATGAGGATTGGATTAAGATAACATCTGGTCTATATTTCTTGAACTATTTCCCTTTTATCACAAGAAAATCGGCAACCCATCTCACAACTGCTCCTAATTTAGATCTAAATATCACTGATGAAACATTGTACAACATGCTGTTATCTATTAAAATGATTTCCCTGAAGGAACAGTGGATACTTTTATATTTTCCAGTGAAGCCAACCATATTCCCCCTTAGCACTAACTAGTTACCTTATAATCATATACATGAATAGTAAAAGCAAAATCACTTTGGAAAAAGCAAATGAATGCCCACCAAAACTTCAGCTGGTGTAAGTTACAGCACATTCACTGATTTCATGTCCATTTACACCATTCTCCTTGTGATAATGGTTTTGGTTCACGGTCTGAAAAACTGCAAGGTGTGGAGCATCTTCTTACACTCATTGCTTTTAAAAGGGACTGGTTAAATTATACAAGCACAGAATCATGGAATGGTTTGGACTGGACAGGACCTTAAAGATCACCCAGTTCCAGCTCCCTACCATGGGTAGAGATGCCACTCATTAGATCAGGTTGCCCCATCCAGCCTGGCCTTGAACACTTCCAGGGATGGGACATCCACAACCAAATCCAGGCTCAAATCCATAATTCAGCAAAGTTTTTAAGGATGTGCTTTTACTCTCGCACAGCACAGGAACAATGAACAGTCTGAGCTTTTCCTCGGGAAGCAGAAAGGCAGAGCACAGCACCCTGTCATCCCTCCCATTTGGTTCAAACAGAGAAATTGTCCGTGGAATGCAGTAATCTTTTTTTCAGCACTTTGCAGAGTTCAAGTCCCCAGAAAGCTGCCTATTGAGTTCAGCAAATAAAAACTTCTGTTTTCTTCACGAGTCTATAATTCTTTTTCATGGACAGTAAATCAGAAAAGGGGAGGAAAAAAGCATTTTACAATCTCAAGCTATTTTGCATACCTTAAGTGCACATCAGTTTTTCCCATTTCCATCATATTGTTACCACTTAAAACAGGGGAATTAGATAAGCATACGTTCCCTGTATTAACTGCTTTAATTTAAAAGTAATTTCTACCATCTGGAATTACTATTTACTGTTGTTTGGAGGCGGGGGAAAAAAATAATCTGAAACTGTAGAAAAGATCATCACAATTTCTTTCAAAGAATAACCAGTCTGAAGGAGGGAGATGCATACAAGGAATGCAATTGATTATCCACTAGGCAAGCTGGATATTTTGGAGGGAATTCTGAGAATAAAAAGTCTCTACGAGTTATCAGCGGTCACACTGGAGCCATTCAGTTTTCACCTGCTTGTGTTTGTTGTCTGGCAACCAGTCAAGGGTGCTATTAGCAGAATTAAGCTCCAGAAGAAAAGATTACCCTGTAGGAGGTAAGATAAAGACTGGAAAGTGTGGCTTGTTATCAGTATCACAATAAGGACCAGGTCAGAAAGGATTCACTCTGGGTTTCCTTTCAAACAGGTAATCTCTGCTGAAATAATAGAATAATTGTTGCTTTGAAACCTTTCAGTGCTGCAGCACACTGCAGCTCATTTGATACAGATTCTGGATTTAATGGAGAACTCCAACAAACCTGAAACACACACAGGGAAAGCAAGAAAAGAATAGGGCACCAGTGGAAAATGTCTTTATCCTGTAATTCCAGGTCAATATAGCAAAACATAAAATATTATTCAGGGCAGTTTTATACCTTGATTTATGTCTCCTTCCTTCTCAGGCTGCTTTCTATCTGTCTGTAAAGTTTTGGTCTATTAATGTGCAGTAACGTAATACAAAATATTGCAAGAGTAATAACATATGCAATTACAGTTCATCTCACAAATCCTGAACACAAGCAATGAATCAAAGCTTTCCAGGGCTATTCCTTGAAATACAACTTTTTCTAGGTTCTATTCAAAGGCCTGAAAGCAGTCACTGGGACAAGCTGCAAGAGCAAGATGCACATTGCAGATGAGGGACAGCATTTTATGTTTTTCTGGCATATTGCCTAAATGTTTGCCTTGAAAAGTAATTGTTGAGTGGGCTTCTCCGTTTTTTTCTTTATAAAGATAATGCACCTTTCTCTCAGCCGTCTCCTCTGGAAATGTGCATCAACTGTTTGGAGATGAAGCTGCAGTTTGGTTTCCTACTGTCTGCAGAAAGTGTTAGCCAGCAAAATGGTCGAACTTTGAAGTCTCAAAATGCAAAGATGAGCTGGTAAAGAATGTCAAAGGAGAAGAAAAGGAAAGAATTCTCTCATTATCTATCTATCTATCTATCTATCTATCTATCTATCTATCTATCTATCTATCATCTCTTACCTTATGGCAATTTTTGATTTCCAAGACTTGGAAAGGAAGCTCCCTTTTGGTGTAGATGTCACCAGTCTTACACACAGTCCTTCCAAGACATGGCACAAGTAGGAAAGCCTGGTAGAAGCTGGTCAAGGCTACAATACCTTTTGCTGGAGCCATTTTGGGACCTGGATGTGAAGCAGAAAGCAGCAGATTACACAGGGTTGTTCCATACAGAGGCAGTTCCCTGATCCTCACCTCAGTTTCCTGATGCTTCAGTTACCACAGGGTTACCTGGATTCAGATATGAGATACTTTACCCTTAAGAGTTTGAAGAGCTGCTCAAGGAACTCAGAGCTTGTACAGTTTTTATTTAAGAATTCTTGCAAAAGCAAAGAATGTGCAGAAATTAATTTATGTACCAATGTTTCTATAAAACTTGGGGATTGTGGGTAGCTACAGAAGGATCAACACGGCATCAATTCCAGGTAATACTATTATAAGGTTGTGAGGAGATGCACTCAGTTCTAAAGCCAAAGGTTCATAACCTAGATAATATCAATCCTCTTGATGAAATGGAATACAAGTCTCAAATTCTTAAAATTATTTCATGATTTCATAACCAGAGAAGTTGTGGCTGCCCCATCCCTAGAAGTGTTCCAGGCTGGGTTGGACAGGTCTTGGAGCAACCTGGTCTAGTGGTGTCCCTGCCCATGGCAGGGAGTTGGAATGAGATGAGCTTTAAGGTTCCTTTCAGTCCAAACCATTCTGGAATTCTATGTTTTTATTGGTTTTTTTTGGTTAAAAGTAGTGGAGCTGACAGAATAAATCAAAAAAATCTGCAAGGCACACTTCACACAATGTCAGTTTTCAAATAGTACTTTATAAAATTTGATTCAACACCCAATTAATGGCATTAACATAGTGAAGAAAAAACACTCCATATAGAAAATCAAATCCAAAAGTGCAAAGAATAGAGTCTCGGAACTCCCAGGGGTGCACAGGTAACAGCACAGGGGTCTCACTGTGGCCAGTGCCATTCAATGACACTCCACAGTTCAGAGGAAGAGGCAGCATTGCTGCTGCTAAAGATTGCAGATGACACAAAGCTGGGTGAAGGAAAGAATAACAGTAAGGATTTGTCAATCCATGAATTTGATGTGGATTATTTGGTGGTTGAAGCTCTCTTGTCTATTTACACATCTTTTAATACTTTTAATGCAAGGCCATGGCTTGGCAAGGGGAGTGCAGGACTGGTTGGCACTAGGAGCTCTTTGGTTCCTGTGTGGGTTGTATCAGCTACAACTTTGCCTTCTGGGCATTTGCCTTCAGGTCACTCCAAACCTTTCCCAGTGGAAATGTTTGCACTGGCCTAACACTGCAGTGCCTACAGAAAGCACTAATGGTTATCCAGGGAGGGAAAGGAATCAGCCTTGAAGGAAATTCAGTGTCCCAGTACTCTAAAGTTGATTACCAAAACAATTCCTTGCTGTATCTTGTGTTTTGCTAACCTACTGTTATTACCCTTCTGCTTCTGTGATACCTTAAAGGCAAAGAAATCACCACACAGACACAAAAGAAAAAAAAAAAAAGATGGAAAGCTCCTCATTTGTAATAAAACTTAGACTCAGATTCCAGAACGAGCTGCACAGAAGCAGCCTCCAGGCTCTCCTGACTTCACTGGAGTCACTGGGGAGCACATGGCCTTGCCTACAGAAGGATCATGAGCATATGAGCTGAGGGGGCTGATCCTGCTAACACTTCATACCAGGCAGAGAGCCAGGTGCACAGAGATAATCAAACCAAATCCTAATTAAGTGTCTGAATTCCCAGGGAAATCCATGCATAGTGAGATGCCTAAATACGATTGTGGATGCCAATCCAGCTGCTAATCACTGCAAATACACCACTGATTTCCAGAGCAGATGATGGCAATTGTCATTTCATTCTAATTCATCTGTTTTTCTTGAATGTGAGAGAAGCAAACTCTGAGGATGACTGCACTATTATTAGTAGCATTTTCCTAAAGGAAAATAATAACTTTAATAACTTTTATACCTAAATATGAACCTGAGCTTGGGCAACACAGGGAGAAAATTAGCCCATCACTAGAAAATTTTAGAGAATATATACAATAAAGCTTTGTAAGAGAATTGTAAGATTTTAAAGAGATTTATATAGTTTGAAACATAATGTCTTCTATGCTTTTTCCCACATTACCATTGAAGTTAGCTGATAAAAATATTTGGTGAATAAACCAAAATAAAAACATTCTGATCTCACTCAACAGGCATGCTCAGCTTGTCACAGGAAATAAGAATCCTGCACCTATTAGATCATATCTTTGCTACCCACTCAGAGCAAATGATAGATATAACAGACATGTTGAATCAAGATGTTAGATCATTCCTTTCCTTCTCTACACACTCACTTGCAGCCAACAGGTTTTTTTTCCCCCCAGAATATCTGTGATTCCTTAGATTCTTTGAGGCTATTCCCTTAATAATTGGAGGAGCTGGCTGAGCAAAAACCTGTAGCACAGTGCTGGGTCAGAGGGATCCTGTCCGTGCTGCTGCAATCAAACCAGCTCAGCTTGAGGAAGTTTAAAAAGTGGAGTGGGCATAAGAGCCAAAAGTGGGGCCAGGAGGGAGAACAGGCATGTCCCTTGTATTTCTTTAACAGATTAGGGCCTGATGCAGGTCCCACTGAAGGCAGTGACACAATTCCTATCAGGTTCAACAGAAGTGGTCTTGAAGAGAATGGGTTTTTTGCCAACTCTCTGAGTAATAGGCTGGGCTCTATAGGTGTCCAGGGCAAAGAAAGTAATCCTTCCCCACCTGCACAGCTCTTCAGGGAAGCAGAACCTCTTCAAAAGTGCAGCACCTTCACAAGGTGGGATCCTGTTGGCAGGATCCATTGGTTCCTCCTGTTCCCTGTCACCTTCCTCCTCTTTGCATATCAGAATTACAGCTGGGATGTTCAGTTGTGGGACACATCTTTAAAGAAAGCAGCTGTTCTGTTTTCAATTTGTATGAGCTTTTGCTCTTCACGCCTGGAGATAAGTAAGAATAATGCAAAATAATGACTAGAAGTTATTTATCTCTGTATTTTGGGATACAACACAGAGCATGTGGGTGTTTTGAGCTCATCTTGGTAACACAGCTGCTAATTGGACATTTTACACTAAGAAACATGTCAAAAGTCAGAAGGAAAACTTTATTATTTTATTAAATTACTTGGGACACAGTAATGGAATTTGATGTCTTCCAAAATACAGAATTGTTTCCTGTTGCTTGTGTTTCTTTCTATCTTGAAGGAAGAAATGAGATTTTATTGAGTAGAAGTGTAATGGGAATGACACATTTGAGGAAAGAAGTACCCACATCATTAGCACCAGGAAATGTGGTACATTAAGAATGTAGGAAGAAATTTCTTAATAGTGCAAAAGAGAGGGTTTATTAGTTTGGATTATCCCAAGGGGTGTTTGCTTCTCACAAGACTGCAGCAAATTCTTTTCCTCTTTCAACTCCCACAGCAGCATACCTTTGGGAAACACCTACTTCTCCTCCAGTAACTTTCTCCTGCCTCTAATACATTCTTACCCTCAGTCCAAGGAGTTTGCTCTTCCTCTAAAAGACAGAACACTGGAGGGAATTTTTCAGAATAAATCCTATATTTATTAGGACATAGTATGGATGAAAATGAAGGAAATAATAGGAGAGCAGAAACAAAGGCAATGCTGTTTCCTATGAATATATACTATATATTCAGGATTTATTATCAATAACATTTATTCCTGACAGATTCCTGACATCAGTCCATGTACTGCCCTCCTACTGCACCTTAACTCAAATGGTGTTACACAAATGGCACTCACCTGTATCTGTGCATGAATTTATTATTTAAGCTGGATTTGTGTGGATGAAGAGATGGATGGGTACACGAATTGTGGGCAAAGCTGTGAGAATACACTGTAATTTTGAAAAACTGGATTGTAAAGATTTTTTTTAAGATAGAAAAACATTTGATTCACAGATGACACCAAGAGTCAGGCCCTAACTAAAAATACTTTGCTCTGAGGATGCTACTTGTTTTCTTCCACTGTCAGTGGGAAAGCCACAGATCTACAGACTCTGAGCAGGTCTTATAACCAAACTATTCTGAGAAAACAAATCTTAAAAACAATAGATGCAGTACAGCTGCTTAGCAGTTCCCCAGGGCTTACTGGTGCTCACTGCCAGCTCTCAGCAGTTTTGGCTTTGAGCAGGGAGGGCCAAATTCTTTAAATTACCCTACAGAGTATGTAGGGCTCTCTGCCCTCCATGCTGTCACCCTGGTGGCTCTGACAAGTCTCCTGCTGCCACATTCTTGTTCTCAGGGAGATCTGTTAACATTTTTGGCTCCTTTTGATCTCTGGACCCTTCTCCTGATACTTTTCACAGCCTCCTGAAAATGGGATTCTTACAGTCAATAATTTGCTTATTGTCTCTCTAGTGTAAACTCAAATGTTTTTCATCTTGGAAACTATTTCCTCATGTGTGGGGTTTGGGGGATTTTTTTGAGGGGGTTGTTGGGTTTTTTTGGATTTGGTTTTGGGTTTTTTTGGTTTGGTTTGGTTTGGTTTTTTTGTTTGGTTTGGTTTGGGGTGGTTTTTTGCTGTTTTTTGGGGGGGGTTTGTTTGTTTGTTTTTGTGGTTTTGTTTTTGTTTGTTGTTTTTTCCTTTTTTCACAGTTCCTATTGGATTCAAGTGATCTCGGATTTAATAATCATTCTACTACCTGAAATGAACACTGGCACCTGCTCACTGCTCAGGAACTATCAGTGTTCTGGGATTTATATCTAGTAACTCCTTTCCTTTATTCTGTTTGATCAGTTTAAGCATATGGAGGCGCTGCAGCTGACAGTGGATTTTACATGTGAAGCCACACTTCAGGATGTGATAGAGGACAGGGAGTCCCACTGGGCCTGGAAGGATTCCTTCCTTCAGACCCTGGTGCAGGACAGAAGCCTAAACAAACCATCAAGCACAGTAAGAAAATACTTCTCAGCCTATTATATTCCCCCCAGCACCATCACCCCTCCAATCGGTTAAAATAGCACAGTTTTCTGTACAACAAAAGACTGTAATTTGTAAGGAATTCTAAGCACTTGGAAAGCACAAGGGGACACTGAGAGTAGGGAACTCCTACCCCATAGACACTCCATCCCTTTCAAACCATGGGAATACAGCTGCCTCCCTCCACACGAAATGCAGCCTCACGAGATGAATTCTGTTCTCAGCCTGAATAAAAATAAAAAAAAGATGTTTCCAAAAGTGCACAGCTCTCCCTTAGCCCAGAATCCTTTTAAAACGATAACGCCTTGTATAGATTGCACACAAAGGAGGAACATGGAAGTTAAGTTCACTCTTGTTCCACAAGGAAATCTGATTATGTACCAGTGTTCAGCCCTTTAGAACAGGAAGTTTCTCAGCTCTGGGGACATTAGACCCCAAGTGGCACCTACTGCCACCTCCACCCCTATGTGGCACTGAAGGAAGACCAAAGAAATAAATTGGGCTGAATCTCCAGTTTAAGAGCACAAGGAGCTCTGGACTGGAGCATTTTCCTCCAGTTTCTGACAGTTTCCACTCATTTCATGATTAGAAAAGCAAAAATACCAAAAGAATTGATGATGTCTCTTATTACTCATTGGACCTCTCCCTCAGAAGGAAAGAAAAATGGTCTGGTTATCTCAGACACAGGTGAAATCAGTACATCACAGGACATTCGAGATGTCATCAGCTGTGCCAGTCAGGTGGGACCAGCTCAGTGTCTCAGGCACCCTCTGAAGAGGAGATGACCCAAAATGGGGTTAAAGGCAGTAGCTGACAGAAATGATATCTTCCACATGATAAATAGAATTCAGGTAGTTAACACTTTGAGTCATTAAAAATCAGAAGATACATTTCAGGGGGAAAAGAATATTTTTAGTTTCAGCCAAATTCCAACCCATTGAGGCTCTGCTGTCCTGGGAGCAGGGAGGCAGGTGGGACCTGCACCACTCTGGGAGCTTCACCTTCAGTTGCTTTGAGGCTCATGGAAAAACACTGCTGCCAGAAGTAACTCCAAAGAAGCTGTATCTTCACTTCTGAATCCAAACCCAGGGATAACATGAGGTGAGGCCTGTGTGCTGTGGAGCATTGGGCTGTGATCACAGAATCACAGAATGGTTGGGGCTGGAAGGGACTTATGGATAATCTAGTTCTAATCCCACTGCCACGAGCAAGGGCACCTTCCACTAGATCAGATTACTTGATGTTTGGCCTTTTGGATAGCAGAAGCCAGATTTTTGGGTTTACTTTATCCTTGGCTTTTGGAAAACAGGAGACAATTTTCTGAGGCCAGTTCTGCTGGAAGGAAAGAATCCATCACATTGCAGTATTCCTTATGTGCTCCCTGGCACTCTCCTGACCTCGGATGCGATTCCCTCAGCCTGCAGGAATGTTTTCTCTACACCTGACCAAAGAAAAAAGATTATTTTCTTTCAGATTTGTGAGTTGATTCAGCTTTTACTATGCAGTCAGGCAAGCAGGGGAGCAGCTGCAACAGAGGAAATCGATCCACATAGTTGAGAAGAAGGGTGAGGAAGAGGAGTGAGAATGCCCCTGTCTCCTGAAATGAGGTGTTGCACTGTTTCACTTTTATCAGCAAGTTCCCTGAGGTTTCTCTGAAGTGAGAGAATGTGGCCCATTGTATTGATGACCTGAAGAAGCATCTAGAGGAATCCTTTTCCCTGAGAGGAGAGAGTAAGCCTGGTACAGCAATATTCCTGACTTAAGATTGTACTTAAATGCTTGGCCAAATAAGGAGACAATTAAAGCATCTGCATTAGCTGAGGTAAATACAGCCTGTGGTATCTGTGCCTTGATTCACTCTTGCCAAAAGGTCACTTTAGCTGGACCCAGAGGGAGGGCTGCTTTATACATCTCCCTCCAAACAAAAATCCTACTTTTCCCTTGAATACTTGCTTTTTTTTGCTCCTCTGAACAGGCACACCTGTTTTCTCTACTAACTCAAATCCTTGCAGCCACGTGTGCCCAGGGGATGGGGGGAGGACGTGGAGGGGGAGTGTAATAAATAGCAGAAGCAAATAATTTACCCAGGAAAGAGCATTCCATGCTTTCTGTATGCAAATTCTGCATAAAAATTCTACATATATGGTGCAAAACAGCTCTGAACTGAACTCTAAAAATGTTTAATGCAAACACAGCTGTTATCAAGTGTTGTTCTTTCCAAGAGTCCATTCAGTTTGATGGTTATCACTATGCCAACAGCATTCCCAGTACAAATCTCTCTTCCTGAGACTTCAACAACTGCTTTACGGACAAGAAAAGTTCATTTCACCCTGAACTTGATTCTCTGGAGCCCTCTTAAATGTGTGATTCTCCCTTTTAATGATACTGAGCCTAGCAGATAATGACATTTAACTAATTTAGGTTCTTAAGAATAATTTAAATTTAACAACATATTTTATAACATCCCTGTTCAGCAAAACATTGTACTGCCTTTCAGTAAATAGCCAAATCTCACTAATGTCAGAAGAGATAAGGTATATTGTTTAAACCACATCATCTGGCAAAATTCACTGAATTGTTTTGAATTGTAGTAACATCTTTAATAAATATCAGGTTTTGAGAGCTGAAGTGAATTAGAGAATTCTGAAAAATGTAAATCTACTATATTAGTTGAGTGGTTAGTTTGCTATTTATATTACCTTTCAGGAGGAAAGAGGTATTTTTCATGCAGTTATAGAGGAGCTTTTTTAAGGATGAAAAGTCTTTTAAATTTATAATTGTACAAAACTAAAGGGGACAGCACTTCCTTCAGGGGCTGATCATCGGATCTAGCTGTGCGTTGTGTTCTTGAAAAAACCCCTAAAATAACTCAGCAGCTGGCAGTTTCAAATGCCACAGGAATGGGAAGGTCAGCTCCCCAGCCGAGGACTATTTAACTCAAATCAGGACCTGGATTGTTGATTACAGAATATGGTTTAATATTAAATGCATGTGCATGATTTAAAAAATCAGAGCAGAAACATTCTCATTCATTTCACAAGGGAAATGGGAGCTTTTTGCTCCTTTGCATCCCTGTTCCTGTGCCCTCATGGAATCAATTCCTGTGGGGGAAGCAGGGGTGGCAGCTTTGTCTGGGCTGCCGCTCTTCATCCCTTTCAGATGGGTGGATCTCCCAGGATCATCCTTCCCAGCACACCAACCTGCTCTCCAGAGCTAATGAGGTGGAGCAGGTCATGTGCACACAAACAAGGAATGGGGACAGACCTCCTTCCTCTCAGAGGCAAAGACAAGGATGTCTGCAAAGTTTATTCATTAATTTAAGCATTAGTAGCATCTTTAATATATCAAGTCATGAGAACACACCAGTATTATTGTTGCAAACCTTAATCTTATAGCTCAAACTCCATTTTAGAGTGAAGTAAATATTCCCTATACCACTTCAAACCACTTAGGACAGCCTCTTGCTCCAGCTCCTCCTCTCCCCCTCATTAGCTCACCAAGCAGCAGCATTGGAGGCAAGTGGGGGGTCACTGATGTGTTGTAATTAGTGATAGTCTGTCACTGGCAAAAGCAGAGTCTCTAATTAACGTGGGGCAGCTCCTTTCCTCCCTCACTGCTTCCTCTGCTCAAGGAAAAAGGTGGAGTTATAGATGGGAAAATCCAATAAAAAGCCCAATAGACATTTGCATCTCTATGAATGGCAGTAATTTAAACAGCTTTGGTTTCATCTGGGCACAGACAGAGCTTTGAGAAAGGCAGGAAACAAAGGAACATTGGCCTGAAACAAAGTTATCAACTCCTGACTTCTCACGGTGAACAGTGAGTGATACAATCAGGCAGTCACAGCTGGTGTGACTTGGCAGTTCAGTGATGCCTCCACAGCAGCATCACCTTTGGAAACTGTGCAAAGCTCACCCTCAGGGTCTTTTGGGGTTTGTGTGATTGCTTTCAGGATTCTTGAGTAGCTGGCATCAAGAGCAAGGATGTGCTGTAGGTCTGACTGTGATTTCCTAAGCTTATTTGCAACCCTTTGCCAGGGGATGGATGGTACTGAGGGAGTACAGAGTGTGAAAGGCAAGTGGCTGGCCAAGGAATTTCTGAGATTGTCAGAATATTCCCAGAGCTGAGCTTGAGTCTTTGCTTTGCAGAGTTTCCCATCAGCAACACAGATGGACAGAGGGTCATCAACTTATGCTACTACACTGGATGTCCAAATTTTGATTTCTCCTTCAAAAGAGACATGGGTTTGCCTTTGTGAAGTACAAAGTAATAGCTCAGGTGGAGGAGAAAATTTGTGGCTGAGAGAAGCATCTTTCCTCAACTGATAGGTCCAAATAACTGCACAGGGCCTCCTGCACTTTTCTCCCAGAGGAATCACATAAAAAGCACAGACAAGGAAACAAAAGATGACTGAAAACACGTCAGAGAAAGGAGGAAGCCCAAAATCTTTATCCTTGGCTGTATTTAATTGTACTTGACACTGTAGACATATGAAGAGATTGTCTTGCAAGAATGAGCTGGAGGAACTGCTTGAGAACTGCCACTGGCTCAAACCAGACAGATTTCAGGGGTCAGAGACACAACTCTAAATTTCTCAGTCCTGCCTGAGAACCCTGTAAAGGAGACTGATTAGGATGATGCGCAAGAGACAAAAGACAGAAAATAAGAAAATCAGTAGTTTTCCAGGAATGAAGGCAACATATTATTACAATGAACATAGAAGATTCCAAGTTCAGGAAGGACTATAGCATTCCTAAATCATTAAGGTTGGAAAAGACCTCTAACATCATCAAGTCCAGCTGTACTTCTTTGAGTAGAATCCACACTGACATCCATGATATTACACCAGGCACCATCCCAGAGCTCCTGACAGACTGCAGAAAAGGGTTTATAAAGGAACTCTCAGAAAACTTCCCAAGCAAGGCCAAGAACAGTAAGTGAAAGTTTAGCTCATTAAGGAAGCAGTGAAGGAGAGGAAAACTGGTTCTGTTGCACAGTGCAACAGCTTTTACAGAGAACAGGGTTTTTAGTCTCACACAGAGGGTTAACAACCTCCTGGAAGATGGGCTGAGAATCTCTTACCAAACTGAGTAAATGGAGGTTGAGAATGGGATAATCATGATACTGTGGAGTGAGAAGTGGGGAGGAGCAGAACTGCCTCTTTCAACAGCAGGGCAAGATGTTAGGTCAGCTCAACTGTATCACATAACTTTACCCTCGGCTTTCCTAGAAGGAGAGGAAGAAAATCAGAGCATTTTAGGTGGTCTAGATTACTCTCCAGAGATTTCTCCCTGCATTATAAAAGAAACCAAATGTGGTTGTAGCTTAACCCTAACAAAAAGTGAGTAATTATTAATGGGTTTGCTTTCTCCAAGCTGCCTCACTGCACAGTCTGATGGCAACTAAAGTCTGTGGGAAGAGAGGAGAAGGAGAACCAGAGGTAAGTGTGTTGCTGAGGCAGTTCTGCTTTAGAGAAACTAAAACTGTTTGGACACACAGTCTGATTTAATCTGGCTCATTTTTGGCGAGCTGGCAAGAAGGAATCTTTACGTGCCAGTGGTAAAGAATAGCTGAGGTAATAACATCCTCAACTGGCACAGCGAGACCTAGAAGACAATGCATAAAGGCATTTTAAAGTGTTGTGGTTTGAGAGACACTAAGTTTAAAAACCTCTATGTTGTAATAGAAAAAGCAGAAAAAAGGAGGTGTTAGAAACCTCCTTTTCTTTCCTTCACTCCCAGAAGAAGAAAGGATTTTACAGTTGAAACTTGGGGATAAATCACTTAACCAGTGGTTACATCTCCTTTGGTAAGGAAAGGAGGAACCAGAGAGTATTTGGTCTTTTTGCAGACACTTACCTGTTAGGTTGTCAGAGATTGTACAGAAACACACAAGCCTGAATGCTTCTAAAGGTCTAAGGGAGCAGTAATGTGCATCCAGTTGTCATCAGGGTGTGAGAAAAGCTGCTTTCAAGCTTCTGCTGCAGTGGATAGAAAGAAAAACTGTATTACCATGGATGGGTGACTTGCCCATTTTAATATATATTGAAATATAACATGTAAGTTTTGCCAGGAGATGGGAGAGAGACTTGGAAAGCAGTAAGGCTTCAAGGGGAAATGGACAGGCACAAATCTCTGAGATGCTGTGGCAAAAAGCAATAGTTCTTTTGATTGTAGGACATCTATGAAATAAAATCAAATGCAACACTGCCTCTGTACACATTTATTACACACCTATTAGAGCAGCTGCTTTGTTCTGATGCTCATGCTCTGAAGGAGGTTGGAATATTCCCCAAGTATTCAAAGAAGGGCTCCAAAAAATATTCAGATCTTGGAAAGGAAAGCTTACAGTAAGAGCCTTAAGGAGTTCAGTCTGTTGAGCTTAATGCATGGAGAAGTGGCCTGAGAGCCAGGAACTTCTTGATCTAATGGAAGTGTAACAAAATCCAGTGGCTGCATGGAGACAGGTGAATTCAACTCTAAAGCAAAAAGTAATTTATTTGTAATAAGCATTATTAAATATTGGAACATGTCGGTACAGAATTTGGCTGACTTTGTTCTTCTTAGCCTTTAAGAAAGACCAGATACTGTTGTAATTCAACACCTCAATCCAGCTTCCAAAAAACATTCCATGGCCTACAGAAACAAGGGTTGGAAATGGATGATCAGTGGGGTGGTCCCTCCTGCCCAGAGAGCACATGTACAGGTAGCAGGTACTTCTTTAAGAAAATAAACAAAGACCTGCTTTAAAAGACAGAGTGTAAACTGATCTGACTGATGTGGTCTGATGCAACAGACTTAGCTTTATTGGATTAACTGGCAAACTTTATCAGCTTCCCAAGAGTCCCAGGAAAACATTTGAGTGCCCACCCTTTCAAAACTGTTGCTTAAAAAGGACTGAATATAAGGAACAGTAAAAAAAGTGGACCCAGAGAGCAGCAGAGTGTTAACCTGTGCACATAGTAGTTAAAATACCCGGTTTATGTATTTATATTCACAGGTATGAAGTCAATATGAATCAGTTCGTAAAACCCTGCTGCTCCTGTGTAAGAGAACAACCACACAATCATATAATCCTAGAATGGTTTGGATTGGAAGGGACTTCAAAATCCATCTAGTTCCAATCCCCTGCCATGGGCAGGACACCCCCCAACCCCTTGAGTTAAGCAGCAAAGAGCAAAAGTAAAATGTAAATAAAACTTGCCTGTGCTACAATAACCAATCATTTACACCACTTTCAACCTGTGATTAACAGACAATTTTTAAGGAGTCAGCAGCATAACTGTAGAAGACCCTATTTGCCAAGGTCTTAAGCTCACTGTGCAGGAGCCTACACTTCTTTTGGGAGACTTGTCAGAGGCCGTGAGCTGAAATGTTTGGAGACCTCTAGCTTCAGTTTTCAGAAACAAACAAATGCATTTGAATGCCTTAATTTTTCACATAATTCTTGTGGGGGTTTTTTTTAGGACACAGACAGTAGAAATTCTCAAAGTTTCCTGAAAACTAAAGTCCTCTGAAGAAGCTTAAAATCAAAAACTTTAAAAATGGGGAGGGAAAGCAGTTACTTTTTTTCTTCCTTTGTTTTTCCCAAGACCTGTGAATAAATCAGAAACGTTTCATATTGTATTTGACAAGCAAATTCTTTAAGAATGATCCAAAAAGCAAGGTGCAAAATTTCTAACAAGTGTCTCTCCTTAGGGCTGGTCCATCTGCCCTCTGAGCTATTCTCCAAAGAGGCAGGTTTGAAGACTCCTGCATGCACAACACCTCATGTGGGCTCCCAGCCTGCAGTACAGCTCCTGAAAGTAGATTTTGATGGGTCAAAGCCATTTTATTGAATTAGCCCTTTATTGTTTACATTAAATCCAAGTGAGCTCAGAAATATTGACTTATCCTTCTGAAAGGCTGGATTATACCGCGTGGCTCGGATGCAAAAAAAGATTAGGGTTTTTATACTAATTAATTCCAGCATGAGGAGTGCATGGACAAGAAGAGCTCTGACTTTCAAGACACTCTGCTGGGCAGTTCAGAAATATTTGTCAAATTTTTTCTTGGATTTGCCATATTTTTTGCCAGTTAAATGAGTGTTGTTCTATATTATAATTTGGAGTGCCACACTGTCATTAAACATTGCATAGGGGAATTGCCATGTGTGGGACAGAGGGAAGTAAGCCCTTTTCCTCTTGCTCCTGGTTGCTTTATCCACTCTACCACCATCACTGGTGCTGTGAAGCGCAGTGTGTCATCACTTTCTTCCACTCTACATCACCCTTGGAGAAAGCAAGAGTCTAGAAAATATTATCTCATTATTACTAAGTGAGTTTTCATTCATTCATACTTAATCAGATAAGTAATCGTGCAGGAAGCAAAGTTTCCCAGACTAAAAAACCCGAGGTGTTTTCAGCAGTTTGGAAAATCCAAGTGGGATGCAGATGTGAATATTTTGGAAACTTGACATGTCAGATCAGTGTCATGGCTGTAAATCACCAGTGCTGCAGTCAGACAAGAGCAGACACACAATGTGTGTAAGACACTCTCACATGTGTGTCCCTCCCTAAACAAACCCTCATATTCCTCATGATCAAACAGGCACCTGCCTGTGCAGAACAAACTCAGCTCTGGGCAGCTTTCATGGCCAACAACGGAAATTCTTCACAGAGAAATCAGAACTATCAGGGAATTCCATAATTTATATGGGCAAAACAGATGGCCCAGAGGTGCCCACAGCTTTCACTGAATGACTTTGCACAAAGTGACATCAGGTCTTCTCACTACACAAATTACTCCTTGGGGCCTGGGGTCTGTTGGCATTTGTTTGAGTGATGATACTCTGTGTAGTTTGTGAAACAGAACAAATAGGAGGCTTAAAATGAGCCTAAAGGTTTGTGAGCTGCTGATCCTACAGAAAGGACACCGTGTATTGCTTTTACATCCAATACAACAATTACATTTTTATGGTTGTTCTTAGACATTGAGCAAAATGTTTGTACCCAAACTCTAAAGTTACAGAAAGGAAATGCACAGATCTTTCCACTGTGATGGGAAAGGTAAAGCTCACAAAAGGGTCTTGTTTTAAATCTTGCATTCAATAAACTGCTAGAAGAACAAAATGAAAACAAGCTATTGTGTTAATCTCCAGATTAGCCCTCATAGTCTGTCAATTTAATACTGATTAGTAAACAATGTCCATAATTAAGCTGTTGTTGGAGACACAAATGCCCCACGAGCCCGAACTAATGCGTAGTATTCAATCCTTTTACAAAGGATGGCAGATACAATTCCAGGAATGTTAATACTGTCAAGTATCCATGATGTACATAACAAAAGAGAAGGCAGAGAGTTGAGGTAATTAAGCTCGCACTAGACCTCCTCTCCAACCTGTACGTGTTTATTGACTAAATGTTATTAGGTGCAGTAAATAAAATGCCACTGAGTCGTGGGACCAAAAATGGGATGAAGTTTATGGGGCCGTCAAACCCTGGATTCCCCTGGCATCAAAGCACACACACCCCCTTGCTAAGGCCAGTGACATTAATGTGCATGACAGGGGTCCATGGGGCCGTGGTCCCCTAATTGTTTGGGAGACCTTTTAGTCTGGTTGCAGACTGCATGTCTTGGTATTTGTGGAGCTAATTGCACTAAAATCCGCCAGCACAGTGTTTGCAGTGATGGGTTAACTCATTTATCCTCAGGATAATACCCAGCTCTTTGTCAACCTGGTCTCCCGCATTCACTGCTGACTGCCAGCCCACATGCGGGAGGAGGAAGCAGACTTCCAGCAGTGCTGCCCATGGAAACACCCTGGCTGCACATGTGCCACAGCAGAAACATTTAAACAGGAAACAAAACCATTTTTCTGAGTGTTTCCATTATTGGTAACCTGTTCTGCCTTTTTCATGAGGGTCACAAAGCCCAGACTTGAGTTTAGACACTGATAAACTCAAACAGCTGGGACCAGCAGAGATGCTCAGCTGAGCTTCCCTTACTTCATTCTTCTCTACTGGACCTTGAGGATCTTAGGTTAGAAGAAGCTGATCTTTAATGTCCCTTCCAATCCAAACCATTCCATGATTCTGTGATTCAGTTTTGAATTAGCCCCGTGCAGCACAGCCCAGACAGGGCAATGCTCTGGATTCCCTGTAACATTCTTTTTTCTTCCTCCAAAGAAGAGAATCAAGGTGGAAATAATTATAAGCCATTTTTTATTTTGATCTCAGTATTTTTACATGGGGACAAGATGTCACTCTGTTTTTCCTGCAGTTTCAGTGACAACAGAATGCAGAAAAATATTTTTTCTAATATGGACTGTAATACTTACAAACTCCAGAGGGAAAGTAATGTCCAAAGAATATATTTCTTTTGGAAATTTTTCCTTGATTTATGGTATTTTCTCAGGCTTCTTGCCCCATGTTTACAAACATGAAATAACAAAATCATAATTATAGCAATACAGAAGCACGTTCTGTCCAGGGATCTCGGATGTCTTGGCTCACAGTGTGTCACTGAGCAAGTTTCCTATGGGATGAAATATATTGATAGCCCCATTGTACAGTTTGGACATCTGCAAATTAAATTGTTTTGTCAAAAGTCAGAAAGGGCATGAATTAGTGGGAGAACTAGGAAAAATACTCAACAGTATCTTCCCCACTCTCCATCCCAGGCTGCCCATGGAACTGCAGAACAGCACTGAGTGGCTTCCTGTTTGGACATGTGGATTTGATTAAGGCAGGCCACAAGTTCCCAGAATTTTTGGCCAGGTGGTGAGTTAGCTTTTGGGTGTTACAGAAACACAGCACCTCTGCCCTGCCCTCCTGCCACCCTGCAAACCTCTCTGCATGTAGGGAGCAGCCCTGCCCCATCCACAGCTGCAGGCACAGAACAGAAAGGGAAGGAGATGGGAGTGGGAATGTTCAAGTCGAGGTTAGGGGTAGCACTAGACCACAGCACACCAATTTATTTTGGCTTAAACTGCTATGGAATCACAGGTTCAGTGGAAAATGCTCCTTCTAGAAATAGAGCCAGTATTCCCACCCCTTGAATACACTCATAACTCATAGACACAGTTTTATCCCATGTTTTAAACTCCTCTCTGACACCCAAAAAACCTCTTTTCCTTATAAAGGGGTAAGATTTGCTCTGTCTTCACAAAAGCTACAGGAAAAAAAGCTGCAGTTTTCTGCAGCAGCTGTTTTGGGGTGGGTTTGTGGATCAAGGAGGGATGGCTGAAAGTGTCCCTGTCACAGCGAGCCTGTTGGGAAACCAGCCAGGATTACTGGAGCACACTCAGAGAACCTTAGGAGTGCCTGGAAGCCACTCTGACTCTGGGGATATGTGGCTTTGCCAAGGAGCTACCAGAGGTTTCCCAGGTCTGAGCCTTTCCAGAAGGCTGTTGCTCTGCCTTGCTCGCCCGTTCCAAGCTGTCGGAACTGGAGCAGGTGAGACAACAAAGGACAAAAACGCAGCTCAAATCTCCCCAGGTTTCATGATGGTGCTTCAAAGGGAACAAAGGCAGCCGCTGACAGCAAAGGAAATTTGGGCTTGGGACTGAAGTACAGAAGTGAGGACTAGAAATATAAAAGTTTTTCCCATTTGACACAGGAAAGTCACACAAGAAGTTGCCAGAGCTTTTACTGAGCCACACGGGAGATTAATAGAGGAATAACCTCCGTTTCCACTTACTATCCTGCTTAGATTGGGAAAGGCTGTTTAGATGAAGACTCCAGTTCTGCTGAAGAAAGCACATTTTCTAAGTAAACCCCATTTTGAGCACATTAGCAGAAAAACAAGAGCATGGATAAACAGTAGTCCCACTTCACATTCCAAGTGCATCTGAATAAAACAGGAACATCTCATTGCTTAGCAGGAAAGGAATATGTGTTTCTCTCTGAATTCATAAAAGAAATGGAAACTGATCTGACATTTCTCCTTATTCTTTGAATTGTCTCCTCATACAGCTGGTTTGATTACAATTTGCAGAGAACTTGGAGATACTTAGATGAGAGAAGCATTCACACAGTGTATTTTAGAAAAATATTATCCCCTTTCTATATAAGAATATGGACAGGCACATGAAAATTGCTGTCTCTTTTTCCTACAGGCCACAGCCAAGAGCTAATGATTCATATGTAAAAGCAAAAATGCCATAATGCACTTAACCAGATGTGGAAAGCTGAAAATGGAGGTGTCAGTGGATAGCTGTCCTTAGCTCCTCAGTGTTGCAGTCATCTCTTTCCTCAAGACCTGGAGTGGAAGAGTTTGAAACTCCTCCATGCCAAACAAAGACAGTCCATCTCACTAAGAGAGTAAGTTCTTTTAAAAATAAATTGTTAGCTGGAATATTCTCTAGATGAGCTGTAAGCTCTTTGAAAATCCACTCTTTCACATTCACATACAGCTTTGGTACCACCAAGTGCACCAAGAGGCAAATAATTACCTGAAGTAAACCTCACCAAAACATACCCTTGAGCTCCTCAGGCCAAATCTCAGCACAAGAGCGAATTCTGCCAACAGCAGCTTTTTCTTGACTTCTCAACCATAGAGAGCTGAAGGGAGGCTCAGGCAGAATGGAAATGTGCAAAGTTACAGACTCTGCAAACATCCTCTCCTGGATCCAGCAATACCTGTGGAAAATGGGACAGCCTTCAGCCCTGTCAGCTTCCTAGGAAAATTGCTCATGGAAGCACTGGATAGCAGGCAGAATTAGCTAAGGTCTGATATTTACACCCTTTAAAATAGCCCTGCTCTGTTAGCCTGGCATGGGACGCCCACAGGCACCTTGTTGGGACAGCTGGGGTGGCTGTGACAGGGCAGAAGGGCAGGAGAGCAGCTGCAGCAGGTTGGCTCCAACATCCTTCCCACCCCACCTGCTGTGCAGGGCAGTATCTGTCTCCAGCACAAAAAGGGTGTCCAGGTGCAGGGAAGTCAAGCCTCACACTCTGATGCACAATTTCAATGTGATCTTGAGCAAATTGTTTGGATCCAGATGCTTCAGGGAACTACTTTTACAGAGCCTTCAGTTACTGCCCAGAATTATACGCTTAAATAGCTTTGTCATCTCAGTTAAAATTTCTCTGTTCTAGTTGTCCCAGTGAAAAATAAGACATCAACCCTTCCTGGGTTCTGTGGAATGCAATAGGAATAAGAATAAGTCTCTAAGATGCCAGGGTAAGTATCTGCAGAGACATTTAATGAAGTTAACAGAGATTGTATTAAAATGTCATTTAAAAAAGAGAATTTAGCTCAGCTTTCTGATCAGACACGGTCTATCCTCTCCACAAACATCCTTGCTTGCACATTTCAGTCATTAGTGCCTGGACTGAGAGGAAGAGGTTTCAGAGAAATTAAAGACACTCAATGTTTTAAAAGAAGGTACCTCTTCTACGAGAGCTTGGCAGTGTCCTACCACTAAGAAAAACCTGTGGGACAAGCTCAGCTCCCAGCAGGCACCAGGAATTCACAGGACAAAGAGGCTTGAGCTTTGCCCCAAGCACAGAAAAACTTCATTCAGAAAATAACACACACCAATACAGGGACCACTATTAATTGTTTCACTCTTTGCCAAACTTCTTGTTTAAAAATCCTTTTCACTGCTTCAGGCATTATCACTTTGACTGGTGCTCATCTCTCTCGTGAGCACTTTGAGGAAATGTTTTAGTGGTGAACATGGTGGCGGTGCTGAGTTGAAGGTTGGACTTGATAATCTTAAAGGTCTTTTCCAACCTTAATGATTCTATGATTCTACGATTCATTTACCTTTCCTTCTGCATTTCATACAGGGTTACCAGACTGCATAGATAAATCTCCCCTTTTTCTTGATTTATCAGTTCAGCAGCAACCATGAGGACAAACCACTACCTACAGTCCCACATTCCCTGAGTAGCTCCACCCATCTCTGAAATTCCTTCGTGCTCTCCCAGCCCAGCACAGAGATTCTTACCCTGTAGTCTGTAATTTGTGAAGAGTCCTTACAGTCCTTCCTGGTGGGCTGTAGAGGACACTTGACTCTGCAATGTTCCTGAAGTTTCTTTCTCCAGCTGGATTGGAACAATCCTACTGAGTTGTTATTTTAAAAAATTAAAGTGCACTTGGCACCTTCTAGTATAGCTTCGTTTGATCAGCCAAGGACACAGGTGCTACAGTTCCTATTTCAACAATCTGTTGCAAAACAGAGAGGAAATGGTTTCTGTGGCTGTCCAGTGGAGAGGATATGGACTGTGTGGCTCTGAATGGAAGTCTTTGTGCACACACGTTTCCAAGCCCCAAAACAACATCAAGGATCAAGGCCAAAGCAGCTCAAGGAAGAGCACAGAAACTGCCCACTATGTCAGATCCAAAATCTACTGAGTTCACCCTCATCCCTGGGAGGGAAGAGGGGACAGAGTAGCAGATATTGAAGGAAGAATGTGCTCAGAGGGGTTGTGGACTCCCCATCCCTGAAATGCTCAAGAGCAGGCTGGATGGAGCTCTGAATTACTTGGTCCAGTGGAAGGTGTCCCTGTCCATGGCAGGGGTTGGAATGAGATGAGCTTTAAGGTCCTTTCCAACCCAAACTATTGTGGGATTGTGTGAATGCAGGACACAGGCCAAATACAGCACAGCTCAGTCTGAACCCCACCAGCTTCCAGCAATCAAAGGGGTGTGGAGCTTCTGAGCCAGGGTTGCAACAAATAAACACATGCAAAAGCCACCAAGAACTTTATGGTTCTCACTTTTTGCCTTCTCTAAGTTGTTGGAAGGTCAGCTGTGATAAAATATTCCAGAGCAATTCACAATTTTGTTATTTGCTGAAGTTCCTTAGAAAAAGATTAAATGGCCTCTTTCATATCATCCAATAGTTTCCAAACAGAATGTTATCTAAATAGTGCTTAGCTGCCTTGAATCCCTGGTTTTCACAGTTAAGATAAACCCATTAGAATAATTTTTGAATAATTTACATCTCCCTTTGCAAATTAAGATACTGCTTAATCCAACTCCCATTCCAAGAATCAATTCTTGAAATTTGCTATAGGTCTGATCTGATAAATCCCAGTTACCCATTTCTCCTGCCATTGCAAAGGCAGATTTCCCAGTCTGCTCAGGAGAGTTGGCAGTATTGTCTGTTCATCCTTTAAATCTGTTTGTTCCTCATTCCCCAAATGCAGGGACATGGGAGATGTTCTGAAGCAGAAAAGAAGAAACACATAACCCCTAACTTTAGGCAGCTCAGTTAGAATAAAAAAAATTTAAGATATTTTTCTGTAAGCAGGGGCTCAGGCAAAGTTTCTTCTATGTCAGTGAGAGTTTGTTCAACAGCTTAGATGGACTCTGGATCATTTCACAAATGAAATGAGCTGAAGTTTTTGTGTCAGTTCTCATTTACCATGCAACAATCATGACAGAGGCAGCAGTTACACCCTGGAAGGGTGAAGGATTGGGGTTACTGAGCAGAGGATTCACAGCAACTGTCACAAATCATCTCTGCTGGTGGTTCCAATCAAGAATGCCATGGAAAATCCTACTGCATTTTCCCCTGAAGGCATTCCCTAAGGCAGAAGGAAAGTAGGTTATAATTTGCTGCAGGAAAACTGGGCATTACTCCATCAAGGCAAAAAAAATAAAAAAGTGATATTTTAAAAGAAGGTTATGAAATCAGATGCCATCTTGTGGCCAAACCTCATGGAATTGCTATGGGAGATACAATATAGACACCAAACACATAATAAATACACAGACAAAAGAGAAGAAATAAGGGTTTAAAAGACTAGTGACACTATGGAGACTTTTGGTCTCCAGGTCTGTAATCCTCTGTTAAATGTTTTTCTGTTTGCAGGTGCAGAACCAATTCCTCCACACTTCTGACAATTAAACTCCAGTAAAATATTTAATTAATGATGGGATGGTCTTCAAGGCCCCTTCCAACCAAAACCATACTGTGATTCTTTGCATAGAAAAGCTGCCTATGGCCTTTTAGATGATTGCAGATCACCTCTCATGTCCCATATGACTGGCTGTGTGTTCTCTGCAGAATATGAAACCACCACACAATCAGGTAAAGCCTTTACTGTCACCCATTTTAAATTATTCTCATTTCCTGTTTCATGGTTTTGTTAGTGAGAAATCTCAGGATCACAGACTGGTTTGGGTAGGAAACAACCTTAAATATCATCCAGTTCCACTCCTTGCCATGGGCAGGGACACCTTCCACTAGCCCAGGCTGTACCAAGACCTGTCCAGCCTGGCCTTGGACACTTCCAGGGATCCAGAGACAGCCACAACTTCTCTGTGCACCCTGTGACAGGGCCTCAACACCCTCATATACAGGAATTCCTTCCCAATATCCAATCTAATCCTGCCTTCTGTCACTAGGAAGCCATTCCCCCCTTGTCCTGTCACTCCAGGCCCTTATCTGAAGTCCCTCACCATTAAATCATGTCGCCATCCCATTGCACTGTTGGAGGACCCCAATTCCTGACTGTGAACACCACAGATACAAAAATAAAAAATAAGTTTCTGACATAAACACAAGCACCCAGTGCCACTGAAGACACCTTCAGCCTCAGGGACATCTGCACAGGACTAGGGGATACACCAGACCTACAGGAGCCCCAGGCCTTCTCCAGAATGACAGCTGGAGCCCAGGTGGGATTCCTTATGTGGAAATGGTGCAAGATGCCTGTGTTTAGGGAAATTACCTGTTTCCATCCAATGGAAACACACAGGACTATACATCTGAACATAAAAAGAAATACATCTGAGCTGGTAGCAGCAGCAGTTGTGAGTAAGGGGTTAACTAGCAGCCATTACTATAGTGAGGAAATTACCCCAACAGAAGTATAATCCACATGGTAGAAGACAAGTGTTATTCACAAGTTATTAATAAAAGAGACCAAAAAGAAGGCAATGCTATACTGTTCTGTTAATCTCATAAGCCCAGATGTTCATGAAATGAAAAACAGTCCAAGTACATGACCTTTCATACTGATGTAAAGGAATGTTTAAGATATGATGGGATGTTATATATCACAGGATGTTAAAAACATCACAGAGAAAATTCAATATGGATAGCAAAAATGTAAAGAATTGAACACTTACAAAAAGATTTATCCGATAAGATTAAGAAAAAGAAAAAAATCAGATTATAAATTTCCATAATCATTATTTTACACACTTTTATAGACACCACTGGTTATACAGTGCCAAAGTACAGTAATGGCAGGAATCACTATGGCATGAAATTGCTACAATCATTGTACACTTTCTCTTAGTCTGAAAGGAACTGTTCATTCTTGGGAAGACATGAGATGGTTTTATGCACAGTAAAATGTTATGCAGAAAGCACCCTATACACAAGAGAAATTAAAAATCTATGGACTCCATTGTAGCCTGCTCTTGGAGTCAGTTCTTGAGCTAATCAATTCATTTGGAAGCAAATTCATTTGTGTAATTAGAAAAACTGGAGATCCTAAAATAAAATGTCTCTGGATGCTGGTCACCCTTTTCTGTTCCAGCCATGGTGAATGAACACAAGTGAAGAGCCACAGGTACTGTGGAGAGAACAGAAGGAAAATCTGTGTGTGCAGACAGCAAAGAATTCAGACATAATCTTCTGGTCTTTCCCCTTGTTTCTTTTCTTTTCAGATGCTTCGGTGTAAAACATGTGGTTTACACTCATCTTTGTGTAAACTTCTGCGGGGTGATTTCAGACACAGGGCAGGCCCTCTGTAAACAAGGTGGACAAAGCTGGGCCTCAGAGTGTGCAACACGTGTCTATTGTAGCTCTTTATTCCTAACACCACCCAGCTGACGGGGATTCTGGATTCTGAAGCCACATACCGGCACATACTTCTTGGAAGTGATGGAGTAAAGGCAAAGAAACCCAGCAAAATCTGAACTCAGGTCCCCACTCTCCTCTCTCAGCATCCCCATCCTGACTGACACTGGAACAATGTGGCCTCGGCGAGGGGAGCGTGGGGCAGGTTTGGGAGGTCAGTTTACACCCGGGTCAGCTCAGACGTGCTGTATACAGTATCGGGGTCTGTTTTCTATTTGCTTGTCAAATACCAACACCATAAAGAAAGGAATAGTACTAAATCCACCATTTTAACCTTACACATACCCACAATTACAGCTGAAATAACTCAGCAATTTTTGAGTTATATGAGTGCAAAGAAAGCATCTGCAACCAATCACCTATTTTTTGTTGGTGCTTTTTTTTTTTTTCTGGCAATTCTATATCTTAAAAATTGTGAATGCAGTTCTATTTTTTTAAAAAAAAACTTGTTAAAAAAAAACAACACATGTGCTCTCAGGCTGAAAACACACATGCCAAATTCAGCCTGGAGAGAATTTTTACGGCTGAGTTATAAAACCCTGAAAATAGGGATTTATAATGGAAATGCTGACAGACCATTAACTACAATAATAACATAAATGGAGCAATAGAATTTCCAAGTTATCTCCTTTTTGTTTGTGTCAGCATTCCTGCACCAAGAGCCTGTGTAACACACACACGCAGCATTAGCAGCACATCACTAAGGGCTCTCTCCTACAGCGTTCACAGGATGCAGAGGAAGACAGAGCAGAGAAAGCAGAAAAGGACAATATATGTGATCTATGTCTAACTTGATATAGACTCTAATTAACTCTTGCTGGATCTAGGTTTTATGAGGAATCCTGCCACCAAGCAAAGGCAAGTAGCAGATACCAGTTCACCTGTTTTGCTCCGTGCTGTATCCACAGGAGAGCAAGGCACTGCGTGCCGATCCCACACACTTCCCGTGCCCAGTGTGAGGATTGCTTTGAGCTTTCTTTGTGACCCACAAAAGAAAGAGGGAGGTGATAACTGGGCATGAAAACAGCGTACAGGAGGACTGTTAAAGAGTACAACTACACTTTGCATGCTCTTGCTTTAAAAGCTCAAGCTCTGTCTTCTCTGGGAAGATGAATATACCAAAAATATGCAAAGTGTCATGCTGCTCAAGATAATTTGTTCCCTGTTACAGACAGGGATGAATTGTTTAAAGCAAGTGGCAGCTAAAGCTACAAAATCTTGTATTCTTCACCCTCTCAAGAAAAAAGCCTCTTGCTGGTGAAGCTGTGTTTAGCCTATCACTGGAAGTCTATAACAAAGTATGTATTCCTTATGAAAACAGAATTTCAGATTCATAGAATCCCAGAATGATTTGCATTGGACAGAACTTTAAAGCTCATTACATTCCCACCCCCTGCCACAGGCAGGGTCACCTTTCACTAGACCAGGTTGTATCCAACATGGCCTTGAACACTTCCAGGGATGGGGCAGCCATCCGGGCTTCTCTGGGCAACCTGTGCCAGGGCCTCCCCTCCCTCACAGCCCAGAACTTCTTCAAATTATTGGGCATAGGGTTGACACTGGGAGTGAAGGAAAATGACAGATCTGTGTGCAGTTAGGATTTGTCAGATTCAGGGCTTTGAAAGGTCCTCCAATACAATCAGCGTCTGGCTTGTTCCCTGGCTCGTTTGTCCTGCACTTCCTAAGACACCTGACATAACAGAGCCAGTATCATTCCCATTTTACAGATGGTTAAAGAAAGGCACAGCGGTGAAATAAATTCCTCAATATTACATATCAGATTTCTTTCAAAACCCAGGAAAAGAACCAAGTTTTCTCCTTGTTTTAGTAACCTCTGCTGTACAAAAACCAGATTTTAATCTTTTTCATTTTAAGGGTAAAAAGGCTCAATATGACCCAGGAGTTGAAATAACTCATCTGCTTCACGAAAGCCCTGGTTCAGTCCAGAAGTGGAGAGTAAACTCTGAGATCACAGAAATTATTTTCTTCACAAAAATCCTGAGTTCTACACAAAGAGAGGAAGTTTGAACAAAAGAACTGTCCTTTTCTGCTAACATCATCAATGACTCTGACCATCCCTCCCTGCTATCACCCTTTTCTGACATCTACCAGTTCCCCCAATGGGGAATTATTCTCCTAAAAACATTATTCTCTTTTCTCTGCATCAAAAGAAGGAAAACCAGTGGCTGTAACTACTCAAGCTGCTTTACTGATCCTTCTGCCACTATTGCTCTGCTTTTGTCCAACACACATGTCTGAGCCTCGTCCATGCTCGGGATATTTGGCAGGCCGAGCATCCTTTGTCCCCCTCGCATGCCGAGCACTCCACAAAACTGCTCCCAGCAGTGCACAGGCGCTCACGCCACTGTTTGGATTAGAGAGCCTGGAGATGACACGTGGCTCTGCCTATTGTTTACAGCCCAGGATAACACAACAGACACTCAGTTGTCCCAGTGTCTCGCCAAGATTAGCACGTGGAAGAGCAGGAGCTGGCCAGGGCTAAGGCTCAGCAGGACAGAGGTTAGGCTTGCTGGCAGAGTGGAAAGGCTCCAAGGAGCACTGCAGTTCCTTCGGAGCGAGGACACATGCTCGTGGATCATCAGGAGAATCCGTGTTCTGGAAGTCTTCTTTCGCCTTATTGATGCTGAGCTCTATCACAGCAACATCTGTGAGCAGCACTTTCTACCATCTCTGATAAGCCAAAAGGCTGTGTTACATCCATGTGATGACCCAGCCTCAGAGATAAATGTTTTCTTCATTTCCCAGCTGGCTATGGCAGTGTAGCCCATTTGGACTTGGAGCCTTGGCATCAAAGAACTTCCAGATGGGCTGTAGCCCAACTTCTTGCCCACAGCAAACATGGACAGGTTGTTTCCTTGCTATCACACCTGCTATACACAAAATACTGTCTTAAATTCATGGAGTCACAAGACTGGTCCAGGTTGGAAGGGACCTTAAATACCATCTTGGTCCAAACTTCTGCCACAAGCAGGGACACCTTCCACTAGCCCAGGCTGCTCCAAGCCCCGTCCAGCCTGGCCTTGGACACTTCCAGGGATCCAGGGGCAGACACAGCTTCTCTGTGCACCCTGTGACAGGGCCTCAGCACCCTCACAGCCAATAATTCCTTCCCAATATCTCATCTAACCCTGCCTTCTGTCAATAGGAAGCCATTCCCCCCTTGTCCTGTCACTCCAAGCCTTCATCCAAAGTCCCTCTCCAGCTCTTTCATAAGTCTTCTTTATGTTCTGGAAGGGAGTTTTGGACTGGAAGGAAGTTCTCATCCTTATTCTCAACAGACCAAATGGCCTAAAGAAAACTGGTCCAGAAGCCGACTGCCACCTCCATAGTTCCCTCTCAAGGATACTGCCATGGCTGATACAAAAATGAGGATTATTGCCCTGGAAATAGAGCTGCCAGGCAGTAGAACATTTTTTGCTGTACCCAAGCCAGCCACAAGCACTTTCACCTTCCTATCCAAGCCCATCTTAAACCTTCCTTTCCACAGGAAAAATGCACTGCTCAACCCATCCAATAAACAGCAAACCAAAGGCAGTCCTCCCTCCTTTTTCTCCACACATTTACACAATCCATGCACTGCCATGCTTTGAAACTGGAAAGAAGTGGAGAGATTTGCAAATAATCACCAGTAGTGAAGCACTGAAGCAGCCAACAGAGTGTTAACCTGGCAGCTGACTGCACTAGAGAATGGCAATAGGATGACTATTCCCAGAAGGAAAACTTAGCTCACAAATCCCCAGCCTTGCTGGCACTGCCTGAAGAAGGTTGGCATCTCAGAGCTTGATAATATGGTATTAATCATGTTCTTGTCCTGTACAGTCATCATCAAAATCAAACAGCAAAACCAAGAGGAACAGGAAATGCTGAATTAAGGTAACACTTCCCCCATATAAACCACCACTCCAACCTAATCCTGTTCCTCAGCCATGCCAATCCCAGTAAATTAGACTTCTCAAGCTGTTTGAAGTCCTGAGCAGCCAACTCCAATGTGAGGAGCAAGTACATGGCTTCCAGCCACATTTGCAATGCCTCCCTGCCAATTTCGTCCTCCCCAGATGCAGGTTCATGAGCCATGACAAAACTTGGGGGCAAAGTGGAACAGATGCAGGGAATCGTTTCTCCTGGTTTGAGGTTTCAACAGGAATGCTCCACACAGCTTTGGTGAGGGTTGAAGGGAACAGGCAGAGCTCAGCACCTGCCCTCACCCCACTCCACACTCTGTGGTTTCACTGTGTCATGGTGAGAAGGACAAACTTTCACTATGTGCAGCTTTGGCTTTTAAAGTTACAGAACTCCTTCTAAGTGATTTCTAATATTATAAAGTGGTTTGAATTAGTGAAAAACAGAGGGGCTAGATTTCTTTTTTTATTTTTTATTTAGTGCTTCAATTGGTTTGGTTATTTGTTTCATTGCAGGAGATCAAAAACAATCTTGCAGTTCACAATGAGCAGTAAAGGCCATTCAAATATGTTGGAATAAGTTTAAAAGCAGGTGGTTACCTTATTACGTGTTAAATATTCAGAGATGAAATATGAGTGTGTTTCCACCTAGGGCATGCAGTAAATGGCTTCCACATATGCATAACAGCCCATTAGCACAATAAAAAAAATTAGTTATCCAGCTGAAATTAGAACAAATATGGACTAAATACAAGAATTTTGAAGGATCCACTTTATTTTAAGACCCCTTGTTCAGCCGGATAACTCTGGGTCCCCTAATCTAAACAAATACAGCACAATAGAATTGGAATTCTTTTACCCATAAAGTATTTGTAGGCAGGGAGGTGGGTGGACAGAGAGTGGTTTGAACTCATCAGGTACATGACAAAGAACCTTCAGATTTTCATTTCCTAAAAGGATTGGGAATTCCATGGGCAGGAAAGCAGCTTTCCAGGACAAGGTACTTCCTTGAGTCTGCAACATCAATAAAATTCACTGCTGCAATGCAGCTTGGTGAAGCAAATTATGATTGCTCTCAACATTTTGATGGCATTTTAGCAGGTCTCATCTCTGCATGACTTACCCACTACAAAATTAACTTGTTGAACTTTAACTGACTCTTTTGGAGCAAAATATTCACTGGCAGGTGGGCTCCAAAGGGACAAGTATCCAAGCTTAATAAACATGCAGTCTATCAGCTTGTGTGTGTTTTAATAACCTTAACAATTTTGTAGGTATTCAAAAAACCCAAAATAATTTTATTTTTACAACAACCTGTGGCAAGTCAAATCGGGAATAGGGCAGACTAAAGCTAAAGTAAATGCCCATAAACTTTTAGCCATATATGCAAAAAATAAAATTCTACAATAAAAGCTGTTTAGCAGTCCCCATGCCCACATTTCTGCTGAAGGGAACTGTTTCAGTCACATGTGCTTTTTCTCTGGAGAGTTATGTTTGGTATTTTACACTCAACTCTGGCACTATTTTTCACTTGTTAATTGGAAACCACAATCACTCCTGCAGTGTTTTGCTCTGCTTTCTGTACTTGTGATCTGCACTCAACTGTCAAATATTTAAAGCCCAAAGCTGTCCTGACAAGGGAACAACATCTGTCCCAGCTCTCCTTGGAGCTGACCTTCCACAAAGTGAGTCCTGGCTTCCATCTGCAGCAAACGGGTTGTTACTGGAAAGACAAAAGCCAATTCTACAACCTGCATGAGAACAAGACTCCAGCATCGTGTCAGTTCACACCAGGATGCAGTTTAGCAGTCAGATTCATCAAAATGTGTGCCTTTTGTACTGAAAGGGAGACATTTTAGATATATATGCAAATATGTATATATATAAAATGTATATAATATATAGAATGCATATATAATGCAATAATGCAAAACTTTTCTGGTTAATTAGGGGCTACTTGTAGTCATGTCACACAATGTAAAATCTGCTGTATGATATAAAACTTGATTGTTGAGATTGTTGTCATAGACATTGTTAAAACAAACATCAGCCCCAGTGATGGCAGGGCTGTGGGATCTCTTTCAGATATATACACATACACACACGTGCCCGTATATATATGTATGTGCATTGTAGTTATTCTCATGTCTTAGCAATTAAACTACAGTTTTAAATAGCACCTTAATGGTTACAGTAAAAACACTCTGTATTTTTTAATCACTGGGGAGAAGATTGAGTCACCAAGGCTGTGCCAAACCAAGCTTGATTGCTTCAACCATTCCAGTAAGTAGCTCCTCAAAAGTTTTAATGAACAAATCTAATTTTCATCCTGTATCTCCAGTAAAAATACATTCCAGCACTACTTCTCCTACCATTTAAGTGCACACAAAGATCAAAAATATCCCTAAACAGGACAGCTCCCTACTGTCCTGTGGTAGGCAGGGGACGTGGGTTAGTGGTGGCCTTGGACATGCTGGGCTAATAGCTGGACTCGATGATTTTAGGGGGCTTTTCCAGCCTAAATGATCCATTATCCAACCCCACAAGGACTCTGCCCAGCCTTGGTTTGAGCTTCACCTGTTTCGTTTCCCAGGTACCTCACCTCTGGTTCCTCCCAGCAGGCAGGGACATCTAGCGACTAAAAAAGGATATTGCAAACAAACAATCACATCGATTTCCTACACTGTTCTGCTAAAATCAAATCTATTTTGTTGCTGTGGCTGATGAGATATTTTCAACGCATTAAATTAGCCAATAACATGTCCACTCACCCACTATCTTTACTTGGTTTAACTCTTATCAGGGAAAATCGTAGGGTAAAAAATTTATTTTTTAATTTCAATCTAGAAAAATATTTTACTTTCTTGCAATAACATCTCAACAGGAAAAGCTGCCTAACAAAAATAATTTTCTTCTTTGCACAGATCACTAGAATTCTGAACTTCTTAAGAGGACATTCATACACTTCAAATAAGACATAAAGAAACATTCTACATCACTATCATCTTTCTTTTTCCTCCACATCTATAAATGCTCTCAAGG
The DNA here is from genome assembly GCA_013397155.1 of Irena cyanogastra. Taxonomy (NCBI): domain Eukaryota; kingdom Metazoa; phylum Chordata; class Aves; order Passeriformes; family Irenidae; genus Irena; species Irena cyanogastra. The sequence goes on from VWZV01000567.1 coordinate 556,112, forward strand.
AAAAGGCCCTGGTAAGTAAACCCATATTTCTGACCTGCTGCATGTCTAACATTTCTTCTTTAATAACTCCATGAGCATGGCAGGCTCTTCCTATTAACTATATTACATCATCATTATCAAAGACGAAAGGAAATTAATTTTGTTTTCCAAAGACTTGGCAATAAGTTGGGTCTTTACTTCATCAGACATCTGCTGTTTTTCTACGTATGTCATTTGTGAAGCAGAGTTTTCCTTATGACTTTATTCTCCTCACAGTTTATCATGCCACACTGTTTACCAGGGAAATAAAGCGGAGCACGATTTCTCATTTGCCCTCCAAAAGTGTAAAGCTAACTTAAAGCCAATGTTATAATCTTTATTTCAGTTTCACATGCTTTTTCTGGTTTAAAATAAAGCTCAGCAAAGACTGTCATACAAATATAACCTCTCATGGTCTTTGCCTGAAATTTATTACTTGTGCTGCAGGATTTTGTTTTAACAGATGGGACTTTATCAGCAAATTATACGGGCAGGCCACCAATTTCCCTCAGGAATGGAGGAGTGCTAGTATTTACTTGGGCTCTTATCTATGCACTTAAAGCCATATTCTAACCACAAACTTCTATTTTCATTTATTGATAGAAAAGACAAAACACAGAGAATCTTCTGTTCTAAAACAGTGGATCTCCAATCCTTGTGTTCCCCATGTATGGGATCAGTAGCTGCTGTCAGATATTTCACATGAGGAAAACTTCTTCTCTTTAAAGCTTCTCATCTTCCTTTTTAAATTTGAAGAGATTTGACAATGTGTTTTCACCTTCCCCACGTAACTCCATCAATGCTTCACAAAAGGGAACAATTGAGATCACTTTCCAAATATTTATTTTGCTAAATAATTTGTGGTGGTTTGCTTGGAGTTTTTCTCCACTTAACTACACTGTAATTTACCCTGCAAATAATATTCTATAAGAGAATTTTGCTCATGGAAAGTCCTTCTAAACTACAGCCATCAGTGCATCAGGAACTGGAAGGTTTAGTGAATATATCCAGAGAGGAGTGACCCCAATTTCATCTCTTTACTACCTCAGCAGCACAGAAGGGCTCAAGAAAGTAATCCTGTTCTGAGAAGTCAGGAGAGGGTGCAGGACCACCACGGGGAGAGGGAGGGAATCTGAGCCCCCAGGCCAGCCTGGCTCCCACCTGCTCCGTGGTATAACGTGTGTGGGACATTGTGGGCTGAGTAAGAGGCAGGTGAGGGAGAAAAACTAAATAAATAATAACTCTAGGGAGAGAAAGAAATAGTGATAAGCGCTGAGTGTCATGCTAGCTGCCAGCTGCTATGTCCCATTACAGAACCTGATATTTATGCTTAGTGCTAATCAAGATCTAAAGACGTAATTTATAATTTATCTCTGAATTGCACACATCATCCTCAAACAAATAGTTTTTGAAGAATTTTGAAAATGTGCATTCTACATCTAATGACTCCACTCAGCAATGCGCTTTGAAAGAGAAGGAATTCTGAAAAATATGGCACAAGGCTTATTTTAAGATTTTCCTACTGAAACACAGTTTCACAGCAGTTCAAATTAATAAGAAGGATGCCAGGTAAATTCTTTGAAATGGGAAAGAAAATTTTAATACAAAACCATGTAAAAACTTGCAAAAAACACTGAAACATTTGAAGTGCTTTGTTCCAAATCATTGAAAATAGCATTAAAACTAAACTATGCTTTCCTGTTCAATGTAATTCTTTCAATGTCGTTCCATTTGTATGTGTATTATAGGATCCATACTACAGGACCCAATCCTGTAATGACCCCCCTGGAATTTCCTCATTAAACCCATCTAGGAATATTTGAGCAATGCATTTAAGACTCAACATTCAGTCAGATGAGATTCTTTGTTAGCAGAAAGATTCCAAGTAAATTGTCAACTATAAAGTTCAGAATCCAGCACAGAAACCACCTACATCATTGTGAGACACAGTTATATGAACTGCTTAACTACAGTTAAATGCAATTTGTCTTAATTTTTACTCTTGATGACTTGATTATGCTGTTCTTCAATCACATATAAAGCCTGCTAAGCAATGAGACACCTCCATTGTACTCCATGGGTCTTGGATGAGACCTTGATGGCCAAAGTTGTCCTGTTTTATTCCCAGAATGAAGAGTTCTCAGTCCATAAATGTGGTGTTACTACAAGAAAATGTATCAGAAACTGGACCTCAGAGGAAAACTTAGTAATACAGAGAAAGTTTGAAAATGCATTACAAAAGTAAGAGGATTTGTAAAGCAACCCTGTGAAAATTTGGCCATGGTTCTGGCCCAACAATCCATATCTGGATTTCAAATACTACAACCTTTACAGATAAGATATAAACCAAATGGCGTGGTATGAATCACCACAAGGATAAGGGTTATTTTCTAAATAATCACCAAAATCGTGCTTAGAGGCAATAAACAATTGCCAGAGCCGTAACTAATGTGAGAGCAGTTAAGCAAAGGCAAATTCCAAGGTATTTTAGCTGAATATGGTGTTCAAATTCTGACATACAAGGATAGGAACTCATGTGAAATGTGGACCTGGATTTCAATTTTAAACTTCTTGCCATTAAAATTCAGGGTATGTTTGAGTCACACAGCTCAATATGAGTTTAGATCTCTACAGGATATCAGGGTTTTTAAAGATACTTTTCATTTTCAGATGTGACAGTTAAAAAATCCTGGGTACAATAAACCATTTGACTTGAGGGAAAAAAAACCAGCTATAAACTGAAACCAAAGTAGCTCAACTTGGGAGTGTCCCAGCTGCAGAAAACTCTTAATTTTAAAACATTTTGATTGATCCCCAATCTCTTAGAATTACACTGCAGTAAGGGCTGTGCACCCTTCTGAAATCGGGCTATGCCTCAATTACTTCATCTGCGGATAAATTTCATTGTTATTTGAAACATGTGCAAAAGGCAGATACCAGTATACCCTAAAATTGATTAAATATCTACCTCATTAAAATACAGACCCTACAGTACAAGAGGCCCTGCTATGAGGGTTCACTTTGCATTAAGAATGCTAAACCTTGCCAGGGAAATACCATTCTGGATCTGGATCAATCCAGTTTAGTTGGGCAACATCTGTATTTTAGCAGCTGGACACTTACAGCACCAACAGCCTCATTAGGGCTTTCACAGAGTTTCTACTGACAGTAAACACAAACTGACTCACCTGGCCATCTCCAGCAATCAAAAAGAGAAAGGTAAACAGGAATCCTCATCAGATAAAACCTTGGAGTGAAAAGCTTCATCCCACATGGAGCTGACATTTTTGACCACCAAATTTGGATCAGAGTATTTCAGAATGTTTTATGAATTCGAAAGTGACTTAAGGAAACGTGAAACCTGACAGGCTATTAGTCCATTCTGGGGGACTATTACCTTCCAGACAATTATTTTCAACATAAAATTCTGAGGTTTGGAAAACCCTTGTGCCACTTCCCGTGAGGATTCACAGTCTGCTGGCCAAATGTGTCTCTGCCTTGTGATACAACACACACAGTAACACTGTGCTTGCTGCCCTTGGATTAATGGACAGGAGGAAAATTTCTTTGTTCTGAGACACTATTTTTAAAAGGTCAATAATTATTTTAAAATTACACCTAAAACTTACATAAACACAAAACTGACAGGAAAAAAGTAGGTAAAGCCAATCTCATCATGGCAAGGAAGCAAACTAAGTTAATAATATTCAGACATTCTGGCTGGATGGATCATTTTCCCTGACCTTCCCCTATAAGATTTGGGGCACAAATAGCAGGAATGGCACTTCCTGGAGTCTCTGTTTTCCATGCATGCAGAAAAGCCTATAAGAATCACAGCGTTCCCTTAGAAAAAAGAAGTCACATGTGTGCTGGATCTGTTTGATGAGGTTGTTCCCAGTTGTTGCCTTGTTTTCGGAGGGAGAGTAGGGAAGATGCAGACTGCCAGCCAGAGGAACTGCTCCAGAGATGGTACCTACACCTTGCTGATATTCTTCCCTGGAGCTCACATCTGGCAGCAGGCACCTCATGGAATGCAAGTCCAGGAACCCCACAAGGAAAACAGGAGTCATGATCTTGGGTTTTCACTATTCAAACAACTCTGGAAGCCAACTCTATATGCTTTCTGTGCTCCTGAGTTGCCACCTATAAAGAAGGAGCAGATTGCAAACTGGCTTAATCCTCTGGGTGAACACTACTGCAGCCTATGGATCACAGCTGAGCACCCTTGTGATCAAGAATCTTTGCAGGTGTTTTTCAGCCATATTTTGCTATTACAGCTCTGGGAGAAGCAGTTCAGTTCCGCATTGCTGCTGCTCAAAGCCATGTCCACAAGGTGTACACCCGCCCTGTAGTTAAGCAAGGAATTTGAATGGGTGCTTGGTGAACAGGATGAGTTACAGAGTTGTATCAGGTTTAAATCAATCCCTTTTCAGCAGAGCACTTATGTATGTGATTACTTTTAAGGCTGTATGTTCCTCATTAAGTCGGTGGGGTTAAGTATGCCCTTAATGATATAACAACGATCAGAATATGCTTAACTCTTTTACAGACGGCAGCCCTGAGCCAGGACCCTCATTAGCGCTCCCGCTACACTGGCAAAGGGACTGGGCCCTTTTACTACAAGGGAAATGGGATGTGGTCTTTCATAATATTTCAAGCATTAAATCCAAATGCAGTTTCCAGAAGAAAGCCACTCAAATCCACACGGATATCCCAGCTACATTACTGTACATCTCACCTCCTGAGTTCTGCATGGAAATGTCTTCTGAGTGTGGAAGTGACTGTCCCAAGCTCTTGGAGGATCGTTTGTAAACTTGGCATGAGGTTTGTTTTCTAAAACGCTGCTGTGAACAATTTGTCACTGACTGAAAGTCTGACAAACAAGCCCCTCTAGGCTAATTCAGACAATGATTAGGAATGCTTCTCTGAAGCTAAGGGTGGAATACAGGCTTTGAAGGCATTGCTTTTACTTATGACATTCAAACACTGCCTTAAAATAAAAATAACAATGACAACGCAATGCCAAGAATCAAAAAGTTAGGAAATGCCACAAACTTCATTCAGCCCTTTTTTGAGTCAGGTGTCCATTACATGATCATGCACAATTCTTTCCCACCAACCCACCACTGCATTCACTGTGGGGAAAGAATTAGGGAAGTCCAGGAGATAGCTGTCTGTAGAGATGGTCAGTAATTTCAAAACCAAGCAGTTATTCAGCTTCTTTCTATTCTTCCATTCTACATCCAGCCCCAGGCTTTATCCTGTACATGGCCTTAAACTCCACATTTAATATGGAATTATCCATTTCCTCACAGGCATTCCTAGGGTTCCTTGGCAAAGCAGCCAACTACATCACACTGGATAAAAAGTTTGTCTTCACAACAGATAAGTGAGAACAGAATTAACAGCTTCCACTCAGATCATTTGTTGTTTCCTGATACCTCTAATTCCTACTTCCCTCCCATTTTTTCCATTGGAATTCCCATCAAGTGCTTCTTCCAACTATTTATCCTGAGTACGTACTTGAAAGACAGCACTAGAAGCAAAGAAAAAGAATTATGAGATTAAAACTTCAGAGAATTTGGCTGCCAAACCCTAAAAAGCCTCTACTAAACATCCGTGAACTAAAATCTCTTGAGAGCCATGCAGCTTGACCAGATTCAGGAAAAATTTTATAGGGATGCCAAAGATCTCAATTTGATATCAGAACAACTTTCATGCAAGATTTCAGGTGTTTGACCAAAGCCTGCTTGGGCTCACAATGAGAATGGACAAACCTTTGGTTTGCTTGTGGGTTATTTGTTTGTTTGATTTACACAGTGCCTTTTTCATGAAAGCATTTCTAGTAGAGTGAGAGGAATGCTGCTAATCAAAAACAGTTAAAAAGCTGTAACAGATCAGTGCAATATGCACTCAAAGCATGTCAGTTCTTCTGGGGATGCCAACTGAGATTTAAAATTAAAAATTAGGAATAAGGTTCCTTGATTTTAAGGATAAGTAATACGGATTAGTAGGCAAAGGTATGTTAGACCATGCAGTGACTCCTGGTGGCCAGTTGTCCTGGAAAAGAAAGGGAATACCAGTGTAAAACCCATGGCACAAGGGTGCTGTTCACAGGCTGGCAGGATCCTGCGAGCTGCAGGCACTGCCCAGAAATGTTCTTCCCTCTGCGCACCTTCCAGGGGTGCAGTTTCTCTGGAGCACAAACGACATCCAGCAACCACTTCCTGGCAGCTGGGATTCAACTCCAGTCAGCAAGGGAAGCTTCTCAAAGGAAATCTCAATAGTGGGTTTTTTTCTGTTCTCTTCCTGCTATTTGAGTACCTAGCTTTTGCCTCATCCTCCAAATTTTGGGTCACAATGAAAATATAAAAGTCAAGAAGTACCAAATAACAGGAAAATATTAGGAGTTTGTTAAAAATAACAAAATAGTGCTTTTCCCCTGGCTAGAAATGTCAAGGAAAGATAGATATTTCTGACAAATTTCCAGTAGAAAATAATGAATTTCAACCAATAAAATCCTAAGAATATAAAAAAATAAATTTTCAGCATAAAACATCTTTTGTGATTTAGTCCAAGATTTCCACAAACATAGATATTTTCAACATAAAACCCAAAAATCTGCATGTTTTATCAGAAAAGAGTCAACAGGAAATTATGATCATGAATACGCTGATGCATTTTAAGTTTCCTTATTATTGTTTTTCTGAGTAAATTCTTGTGAGTTACAAAGAACAGCACCTTTGTGACTTCTTTCACAGAAACACGGAATCATCCCAGAGGGCAGCCAGTGGGGTCTAGGAATGATGCTGTAATTCCTTTAGACTCTGAAGCTCTATTTGTGGGGATTTCTTTTCAGTGGCCTCCAAAGGCTCTTCTCAAGTATGACTCCTCCACCAAGGATGTGAAAGCCTAATGCTTCAGGACAGATATGTGCAAAGGAAAAAAGGAAATCTGTTTTAAATGCAAAGGAAGACAAAGCAGATAAAGGAGTGATTTTAAGTTAAGCTAACAAGAAGTGTACAATTAATTTTAAAATTAATATATTTATTTCTTATAAATAAAATAAGAATGAGCTTTTTAGAAATGAGCATTGTTGTGGAGGATGATGGCTGAGACACATGTGGACAGCGAAGGCAGATGCTGCTACCTAAATATGTAAACCACTAAGTTGTACAAAGTGACTCCCCACTTTTAAATTGACTGAAATGAAATCAAATTAATTTGGTTTTAATTTATAAGTCAGCTCAAGTAAGCACAAGATTCCTCCTTTTCTTCATGTTCACTACTCTAGGCAGGAATAAGGTCATCCCTAGCCACATATGGGGCAGGATTTACATCGAAGGCCCCAGCAGTGATCTGTGGAAGTCTTTGAGCAGTAGGAACAGCATACAGACTCTCGGCTTGCTCCTCACACAGTCGTGCTGACAGGTCTGGAGCTGCCCTTCACACTGTCACAGTCAGGCTGCTCATGCCATGTCCCTCCCCCCTTGTCTCCTCCATGTCATTTTATTTGTACGGGATTAATTTAGTCCTAACAAAGCTCCACACCTCCATCCCTACGGACTCAGGGCCCCTATTCCTTCTCTGCATTCACAGCAAGCTCAGCCAAACCTCCATGCTGAGGCAGCTTCCCAGGCATCCCCGTACGGGATTTCCTTGGGAGGGTTCTGGGGCTCATCCAAAACCCAACCCAACAGAGCAATGGGCTTTCCCCCACACCGTCCTATCAGAGGACTTCAGCTCCAGCCCAGTGTCACTGCCACCTCATCAAGCAGACAGGAGGTGCCAAGAAAGTGCTGTCCTATCGCAGAACTCCAACTTGTCACCACCTCAGTGTGAGCCAGTGACATTTCCTATTATTTCCACAGATCTCCAGGGTGTGAATCTGGGATATGGGCTGTAAACATATTTCACAAAGCAAGCTGAGGCTGCACTGATAAATTGTATTTCTTACCCCGTTAAACGCTCAACACACCAAATACATAAAATATCTTGTTTATTAACTTCTTCCTGTGTGGACAGACCCACTCCAGAGATTCAGCCCATTTTTTTTAAGTCACATGAATGAAAATCAGCATTGGATGACAATCTACTGTGGACCCATTTATGGTGATTTATTGAAGCTTAAGACATTACTTTCTAAACATATTTTGTGTAACCCACCTGAGAGTCTGACCATCTGGTTAAATAAGATTTTTCTAATAGATTTCAAAATGTTGCTGCACTTGGCCTGCAGATACTAATGTTAAAAACCTCAGCAGCAAGGAAGAAAGTCTGATTAGACAAAAGCACAAAGAATTCCTAATCAAAACTGCAGCAAACTCTCAACTGCTGCAAATTAGCATGAAGCAACTTACAGGGGGCAGGAATCTGGTGAGCTATTTAGATATGAATGGCTGTAATTCCACAGGATCTGAAATTCTTTTTCTGGAAGAACTCAGGCAATCAGGGCTCACCAGATTGAAATGAGTATCTTACAGGCATGATGCTGTGAGATAAAAAGCATGCTGGCTGTTTTCCAGCAAGGAACTTGAGCATGTCCTTATCTTTAAGCTTATGAGCAGTCACACTGAAGTCCCATGCTTTGGGCCTGAAATTAAACATTAACTCAAGGATTTGGGCCAACGCCAATGAAATTTTAAAAATGACAAGTCCAAAAGCCAGGATTGTTTTGGGAACACTTACTCAGGTGTATCTGGTCTGAGCTCAGCTGACAGTTTCAGGGAGGGATGAAAGTGCTGTTACATTTCTGCTTTCCAGTTATTTCAGGCTTGATACTCTCCCATTTAACCGTGGGAAATGTTTTCAAGTTAGTAAATGGCTATTAAGATAATTGAGAGAATTCAAAATAAACTTATATAATGCCTTGAAAAAAGTAGTATACATATACCTTTGTCTCAGTCACCCAAAATACAAATAGAGAAAAATCTAAAAATCTGTCACAAAGCTTTAAATTAAGTGTTTTGTCAATAGCTGAGTATTTTGCAGCATTAACCTGCAACTTCAGCTATTAAAGTAAGTCAAGGAGACAGGAAGTGAAGATGGAAATCAGGAAGAATAAAAGCTGCAAAATTAAGCTGTTCTCTTTCACATGTGAAATTCCATATAAAATACTTCCCTATAAATAGTTGTCAATAAACACAACTGCTGCAAATGTATTTGGTAAATGTTGAGGTCAAAGGCCTCAACTGTTTATTGCCTTGTAAACTCAAAGGCAAGTAAATTTATTGCCTGAACGAGTTTCAGAGTATTGGCCATCATAAAAACTCTGCATCCAAGGTACAAACCAGACCATGGGCTGTATCACAACTATTCCACACACAACCCAGGACCACCACATGTAGCATAATTCCAAGTATTGGAAATACATCAGAAATACATTGCTGCCATGCTGGATGTACACTACACTTCACAGCTGGAGGAATGGATCTCACCATTTATGTAATCTAGGTTTCACAGAGAGAAGATTATTACTTTATAGTACCTCTTTTCCCTAATTTTAAAAAGGTTGAATTGGTTCTAAAGCTTTCTATAAACTGATTAGAACGATAGTTGGTGTTTAGTGACAAATCCTATCCTTAGATCCATTATTCATGGCTATAATGTTAGCATTAATGTTTTGAGAACTTTGATATCTTCCAGCTCCAAAACATAAAACAGCCACTTCAGAAACAAAGTACATATGTGTGTGTGTGTGTATATATATAGGTACACACATATCTAATGTATGTATACATATGTTTTCTTCACCAGGATTCTATTTAAGGAACATTATGTTTCTGTGCTCTGAATTTACAGCTCTAGAACTGAATGTACTCGGTGCCCTTCTTCATGTGATCCTCTCTCAAGTATTGCATGATTATTAATTAATTTAAATTAGGAGACAACAATCTTCACAAATTGGATCAAGAGCAAATTCTAGGCTCAAGCTAATATGGCATTTGGTATAAAACACTACACTTAGTAATCTAGCCTGTAAACTCCTCAGGGATTTTCTCTCTAATGTTTTTCTCTGTGCCGTGGAATATGCAGCCAGTGCTAGGAACTTTGGGGTAATTCCAATTTTTAATCCTCTTCAGTTGTGTGGTCAAAAGCAGCTGTCCGGCTGCCCAAACTGTGCTTTCCAATTTAACTGGAACTGCATCCTGCCTTCATTCTGTGAGTGCATTTGTGAGTAGCTGATGATATCTGCAGACCAAGCTTTGCAGGGTGTTATTTGAGAGTGAAGCTGCTGTCAGGGGATGGAGCAATTGAGTGCATCTGCCAGTCCCCAGCCCCACCATCCCCACTTCAGCTGAGCACAGACACGTGTAGACAGGCACATGACTGCATGCACACAGACAGTGCCCCATATGGACAGGAAACCCATCAAACAACTAACAAACAGCAGCAGATTTGAAAATCTACTTCCACACATCTGCAAGCTCAAAATAAGTCAGAGATCTAAATACAAAACACCCAGGAACATGCATAGGTACACCTCATTTCCTGGACAACTATGGCACAGGTACAGAATGTAGACTTTTGGTTTTACTCCAGACAGATCTAAGTGTGTTCTGATATGTTTCCCATCAAAGAAAATTCTCTCAGCTTTCCTCCAGCCCTTTCTTGGAAATGTTAAGTGGTAAACATTGCTCCATCTGAGAAACTGCCTCAGTAGATTCCACGCACAAACACTTCCACAGTGTCAACAAACCAACATTTAAACTGAAAGGTGCTGTGATGCTGACCCTCCTTCTTCTATATGCACCTTTTAAAAAAACACAATTATCCAAACCACATATAGCATGTGACAAGCATAATACCACAATACTGTTATGTATGAGTGGGCAAATCAGAAAATTTAACACTTTCTCCCATGTTTCCAGAACAGCTTTATCCTGGGATGATAATGCACAAATGCAGAACACTTGTGACTGAAGACTTCATTGGAGCAATGGACAATATTTCCATCCAGGAAATTCAGCTCCTGTTTCTTTCCACACCAGAACCACTTAACACACCCACTGATGAGGATTTATCACTTATAGGCACTGACTTCTTGGAGGAAAGGCTAAGAAAGTAATACCTCCATCCCTAGCCAGTGTTACCTAACAGAGCATTATTCATAGTAGTAATTCTACTAGGGTTAATGGGACTAATCAGTAGAATGGTTAAAGTGAAGGAGAAATAGACTCCAAATTAACACAGGGAGAAAATAAGCCAAATAATAATAATGCACAATATGAAACATAAAATTCTTCCAGGTACTTCTGTCCTATAAGTCTGTTTAGCACAGTTAATGGAATAACAAATAAGTGTTATAACATTACCCACCCATTACACTGTCACTCGACAAACAACACAGCCATGAACTTTTCTTGGCTTTTTAAATGCGGTACTGTTGCTTAATCATTCTCCATGATATTTATAGGAGGGAAATAAGACCTCAGTATAACTAGAGGCCACAGGAGGGACACTTTAAAGGCTACACTGCCATGTGTGTCAATACCAAGAGCTCAGCACATCTGGCTTAATTCATTTTTTAGCTGCTTGCTAACTGGAGACCAGGTGTTATTTCCTCTTTGAGATGGGAAATGCCTTTAATTGCTGCCAGTGTATCTCCCTCATGCCAAATGGGCACCCAGCAGACCCTGTGAAAACCAGCAGAGTTGTGGGAGAAGCTGGGCCTGGGATTTGCCCATGGTGCCTCTGTAGATCACAGGCCCTTGGAAGAGAAGCTGTGTCTGACTTTGCTCTTAGTCTGACAGAGTCTGAGCCCATGCAAGGCTTCTCAGTGTTTTTCAAACAGAAATGTAGGAGAAGATGGCTAATTCCAAAATCCTACCCTTCTCTGAACAAAGTGTATCTCTTTAGCATTATGTCTTCCAAGATTTCTTCCAGAACAAGTTACAGCCTTTAAGGGACTCTACCCAGCAATCCTTTTTAGAAAGGCAGTTTTTAAAAACAATCACCTGTTGCTACAGTCTTTTGGGGAGACCTTTTGACCAGCTGGACTCAGTTTGTCTTTCAAAACTCAGTTAAACATTAGCAAAGCTGCTCATGAATAATTTTTCATAAGAAGCTTTTTTTTTCACATCCATGTTTGGCAGAAAGCAGAAACAATGTGAGGCTGTTAAAGCAAAATCAAACTTGCCTCAGATGATCTGTATCCCCAAACAAGTTTAGAACACAGCTGCAGATAGGTTTTGGAGATACGAGCTTTGTGCACTCACACAAACATTAAACCACATTACTGGCCACAGGAACATGCCAGAGAAGTTCATTTGAAAATCATTATGCATTCATTTCTACAAGTAACACCTTGTGGTCCCTGCTGTGAGTGTGGTTGTGCTGCAGCTATTTCCTTTTATGTCAGAAATGTTTCTTGGAAGTTTGGCATGAGAAACACACTAATACTTTTGTTAAGAAAAATTTTGGGTTCCGCAGCAGGTCCTTAAGAACAGCAGCGTAATGCAAGTATTCAGATTTTTATCATTTGTAACCCAATTTCAGCTTTGCCTTACATCAGAATAAAATTCCTTCAAAGCTAATTTCAGTCCAGTCCCAAGAGAGCATTTGTCCATATCATGAAAATAGGGATTTCATTTAACACAATTACATGCACATGCTGGTGCAGTCAGATGCCTGACTGGAATAGCAGAGTTAAGACAGGTCAGGATGAAGGTGCACTGGTGGAGCTTGGCAGGGAACCTGCTTTTAGTGTTTCTGGCTCTAGCTGAGAACATCAGTTTCTCATTGGTGAGTTCTGAAAACAAAATTCTTTCCAAAGAAAAAAGAAAAGAAATAAATCCCTTCACAAATTCTACTTTGGGCAATTGTGTATTGGTGTCATAACTTAAAATCAACAAACCATACAAAGGAGGTGAATCAAAGTTAAACACATCTGTGGACATGACATTCTTTGATTCTGTTTCTTACACCCACTTTTGAAACAGGCTTCTGATGCATCAGGCTCAGCTGGCAGTGGTATTTTATTCAAGTTCTCCCAGCCGGTGCTCCTCCACAGGTATTAAATCCCTCTGGGGAATGCAGGCACAGAGGTAATAAACATATTCGTTTCATTACAACATCTTAAAAAATGTAAAAATTCTAAAAAACCAACTGTAAGCTGACCTGCAGCCAAAGTACACATTAATTATACAGCTTAAGTCAGGCGGATGCTCAAGGAAAAGAGATATAATGTTACACCCAGCTGGATACTTTGTAGTTAGCACAAATGTAATATAAAGCGTACCAGAGTTTGTCAAGTGTCTGTCTGGATTTTCAGTTTTCATTAGTACTATAATTAAAACCACATTTTCAGCTATATTACCTATAACAAGAAAGGAATGAGAAATGAGGTTGTCAAGGTCAGTCTCTTTCTGCTCTTTATCCTGAGTATCTGCAGGCCACAAGCTGTTGAATTTGGTGTAAACCAGAGTAATAGGATGGAATGCCACGTTACAACCAAACCTTTGTGGTTGCAAAGACAAACTGATGAGGTCACTTCCTTTTAATCACCAACGGAGGGTATTTATCAACAGCCACATAAGTCAGGGGGACAGGGAGGCAGATGACAGACAGACTGACAGATATATGGAAATACAAACACCCCAAACACAGATACCACAGAGCTGATGCACAGAACGTTGCTCTGCAGAGAGCTGCACTTGACCTTGTGCTGTCACAGTCCTTCCCATCTATAAAAGGCACATAAATGCTTTTTATGCCCTTTCTATGGCTTGTCACAGAGGACACAGCAAAGATTTAGAAAATAGGAACAATGGATGACTTGCACAATAACAAGCTCAGAAGATTTGGACCCAGATTCATATTTTTTAAAATTTCAGAGAATTCACAATTTTGCTTAAAGCCTCTAAAACAAAGTGAGCAGGTAGCAGAGAGCAGAATTCCCAGGAGAGGGACATAGTGTTACAATCACTATAGTGGATGCCTTAATTAGAGATGGGTGGTGACAAGCAGCACAGCTTCATTAAAGTCAGCAGAGCTCAACATTTACCAAGGATCTGACCCATAAATTCCAGTACCAGAAATGCAAATTTTTTCATATTCAAGTGCAAGTAAATACTTGAAGCAACCAAGGCATTAGTGGATGCAAATGGAATTCCTTAGCTGTGGTCCAGAAGGTAAATGTGGATTTAGCTTTCATGAAACACAGGGAAAAAAAAAATAATAAAGAAAGCAAAGCAGCTGATCAGTCATGTTAAATATAAATGACAGTTTCCTTGTGATACTAAATGGGGATTTTAGGTTCATTAAAAAACAAAAACTAACTGCTATGAAGGAGATGAGTGAACTATTACAACACTGAAAGACTTAAAAACGATACCCCAGGAGATAACATTCTGAGAATAAAGTGAAAGAGCTCATATAAAATACAAAAGGTGTGTTGTAAAGAAGGATCAGAAGGGCAGACTTTGAGCTTCATCCAGTCATAAATCAAAAGCTTGTTCTCCATCATTCTTGTCTATGAGGTCAGCTTTGATTCCTAAGCTACAATTCCCAAAGGATGGAGGTATTTCTATTGGCAAGTATGTGTCTTTCTTCCCCCAGGCTGGCTCTGCCAGCCCTGCTGTCACCATGGACTGTCATTATCTCAATCTCTTTACTGCTCAGGATTGTTCCATCCTGGAGCCATAGGGAACTATCACAGGGCTGCGAGAGGAAAACCCATTCAGAAGACTGAGGGCATTTGCAACAGATTAATTGACAGAGAAGTTTATCAAGTCAGGCCATCTGCAATAGTTCAGTGATTCTCCTTCACAGGGACCAAATGCTTTAGCACTCCAGGTGACATGTCAGGGATACAAACTGTTATGCAAAATAAAAGTGTTTAAAAAACAGTTTTAAAACTCTACCACCAAAGAATATTATATCAACTCTCTACCCAGTCACATGCTCCATAACCTTTGTATTTGAGTAACTGAAGCAATTATCTTTGAGCTTTAGCTCAGGCAGACTGTCGACACTCCTAAGAACCGTCTGTGTGAATAGGGCTCCCCACCTGAGCTCTGGAGACTGGTTCAGCGCCTCGATTTGCAGTCAGGCATCTCCGCGTGCACAGATGAAGGGCAGACACTTTCCAGACTGAAATAAACAAAATACATTTAGCATGTTGTTTCCTCAACTTTCATGTAACATACTAAACTAGATAATTGTTAATTAAAATATTGATATTTAAATTATATTATTATAATTAATAATTAAAAATCGATAATTAAATTTAAAAATAATTAATTTCAAAAGACTTCTTGAATATTATTCAACACACCAGACTTTTACAGTGTTCTTGCACAGTGAGTTCTATTATTTGCTCCATTAGTATCATAATGGTTTTACTTCAGTAATTCTCACTTACTATAGATCAACGTTGCTGTGTGGTATAAAACCTGATAGTTACTGCGAGTATCTCTAACAGAGATAACATTTACACAGAATAATACAGACATCTGATCCCGTATGTTTCTAGAGATAAAAACCTTCATTCTTTTGACAACAATTCGTAAGGGAAAGGCTTCGATGGGGGTAAAATCTAAATTTTTAATACAAGATCGCCCTCTACTGTTTAGGAGAGAGGAAAACTAATGAGGATCGCAGAGACTGGTTTGGGCTGGAAGGGACCTTAAGGCTCATCTCATTCCAACTCCTGCCACGGCAGCGACACCTTCTTCTACCCCAGGTTGCTCCAAGCCGTGTCCAGCCTGGCCTTGGGCACTTCCAGGCATCTGTTCCACCTGTTGTTTTTTACCCTCTATAAACAACAACCTGGAAAAGTAAAATGATTTCTTGTGGGATGTTGTGGTGACATGACTGGTGGAGGGCTCCCGAAGAGACCTGGGACACCACATGAATTAATTAGGCTTACTAAAACTTCCAGAAACTGAGATATGAAATGAGAAGTGACATGTCTTTGGTATCACAGATTATTGTCTGGAGTTATCGGTCATCAATGTTCTTCAAAGTATTTTGATGATTTGGACATTTCAGATCCGATTTTATCTCCTTGCAGGGAAAGATCACATCTATACAGTTTGTTTATTCAAGGTTTATCTTTACCTAAGAGGATGTACCTTCAACCTCCTTCACTCCTTGTTTCACACCACTTCCCTGGCTGCCTCTGCCACACAATCACGTTCATCCCAAGCTTTTACCTGGTATAAATCAATTATTTATTTTGTCCATGAAACCTGAGTGCTGAATGGCAGATAGAAGATGCCACATGTATGCAGCACTCCACTGTCCCCATGGATGAGGGCGCTTCCCACAACCCAGGGACAGCAAAACCAGGTGAGGCTTAGCTGTAAAAACCAGGTTAGGCTTAGCTGTACTTGTCTGGCAATTGGAATTTTAACACTTTACTGATATGAAAAGTTATGAACTTGGGATATAAAGCTCCTCACTTTGGTTGGTGCAGGAGTACACAAGAGCCAGGTGCACCCAGAGGAACATCTTACCACAATTCCTGGCCCAGCCAATTATCTAAAAGCCCAATAAAAATTCTGATTAAGTCATACCTTTCACCAATTCAATCTCGCAAATCACATATTTCAACCTACGTCTGAGACAATTTTTATCCACTTCACACAGGCCCCCAGTCTATGAACTGACAAAGGCTTGCAGAATGTAAAGCCTTGATGTTGATGCTCTCCCTTTTATATATCAAAAGGATATTATTTGGCAGAAAACTAATCTTTCATACAAAACACAAAACAATTTGTATGCTTTAGCTTTAACACATTCCAATTTGATGTGCTGGGCAACAGCTCAATTTAAGAAATAAACAGACCACCCTGATAGGTAATCAGCCAATAAACACAATATTTGTCATTTAATTCTGGAAGATGCCAAGGGTAATAAGGAAACTCATGGGATTTCCCAAGTCTGGATTTGGAGTGCTTTTTCCCAACCTTTTTCCCAGATCTAGTTCAAATTCCACAGTTACTAGCCCTATTTATTTCTGCCACAGGCATTATCACCATTTTAGGTTCTGTGAAACACCATTATGATTTCCACCACATGAAGGCACCTAAATTCCTGAGAATTCTTTTGATCTTTTCAAAGAACAACCAGGAGCATTACCACTGTTGCTCTTTTTATATTTATTTATCAGCCTCACGCTGCTGCTTCCATTGCTGCTCTGCAATCCCCAGAGTTCAAGTCCGCAATAACTTTCTCCTGAATAGGCAAAAATCAATCACATGGGGAAAAAAATACAGCAAATTTCACATTTTGATCAGAGTACAAATGTTGTACATAATATCTGATGGGACCACAGCTAAAAACAAAAGCAAACAACATACCTACTTCTTTATGCCATTTCTCAGTTATTAAAATCATGTTTGCAGCTACAGAGACTGGCTGTCCTCACATTGCCTCAATCCTTAGGATGTATTTCTTCCCATAGTTCATCACAGTCTGCAACATCTGGATTGATTTAATTCCCCATTATGCTCAATAATGTAATTTTTGTACCTCTGCTATCATATTCTGAGTTTTAATAAACTCGTCTTCTCCTTGATCCTCTCATCATCTGTTTCTTCATTCCCTGAACCCAACCTAAATCTTGCCATTTCAAGCAATTTGCTCCTACAATCCTTCTCAGGCAGGCTTCAAAGAACTTCCAGCTATGGAACCAAAGTTACTAATGTTGGACTAAAATTTAAAATCTCCACACCTGGAGATCTTTCACTGCTTGTACTCGGAATTCTTCCAAGCTCACACCACTTGTGCCCAGCCATTCCTTTGACTTGGAACATCTTTGGAAGTCTCCATGGCATTGCCCTCTAAATTGATGCCAAAACTCGCTGTTTGTGCCTGGATCCTTCACAACATAGCTCTGTGTGTGTCGAAACGCAGGCTGTAGAAATGCCTTAATACAATTTCAAAAAACAAAACCCCACACTGTTAATTTATGTATTTCTTCTTCTTGATTAATGGCCAGAGTTACTCACAGAATAAACTAGAAATTCTGCAAAAAATATATATACTGGAATGTCCTAAACACAGGCAACAGCCCAGCTCTTAAAAAGAGGGAGCCAAAAATATTTTTTCCTCCCTAAACAGTCCTTCATGCTGATTATGTTCAGATAAAAACTCCATGCAAGAGCCTTTAAAAACTATTTTTACAGCACGATTGAAAGCAGTGCCATGACAAGAATATTTGACTTCAAGTTCAGGGCATAAAAGAGCAGAAACGGCTCATTTTCTACTATTAGAATGTCCTATGGTCTCTGCACATAGAATTGACTACCCAAAACCTTCGCAAGGCACCTGCTCAAGATCACCCCTACTCTTGCATATTCTGTGAGTGAAGGCTCACATCCATATCCATGTTTTGTCATGGAATCACGGAATGTTTTGGGTTGAAAGGGAATTTAAAGCCCATCTAGTTCCACCCTCTGCCATCAGCAGGCACTAGACCAGATTGTTCCAAGCTCTGTCCAAGCCGATCTTAGAACATTGCCAGGGATGGGGCAGCCACAGATTCCCTGGGCAACCTGTGCCAGGGCCTCACCACCCTCACAAGGAAGAGTTTTCTTGCCAATATCCCATCTAACCGCGCCATATATCTTCGTGAATTCATTCCCCCTTGCCCTATCACTTTTAAGAACCACTGGGACTACCAGGAATAGGACAGTTATGACCACACCCCCATGAGGGATTTAAAACCGAATTAGGGGAGGGGGATCCGCCCGCGCCCCTCCCACGATCCCTCACGGAGCCCGGAGCCCTCACGGAGCCCCGCCCCGCCGCGCTCGAGACCGCCCCTTCCCGCCTCGCCGCCTCACCCAATCAGCGCAGAGATCACCACAGCTGTTTGCATATTAAAGACCCCCTCGCTACTCACCAATCAGAGCGCTCCTCTCATGAAACGGGGGGGAAAGTCTGCTTGGCTTTCCACGCACCCGCTGAGCCGCAGCTTTCTATTGGGCGATGGGCCGGTGGGCGTGGCCAATTTGAACGGGCGGCGGCGGGGAGCGGCGCCATGGTGAAACCGCTGAGGGATCGGGATTCGGATCCCGGTACCGCCGAGGGCCCCGGCCCCACGATGAGCCCCCCGCTCTCCGCGCAGCCCGCTGCGGTGCCAGCCGACGGCTTCGCCTCCTCGGACGATGAGGCTGCCGAGGAGGACGCGACTCCGCTCCACATCTCCTGGTGAGGCGACACCCGCGGGATCCTTTCTCTGAGGAAGTTATATTAAATCACTATCCTGAGAAACAAGGGGGTTTTCTCTTCGCAAGGAAAACCCGAGCCGAGCTCTGGTGACCTTCCAGGTTGGGGTGGCCCGGTGGTGCTGGGGAGGTGTCAGTGGATGTGGTTGGGAGGGGCCTCTGGAGTCCAAGCGCCCTGCCCGAGCAGGCCCACCTGCAGCGGGAGGCCGAGGATCGCATCCAGGTGGGTTCGGAATGTTTCCAGGCGGGTTCTGAATGTTTCCAGGCAAGGCTACCCCACAACCTCCCTGGGCAGCCCATTTCAAGCCTCTGTTCTTTACTCACAGGGTGGGGAGGCCCTGGCAGAGAAGCCGTGGCTGCCTCTGGATCCCTAAAAGTGTCCAAGGCCAGGCTGGACAGGGCTTGGAGCAACCTGGGAGAGTGGAAATTGTCTCTGCCCATAGCAGGAGATTGGAACAAGATGACCTTTAAGGTCCCCTCCAACCCAAACCTTTTGTCACCCTCAAAGTAACATTTTTCCTCAATTCACTTCCCATGTTTCATTTTGTGCCTGTTGCTCCTCATCGTCCCACCAGACACTGATG
Source organism: Irena cyanogastra (assembly GCA_013397155.1). NCBI lineage: Eukaryota > Metazoa > Chordata > Aves > Passeriformes > Irenidae > Irena > Irena cyanogastra. Next base: position 575,892 of record VWZV01000567.1, read on the forward strand.
GAAAGGTCTGGCCCCACCCTCTTGACACCCCTCTAAAGATATTTATATATTTAAATAATTGAAATCGTCCCTTCTGGTTTTTTTATTTATTTTACTTTTTATTTTCTGATAGGTTGTCTTTGTCTCCTCTCTACTCTTCAGAGTTCCTAGGATTATGTTCCCTCCCAGGTAAGAAGCATTCATTGAAGTTTGAAAGCTGAAGAGGGTTAATACCTTGTACCCCAAAATTCTGTGTTGTGGGTGACTCCTTTTGTCATCTACCCCTGGAATAAGTGTTTTGGAAACACCAAAGCTGATCTAGAGAATATCTTAATGAAAAATCAGCTTTTTTAAAGACAAAAAAGTAAACACATAAACTTTGTCTGCATTTTTGGCTACCAAAACTGCAGCTGTGGTCAATCTCCACTCAACTCTTAAGTGATTTTTATTCAGCCCTTTTATTTGTTGGATGATTTTTTTTTGTATTTTGTGGGGGCATTTTATGCTATATCCTGATTTAAAATATCCAAAACTTTTCATCTGGAAAGTACAAAGCACCTTAAAAGCTTGGGTAGATTTCTTTCGTTAATCCTATTACATTACAGTATTAAGCAGATAATGGTGTTTAAACTGTCTTCTGCACCAGGGATCTCATTGCAAAAACAAGAACTGTGTTTTATTCAGGGTGTGGCTTTGTTCCTTGCTTTGGTTTTGGGGGGAGGCTGCCCATACTCTGTTCTGCTGCAGCAGCCATCCCATAAATGTCACTTACCTGGAGTGGTAATTGTTGTTCATAACTTGTTTCAGGTTGCAGGTTTAAGGATATCAGAAGAAATCTTCAGAAAGATATAGGTGAGTCTTCTTTGTGTCAAGGGCAATTCCATGAATATTCCATGACTATGGAATAAATAGTCAGGATTTCCAGGCAGGAGCTGCACAGTACCCATGAGGCATCTTCAGAGCAGCTGGGATCAAGATGAATTACAAACTTGTAGTCTTCCTTTTTTTTCCCAGAGAAAAGTGAAACTGGGATAGAAAAGATGGAATTATGTAAAGGTTTGTGCTGAGTATTCAGCTGTAAGCACTAAAGAGCAGAGACTAATGGCAAATGTCCACAGTATTTGGGTAAGTCAAGCTTAGGAAGGAGCTCCTGTGAAAGTGGGGAGGCCCTGGTACAGAGAAGCTGTGGCTGCCCCATCCCTGGAATGTCCAAGGCCAGGTTGGATGGCATTTGGAGCAGCCTGGGGTAGTGGAAGGTGTCCCTGCCCATGGCAAGGGGTGGAACAAGATGGGCTTTGAAGTCCTTTCCAACCCAAACCATCCTGGGATTCTGTGATTTTAACTGGAGGTGGGACAGAAACATACTTAGTTGGTAACAGGCTGTCCTAAGTGCTGCTGTGCTCTCCAGTGAGACTTCCCTCTGAACTGAGAAAATTCCTCTCCTGGATTACCTGAAGGGAAATGTGGGAGAGACTCAGTGGAAGGAAAGAGTGCTCAAACCAAAATTGCTCACTCCTATTGTCTTAGCCCCAAAGATTAAACAAGAGACTCAGGACCAAGGTGCTTATCTGTTTATCCTTAAGCTTGATAGGCTTTTGTTAAATTGCAAGTATCTTAATCCCTTGGCAGGAGAACTAAAGAGCTGTGGGATCCAGGATGTCTTTGTGCTTTGTACCAGAGGAGAGCTCTCAAAATACCGAGTACCAAACCTGATTGACACCTACCAACAGCACGGGATGTGTGTGCACCACTACCCCATTCGTGATGGGAATGCTCCTGACATTGCCACCTGCTGCAAGATCCTGGAAGAGCTCAGAACCTGCCTGGAAAATAAGCAGAAAACCGTGATACAGTAGGTTCTGGCTGCCTCCCCATCACCCCCACATTCCTGTAAAGAATGCCAGCTTCTCTCCAGATGTATGAGCAGTGGAAATAGGACGGTGTGAAAAGGCAGTTGGACTCTTTACAGTTAGTTCATGCTATGAAGTTTGCTTGTTCCTCCTCCTGCAGCTATTTGGAGAGAATGCTTCCTTTCAGAAGATTAGAATGTCCCATTTCCCCTTGCTCTGTCCAGCAAGAGTTTTGGAATGTGTTTTGAGTGGCACCCAGGTCTCCTTGCTCCCAGCCTACCTGGATATCAGGTGTACAGAATTAGTTGGGAGCTAAAGCACTTTTTTGTCAGAGGTTGTGACTGCCCCATCCCTGGAAGTGTTCCAGGCCAGGGATGGGGCTTGGAACAACCTGATTCAGTGGAAGGTGTCCCTGCTCATGGCAGGGGGTGGAATGAAGTGACTCTAAGGTCACTTCCAACCCAAACCACCCTAAGATTCTATAACGTGTCCCTGCACTATTTATCAGGGACTCAGTGGGCTCCAGAAGTGCAAAATTCACTCCCAGTTTCCATGAACGGGTTTAAAGGAATTTATTTAGCTGAGCTCAGAAGAGAGAGGAAGAGCTTTCCAAATTCCATGTTCCACTGACAGCTTCCTGTACAGACATCTACTGGGTCCTTGGTCTTCCAGCTGACACAGAACCCTGGCTGTTCTCCTCACAACTTAAGGGTCCTCAAACCCTTAATCTCCCATAGGATTTAAAGAAATTTGGGATTGTCCATCTTCCTGATGTTTACTGTCCTCCTGTGCCTTTGGACTATTACAAGGAATGAAGAGGAACTTTAAAATTGAAGTTTCCGTGGAAAGACACAGAAGGTCTGGAGAATAAATAGAATATATCCCTGTGGGCATAGAAAGAGAATATAGAAAATACGTAGAAATTCTTGTTCTGGCTTTTTTTGTACCACTGCTCCTCTTGATTGTATTAAGGCAAGAACTGTGTCCATCTATGTGTGTGTTGGGGGGGTCCCTGGGTGCTGCAGTTTGCTACAGCTGGTTATAACCAGATGTTTTCTCTTCTCCCAGCTGTTACGGTGGCCTCGGACGCTCATGTCTCGGTAAGCATTTCTCTCCATGCCTGACTAACCCATCCCACAAACCCACTGAGCCAAATTCTGCTGGAAGCTTCACTGTGGATGCAATCCAAACTGCCACTACCAGGAGCAGCCTGGTTAATAGAAAGGACATGAGCCAATTCCTCTGCATCTGATTCATTGCAGTGTTGCCCCTTAAAGTTTCCAGGAGTGTTAGCTACTGTGTACTCCCAGAAGGAAGGGGTGGTGATATGGCCAGAAGACACAAAGGAGAATTAACTGGGTGTACTGGCACTCATTCCTGAAAAGCCTAGGAATTGCATCCCAGATGCTGCTGGGAAGGCAGGGGGGAAATAGTGGGAGGGTTTTCACCTGTTTCCAAAGTCCATAGGCTTAGGCAGGAGCAGCAGGCAGATGGGCCAGTGCCCAGAAATAGGATTCTGCAAGAGATCCAAGAGCTCTGGGACCCAGATAGCTTCACCAGGGTGGTTTTCATGGGACAAATCACTGGCTGCATGCAGTCAGAGGCATTCAGGTGTAAACGGTTTTCCTTACAGTGGCTGCCTGTCTCCTGCTCCAGTTTTCGGACACCCTGGCACCTCAGCAGGTGATAGAGAGCCTCAGGAACCTGAGAGGATCAGGGGCCATACAGACCATCAAGGTAATGTGGCTGCAGCAGGTAACACATGGGTCCAAACACCAGCGAGAGCTCAGCCAGTCCCCTCCTTCACTTCCCAGAGAAATATCTGTCTTTCCAACAGCTACTCTCTGGGGTTTGAGCTGTTTCCTGCTTTCAAGAAACAGCTTCTCCCAGGAAACTGGAGAGAAACTCCCAGGTGACTGGACAAGAGGACAAGGCCTTAAGTTGTGCCAGAAAAGGTTTAAGTTGGATAATATGGAAAATTTCTTCACTGTTGTCTAGCCCTGGCACAGCTGCCCATGGCAGTGGTGGAGTCCCCATCCCTGGAGGGATTTAAAAGCCATGTGGGGACGTGGGGTAGTGGTGGCCTTAGAGTGCTGGGGGAATGGTTGGACTCAAAGACCTTAGAGATTTTCTAACCTAAATGATTCCATGATTCAAAATAAAGCAGCTTTGAATTCTGACAACTCTCACATCTGAGAATCATGTTTTGCATTACCTTGAGGTAATGCATCACCTGTGCCCATTATGGGGAACCACACAGAGGATCCAAGATCCATGGAATCTGTGTCTGACAGTGAAAAATCCCAGAGGATGTGGAGTAAGCACACAAAGAACAAATGGACCAGAGGGTGCAGTTTTCATCCAGGGGTATCAAACAGCCTTTTAAGACAGATGCTGCCTCTTCCTAAAGTATAGAGCACTCACTGCAGACTGGTTGTGCATTTCCAGCAGTACAATTTCCTCCATGACTTCCGAGAGAACCTGGCTGCACACCTGGCTACAAAGGACCCAGTGCTGAGATCGGCATCACGGTAGCTGATCCTGCCATGGATGTCTGTGTGGAAAACTCCTCTCTCCTGATGTTTCCTTAGTGCTACTGCCTATGTGACACAGCTGCTGCCTTCCAAATCCATGTGTAAAGTATTGGGATGGGAAAGGAAATCCTAAAGAACATGTAGCTTCTTCTCGTCTTTGACTTTAATACTCACTGCCTGAAAAATACATGTTACAAGTGTGTTTGTGTCCATTGCTGTTCTGCTGGGAGTTGGAGCTGGATAGAAATTCCATCTCTGGAGCTGTTTAAAAACACCCTCACACCATCAGCTCTGCTGTAAAGCAGAGTCAAGTCAAGCACTCATCCCTTACCAGTTCATAACAACTCGTTCTAAAATGTCACAGTTCTGCTCAATGTGTTGAGGGGTATTTGGGAAGGAGTCTCCTCATTCCAAAAGCAGGAGCTGTTGTACCACAAATCTGTGACAAACCCAGTGGGGAGG